>BPTQ01000005.1:112847883-113231269 GCA_019973895.1 Chrysanthemum seticuspe
AAAAAGACATCTTTTAATAATAAAAAACACAGAGGGACCACTCCTGCCAATTCATCAAACTTACCCCACCAATCCCACCCCCAGATCTCTCACTTTCACAAATTCCCTATCAACATAATCTGCACTTTCTCTCTCTAACCAAAATAAAAAAATTGCTTTATAAATCAAAATCAACCGCTTTTAAACCGTTAAAATAAAATAAAAACACAAAAATGGAAGGATCATCGAGTGCACAAGCAGGTCCACACAAAAAACGGGTTCAAAATGAACCTACTGAGTCTCAAGATGAAGGTACGATGCTTCTGACTAATTATTTAGTTGTTTTATTAGAATCTCTAGTGATTTTGTACTTATTTATGAATATTATTGCTACTTATAAAGACTTTTGTGTATTTTTTGTTGATTTTTGATATGATATTGTGTGATGCATGTGATGATTATATACTTATTTGAGTTTTATTAGTATCTCATGTGATGCATGTGTATTTTTTGTTGATTTTATATGTTTATTGAGGAATTGTTATAATAAATTGATGAATGTTGTTATAAAATACAGAAAAATGAATTTGTTTTGGTGTGATTTTTATTGTGATTGTGACATGCTTTTGGTTGTGTTTTTTAGTGTTTACATTTGGTTGAGTTTCTGAGTAAAACACTTTGTATACATGGATGCACACCAAGTGTTTGATGAAATGTGTGAGTGAAAAGTAACATACGTGTAGTTTCACCAGTGATATTTGAAGTTGAACTGTATATATGTATTATCACTAGTGATATTTGTATTATCACTTGTGAAATTTTTGTTTATTTGATAGGTTTTTTTGTTTACTTGTTAAGATTTATTATATGTCATGTATAATATCACTTTTGATATTTCATTGTTATTGTTTTGTAATTATAGTTAAACTTTTTTTTTTTGCTAAAAGTTTTGATGATATACTATTTACTGTGAGTAAATGCAGTTCTGTCGTCAATCAAATTTTTGACTCCATCTCCAGAGATACATAAAAGTAAAGGTATATTGTAACGTATAAGCATGTCTCCTTTAGACGAATTAACTGTGATAAAACCCTGAATGTATGCGGGGTACTTGATTTAACATTTAGCTTATGTGTTATATCACCAGTAATACATACACATTCAGTAGAATGTGTATGTATACTTTCAGTAGAATGTTATAATTATATCCCTAAAAACACGGATATTTATTCTACAGTATGAACACTTTGCTGTTTTTGTAGATTTTAGTAATTTATTGAGGGATTGTTGTGAAAGTTAGATGATTATTGTGATAATATGAGAGACTTAACATGCTAAAATAAATTTTGTGATTGTAACATGTTTTTGTTAGATTTGTGGTAGATATATGTGCATAATGGATAGATTGGGCATGCTTCGATATGTTTAAAAACGGTATTTGACTCTAGTATTAGTTGGTAGTATATCACCTATGATACAACAGTTCCAATGATTACTTATTGTAAGTATATGTGACACCCTAGGCAAATCCCACATCGGCTGTGGCCTGGAGAGATGCTGGGCTCATAAGATAACATTCGCCTTACAATGACACAACGCGTTTTGTGGTCTACTGCGGGTGGAGTTCTTAGGAACTGGCAGTTAAGCGTGCTCATGTGAGAGTAGTACTGGCTTGGGTGACCTGCCGGGAAGTCTTCAAATGAGGCCACAAAAACAAAGCCGTGAGCCTACGGGCAAAGCGGACAATATTGTGGTCAGATAAGGCGGGGTGTTACAAGTGGTATCAGAGCTCTAGGTTTTAGGACCCTTAGAGCTTAGGCTATGACCTGTGAGAAGTGGGTAGATTTAGGATTTTCCTTTCTGCGTACTTCTTTGCGTACCCTATCGTATTTAAGTTTTGCTGATAGTTGGAATTTCTTTTAGATGGTTATTCCCCGTCGCGCTAGTTCATCTGATAGGAGTAATCGAGGACCGGCTAGGCAACATAAGGAGAAGACGAAGTGGGCCGTTATCATTGCTACGGGCTGCACGAGGTATGGTAAGGTGAAGAGGACTAACAAGAGGATAAAAGTTCCGGCCAATATGTGGCCATGTACCATCGAGGAGAAGCTGACCTTGAAGACCATTGACGGGGAGGTGGTGGAAGAATATGAAACTAAGGTGGTTGACAACGAAGGTTTCACTACTACATATCATGATAGGTGCCCCAAGTTCGTTGAGGGTGAAGGAGAAGGACGAGCTGAGCGTCGCGATCTGTATGCCTTTGTGGATCATGTGCAGGAGGAGGAAGAGAGGAAGCGCATAGGTGGCTTTGCTAATCGCTTCCTACCACAGCCTGAAAGAAACAAGAACGGATGGATAAGCGAGGAGGAGGAGGAAGAAGAGGAACCCAAGGAAGAGTACGAGGTGGAGTCAGAAACGGAGTCTACGGCTACTAGTAGGTTCAATCCGACACAAGAGTAGGAGTTTCGTTTCCGATTTGTTACTCTCTTTATGAGAATTTTCTGACGTTTGATTTTGAGCTAGGCCTTTTGTTTTTCATTTGACGTTTGAATCTGGGATTTCTAAGTTTTGTTTTGGAAGATCATCGTAAGACGATTCTGCGAATTTTGTTTGATTAATGGAAATAAAACAAAATTTTGAAGTATAATTTCTGTCTGATGTGGTTTCTTTCTTATTAGATTCGTTAAGTTTCCGTTAGTCCTCATAAGTTTCGTCTGCTATTCGTTTTCTTGGTGATGTTGTTTAATTTCCGTTTGAATGAAGTATGGCCATCATGATGGTATACTCATGTGTATCTGATTTGTTATAGTATGTTACTTGCTATCTGCGTGTTATCTGTTATGTGGTATGTTTTGTTTTGATATTTGTTATGTGTTTTGTCATGACCCGAGACCGAATATAATGACAATAAGAACTTGTTATGTGATGCAAGTATTATGACGCCTGATCAACGTAATAATACCGAGATCACATAATCTGAACTTATTGGAGGTATACGACGTCTGGGAAATGCCTGTGATTGATGTGTGTATAGACCTTGACTTGTACCTGTTATTTGGTGCTCCTCATGTTCGTTTGAATTTCGTACCTATTTGTGAGATGTTCGTCGATATCTGTTTCGTATAAGTTTTGTGTGTTTGGGATCCGAAGTTGTTATGATGTGCGTGACCCTCTAGATTGCTATGACTATCTTAACCTTATATGTCTTCCCATATTTCTGCGACTTTTGAGGTCGATAGGATTTATTTCTGTCTATACATATGATGTCCTCATCATTTGATATATGAATAAGTTAGAATTTGTCGTTTGATTTTCTGCGTCTCATCTGTTCTCCGCCATTATTCTAATGAGTATATAATTATCTATTATAAGTATTTGACTATTTATTTGATTTCTGAATACGTATGAGATTGAATATTCTGATAAAAAAATCCATTTATTCCAAGATAAGATTAACGTTCGATATATTCTTACAAATTCTGAAATCCGATTCGTTCTCTGTTCTGTTCTGCCTTGTCCAATTTCGAGGACGAAATTTTCTTTTAGAGGGGAAGAATTGTAATACCTGAATTTCTAAAATTCACAAAAAGACCAAAATACCCCTACAATTGAAAGTATGAAAAATTAATTCAAAAGAATACCAAGTAAGCTATGTAAATTCAGAGAATTTTAAGAAATATCCCACATGATTTAAATAAATATTAAACACTTTGTAAATGTAATTTTTATAGTTTATGATTTTATAAAAATTAGTTTTGTATTTTACATATTAGCCGAATATATTTATTTAACTTTATAAAAGAAATAAAACTAAATAAAGCCCAATATAATTTATATTATTAAAAGACCATTTATTTTAAGTCCAATGTATTATAAAGCCCACAAGAAAATTGGAAAAGTATATATATACATAGATTCGGTTCACTTTTATCCCTAATTGTCGATTTACCCTAAAACCGACCTAAAAACCCCTCACAAGTCGACTTCCAGTTTCCAGAGCCTGAGACCATTTTTCTTGGACGAGATTTAAGGTTTAGAAGGTGGGAAAAATAGTGGTTGAGTTCCAGAATTGCTGTGGTAATCGTTGGGAGTTTTCGAGTGGATTAGGGTTTCGGCGAGAAGGAGGTTTTTGTGTTTTCTTGTTCTATCGATTCAAGCTCTTCAAGGGTATGTTCCTAATGATGAATTCAGTCCTATAAGTCGTATATAACACATAAAAATTAGCCATGCATGATTTATATGTCGTATGAAATTATTTGGAATCCAAAACCCTAAAAGCGTATATAAATAACGAATGAGCTTTAAATATTTTTAGAGATCATGAATTGATTTTTCCAGAAGTTGTTACATGTTATAAGACCTGAGTAAAATACATGTTTATGAATTTGAAGCTTGTGTGATTTGTTTTGGGTTTTTCTTGATTCGAAACGCATAAAAAGGAAAGGTTTTAAAAAGGGGCGATTAGGGTTTTGTATAAACTAGGGTTTCCTTATAATCATGGAAGGTAATTAATGAAGTGGTAATGATGAGCTAATGATTGGTGTAACTTAGGTTTAGGGCTTGCTTTTGAATTTTTGTCCTAATCGGATTTATATAAAAGTTTGGGTTGGTTTTGTAAATATTGAAACTTAAAGGTTATTTTTATAAACAGTAAAATGGAGGTACTAAACGTATAAAAATAAGTGTGGGGGTTAAACGTGTGATTTTGGATATTTAGAAGGCTATTCGAATTTTATTAAACTAAAAGGGTATGTTTTGTAAATTCTAAAACCTTTGGGCTAAAAGTGTAAAATATGAAAATAGAAGGTTAGATCGTATAATTAAAGATGTTAAAGGTGCAACATGTAATTTTGGGTAACTATGGGTAAGCATGTGTAAATGAATTTCGTAAGGACATGCGTGAGTTTGAGTTAATTTCCGTTTGGGTTTCGTATCGTTCTAGGTCAAAGTGAGAATCATTAAAAGAAGTAACATGTGAATTAAATGCGTATTAAGTGGTATTAAAGGTATGGAAACCCTAGAACTTAAATAGAAAGTTGATTAGGGTTAAAAGTTAATTGTGTAATTTCGTTATTTCATGTGAGTTATAAATTATGTAAACTACTTTGAAAGAGAGTCTTAACATCCGTCTTTGACATTTGTAAACCCTATGCTATGAATAATGATCATATAAGCTCTTAAATAAGATGATTATCATATTAAACCCATACGTTTGGCTAATTAATAATTGAAACCCTAAAACGTTGGAATTCCGTCTGTCACTAAAAATGGGAATAATCTGACAACCCTAAAAGTATTAATGAGATTAATCCGTTATACTAATAAGTATTAAATAAATTATAATCCGTGTAGATTCGTTGGAGGAGACGCGACGTCACATCTTCGTATTCGTTCATTTGTTTGTTTCTTCTCATTTGCTTTAAGGTACGGATATTCTGTCTTACTTTAAGACACTTGTGTTATCGTACATGAGTTCTGACCTTTTCAGTAAAGGTCCCTCATGTTTTTCTTCTTCATTATTTCTCTTATGTTTATTAGGATTTCTAATGCCAATGCTATGAACCCTTTTCTGAATGTTTGATCTGTCACTTATCTGAATTTATGTTCTAGTGAACTATGAAATATCTGATGTGAACTTATGTTAGGAAGACTTTGTTATATATATTTGTTGAACTCTGCTATATTGGATTATGAGCTTCTGATTATGAACTTCTGTTTATGAATATATGATATGCCACTGTGTTATGAACTTATGATTTCTGACTATCTGAATATGAACCTTATGATATGAACTATCTGATATGATTCTGTGACCTTGTGTTAAATATGATCTGTGCTATATCTGAAATCTGTTTGACTTAAGTTGGTTGACTATAACCAAATATTTAACTAGTCATGGGGGTTCCATGTCCGTATCAGTGATGCACCTCTGATATGACTCTAGGGCAGTAGAGTGATGTTCTGCCACGTCTCTGGATGGTGAAGCATATTTTTGAATATGTAGGAAGGGGCGTATGGATGCATCCTAGATCTGATCTGTTATCCGATATGTTATCTGGTGAATGATGTCGTGTGCAATACGCGTCTTCACAAAATTCTGGGAGCTAGCTACTCCATATATTTTCTGATGTTACCTTTATAAGAAGAAAGATATTTATAGTGTGATATGTTAGTGAATGTGCTATGACGTATTTGTTTAAGTGATTATTAATTGCTATGATAGGATAAGATTGTTACATGATTCGTATATCTGATATTATGATTTGTTACTGTTACGTGAATGTGTTGATCTGCGAGATAAATGTGCTAGTATATGATTGAGTGTTTTGAAGGTTAATTATCTGTCTGCGTATGTGATCTGCCATGTTGATACTCTGCTAAGGTTAGGATATGAGAACTGGTTTTGCTATATTGTCTGCCATGACCTGTTTGCTATTTCCGCTGCTTCAATAATGCATTAAGTGTATTTAAATGTTGATTAATTGATTTGTATGAATGCCATGTTGATTTATTAGAAAGTGTTTTCCGTTAGTTCTTAGACTTTCCGTTTGGCTTATAAGTAAAATGTTATTCTTGATATGTTAAGTGTTTGGTTATTCCGATTTTGTTTGCGTTTATGTTTTTGATGTGCTATGTGATGTCTGAACTGTTACGTGGTTGGTTGGATTTCTGTATATGTGTGCTTCCGCAGAATTCTAAAAGATCCTTCGTTATTATTTCATTTTGATTTCGTATTTGTATATTTTACTCTGTTTTAGCTTTTGTTTCGTTATATCCGTTCACTGGGCTTTGTAAGCTCAGCCGCACTTTTCTTTTCATGCGGCAGGTATTAAGCGTTCAAGATAAGCTTATGGGATAGCTGATCTGGGTTGAGAGTAGAGCTGAGAGCAAGATTTTACCATAGAGATCTTAGATTTATTTTGAAGTTTTATCTATTTATGTTTTCTTTTTGGATATTTTGTAAAGGCTTCCGCTATTGTTTAGCTATTATAGTTCTGATATGAAACCGTATTGTGATATCTTTACCCTTGTCGGGTCGGGGTGTTACAATTTATGGTATCAGAGCCAGGTTTATGAATACAAGTGGTATCAGAGCCACTCCTGAGCCGTTCGGGATGGTGGGGCAAACCTCATCGAGGACGATGAGTCCCTAAGGGGGGGTGATTGTGACACCCTAGGCAAATCCCACATCGGCTGTGGCCTGGAGAGATGCTGGGCTCATAAGATAACATTCGCCTTACAATGACACAACGCGTTTTGTGGTCTACTGCGGGTGGAGTTCTTAGAAACTGGCAGTTAAGCGTGCTCATGTGAGAGTAGTACTGGCTTGGGTGACCTGCCGGGAAGTCTTCAAATGAGGCCACAAAAACAAAGCCGTGAGCCTACGGGCAAAGCGGACAATATTGTGGTCAGATAAGGCGGGGTGTTACAGTATATCACATGTGATACAACAGTTGCAACGATTGCTTATTTGTAGTATATCACCTGTGATACAACAGTTGTAATGATTGCTTATTGGAAGCAAAGAGGATGAGAGACTTCGAGGAGGAACCAGCGCGACATGCATTTTTGGAGGTATTGAAGGCTTTGTTCCTAATTGTATTTAAAGTAATTTCGGTTAACTAATGTGCCTCGATGTACTTTCTTTTTAACAGGTGATCACGACAATGAAATTGCAGATTTTCAGTCATTATTTACATGTGACACAAGACGGGTAAGAAATATTTAAAACAATTTGGCCCTGATGATTTTCCATTATTGTTTGAAAGAAATTAAGCCTATATATTAATCTTAATTTAGACTTTTATGGTATGAGTTTTGTTGTTCTATTAGGGGATGTTTGGATCAGCTTATTTTCCCACTTTTCGGTATGATATATGTCATGTTTTAATGTGCTGATTTGGGCTTTTGCTGTATGTATTAAGGTAAAGTAGTGGAAGATTATCACACACAAAGTTTGAGCACCAGAGACATGGTTCCCTTGGTTTCTTCCAAGGATGTGTACTCCTAGCCACAGAGGGAAAGTTATAATTTATGTATATTTTTTATCGTCATTAGTAGTTATTGAATTGACATGTCCGATATGGTTGGTTTCTGATTAGGTATCCCAAATATGAGCTCCTTATTTTAAAGTATCTCTTTAGGGGCGTTTGTTTAAGCTTATTTGGCTGGCTTATAGGCTTATTGAACTATTGCAAACCGCATAAGCTCAGGTACAATCACTACAACAACTCCAATGATTACTTATTGTTAGTATATCACCTGTGATACAACAGTTGCAATGACTGCTTATTTGTAGTATATCACCTGTGATACAACAGTTGTAACGATTGCTTATTAGTAGTATATCACTTGTGATACAACAGTTGTAATGATTGCTTGTTGGTAGTATATCACCTATGATATTTGATGACGTATACTTATTCAGTTTATATATCACATATGATTTTAAAAAATAATGAACTATTCATACACTAACATGGTATATATTTTATGCAGGTTTGAATATAAAAGTGAGAACTATCAAGAAGAAAAAAAGCAGGGGTTGAAGGTGAAAGGAAAAAGTCCTTCGCAAAAAAATAACCAAGTCAAACTGAAGAAGTGAACAAAGAAACAACATCATCACCGAAAACACTAACAATACTAAGCAAATTAACAAAATCCGTTGCTAGACATTTAAGCTTAGAAAACACGAAGAAAAAAAACAGAAACAGATACACCACTAACAAATACTGAAAGAAACATCTGTAATATCACTTGTGATATAACAGGATCTACAACCACCAACACCACCAATAGTAACTGTTGAACTGACAGAGACTGCATTTAAGAAAGCAAAGACAGTTGCAGAAAAAGAAGCAGAGGAATGAAGAAGAAGAAGCTGCAAACTAAAAAGAATGAAGTGTGAAAGAAGACAAAAGGAGGGGATGCTCATAAAGCTGGCAAGAAGAAAGTTGTAGAAAATAAAAAGACAAAAGCATCAATTAGTAATTTTATTTTGCTACTTAAGTTGTAATTTTCTCTTGCTACTTAAATTGTAAACAATGGTAATTTCTATTCAGTTGTAAACAATGCTTGCTTTTGGTTTATCTGAATATAACCTTCTTTTGGTAATTTTAGTAGAGTATCACAAGTGATATTAATGAAAATTTAGATAAAAATACCATTGACTTCATGAAGAAAACTATGAAAAAAAAAGATATATTCTCAAATCCAAACAAGAATAGGATTAATTAAGCATTGCTTTTGAGTAACATAACGATTCGGCAAAAAAAAAGGTCACCATATATATCAATTAAAGAATAATAGCACAAGTGATACATGTCAGAAACACGTAAAAACAAGTAAACACATAAATGATGTAAATATTTCATCATTTTCATGCTTTATCACAAGTGATAAAATGACAAAATATTTCATAAACTCACAAACACCTCATAAAAATTAATTCCAACTATTTATCACAATAGATACATAACTTCTAATTTATGACAAAGACGGGGCTTGGAACCAGGAAGCTCAGCTGCAATTGCTTTTCGCATAGCACCATCTTGCCCAGTTACAATGATATTCGGATAACACATAAAAGCTTGCTTGAATGCTTGGAGTAACCATACACAAGATTCAGTAGTTTCATTCTTAAGCAGACCAGAACCAACAGTAACACATCTCCTGTGATTGTCAATTGCAGTAAAAGGCACAAAAACCATCATGTACCTGGAAAGAGAAATATCTCAGGTGATAATATATACAAAATATACAAAAAACAATGAAATCTCACAGGAGATATTACAAATTAAAAAGCATACTTGTTTGTTTTGTATGTGGCATAAAAAGAGACGACATCACCATACTATTTGTGATTGCAATGTGCAAAAAAACGGCTCCATCAAACGAAAAAATCAACAACAACTGCAGCTGTGGTTCAAAAAAGCACAACAGCTCCACAAAACAAATTGAAGAAGCTCAAACAACTTTGATATCGCCTGTGATATCATAAGATCCTCCCTTACCACAACTGATTCAACAAACTAAAAGAAAGCTGACACACCTGTGATATCACAGGTGATATCACAGGTGATATCACATTTGATATCACCTGTGAAACAACTGAGAAACCAGCAATACAGAAACGCAAAAAGGAGAAAAGCGTAACCTCAAGTACAACACACTGGGTCTTCTTATCTTCTGCAATTAACATGATTCCAAACAGGGTTTAAGTTGTAATCAACAACCTTTCTTTTGAACTTTTCAAGTGGCCGAATATATGCAATCACATAAGGATCAGACTTCCCAATCATTTCCATGTTTTTCAAATTATTTGCCTTCATGATTGTTAAGGTAAGCAGTCATTGTGGCTTAAGCTCTAGGTCACTGCGCAATTATCGAACAGTATATCAAATTTGCATCATCTCATACATAGAGTGATGGAGAAAGAAAAATACAAACGCACTAAAATAATTCAAAAGGACGCCATTCGGAAAAGTGAAAATAAGCATCAAGTAATGCAACATAGGATATGATTACTCATTTACATTAACTACAATGCACTTTGATTAATTCCCTAAAGCTTGTTTATTCAAATAAATATGTTTGATTTGGTTATATATGAAATGAGGGACAAACAGGAACATGTGATTGCTTCTCAACTTGTGCATTCTTCTCTTAGGCATTTTGTCAAACACCTTTCATACATAAAATTTTCATCAATTCACCCATCCCAAAATGATATCATACTAACACCTAATGCTACTCACAATCTAAAACATAAACTAAAAGTATCAAATAAACAAAATTTCACAAGTGATAATACAAATATCACTAATGATAATACACATATACAGTGCAAATTCAAATATCACTGGTGATACTACACGTACAATACATAGCAGATTCAAAACAACAATCAGACATAAAAACAACATTCAAATGCAGTTAAAAATAAAAATTCCACTAACAACTTAATTAATAAGTAGAATTACATGAGCATATAACATGATTATCAAACATTTTTCACTCACACATTTCATCAAACACTTGGTGTGCAACTTAATATGAAGGAATGTTAACAACTTGATCCACATAATTAACAACCAATCAACAACATTATCAACCGCAACAACATCAATCAAATCAGCTTCTGAAACAAACGGTTCATTCAAATCAAAAGAAGACATAAAAAAGGATGATATGATCAGGAGGTGATGATGAGATGATGATCGGAATGGTGATAATGATTGGAATGGTGATGGTGATGTTGATCCAACTGGTGATGATCAAACATTAATAGTTGATTGGAATAACTAATTTTTGGACGGAAATGATGAGAGCAGGTTGGGAGAAAAACACATAGTAACTGTTTGAAAAAATACGAAGCGAATGAAAAAAAAGAAAGAAGAAAAGGCTTTATATAATTGAGAGAATTAAGGTTAAACATATTAAATCTTAGGTTAATTCTCACCATTAGATCAAAATAGATGGATGGTGGAGATTTATCCATTGGTAAGTATCAAAATAAAGGTAAGCAAATGAAAATTTCTCATCTAGATAAAAACAAATTTATTTTAGCATACAATATATACGATTTTGATGTTGTCATAACGCGCGAGCAAAAAGTAGTTGTTAATTCACATAGTATTATGAAGATACGGAGTATTATACTTATATACAATTGTGTAAGTCAAGGCAAAAAGTAAATATTACAAAACATACCCACGAATTATGCGACGAGTTATAAAAATCATCTTTTGGATCTTATGATTAATGGGGACTCGATCGGCTCAATCAAACCTTCTAGGGGTATTCGTCAAGGAGACCCCATGTCTCCGTTTTTTGTTTATAATTGTTGTTGATGTTCTGTCGAGGTTGATAGATAATGCAATGCAACAATCTATTCTTACAGGTAATAAAATGTCTCGAAATTGCCCCGTTATATCCCATATTTTTTTCGCTGACGATTCTCTGTTTTTCTTGAAAGCAAAAACCTCAGAATGTGACTATTTGCTTGCGCTCATTAACCGTTATTGTGAAGCATCTGGGCAACGTATAAATTTTTCCAAGTCAGAAGTAATGTTTTCTCCTAATACCCCAATGAATGAGCAGACAGAGTTATGCAATCGTCTTGGTGTTAGATTAATGGAACGACGCTCATGTTACCTTGGTCTTCCATCTATACATGGGCGTAACAAAGGTGAGTTTTTCTCTTTCATATTGGATAAGTTTCTTAAAAAAATGCAAGGATGGAAAAATAAGCTTTTATCTCAAGCAGGTCGCGAGGTGTTGATTAAATCCGTTATTCAAGCCATCCCATCATATACTATGCAATGTTATATGTTGCCCAAAGGCTTTCTTCAAAAGCTCTTAGTCCATATAAAACGCTTTTTTTGGAATGGGGATGCACATGAACGTCAAATTCATTGGTTAAGTTGGGAACATATTTTACAAGCTAAAGATTGTGGCGGGCTTGGTTTTCGAGACCTATCATGTTTTAATTTAGCTCTTCTCGCTAAGCAAGGATGGAGACTCATTATGAATCCAGATTCCTTTTGGGGTCGTGTTTTGAAAGGAATATATTTCCCGCATTCCAACTTCCTTACAGCTTCTAAAGGTTCGCGCCCTTCATGGTTGTGGCAAAGTTTGCTTCAAGGAAGGGATCTTCTTCTTAGTGGCATACGGTGGCAAGTCGGTAACGGGTCGAATATATTATTTTGGACGCAAAAATGGCTGCCATACTTGGAAGAATTTTATATCCGACAACCGCGAGGTCCTTTTTCTTCCACTTCCTTAGTCTCTGATTTTATCAGAAATGGTACATGGGACATGCTGAAGCTTCAATCAGTTGTTTATCCGAAAGAGGCTAAATTTATCTCTCAAATTCCCATATCTTGCACAAGAAACTTAGATAAAATCGTTTGGCACTATGAATCCAAAGGGGCCTACACTGTGAAATCAGGCTACCGTCAAGCACTCATTCAATACAAAATGTGCCCGAGCACCTTGGCTTCTTCATCATCGACACCAAATAGAAGTTTTTGGAAACAGATTTGGAACCTAAAGACACTTCCAAAAATTAAGTATTTCTGGTGGAAACCTTGTTCGAATGCTCTTGCCACATACGAAAATTTATCACGTCGAGGTTGCTATTGTTTACCAACATGTCCTATTTGTTTACTACATGTTGAAACTGTTGAGCACATGTTATTTGAGTGTGAATGGACGAAAGTGGTGTGGTTTGGTTCGGCTCTTAGTCTTCGCCTTGACATCATAAATGGCCCCTTCATTTCGCGTGTTCAAAATCTGTTAGATATGGTTCCTTCTACCTCGGAGCGTATGAAATTTCATACTTCATTGGCCAACATTGCATGGAATATTTGGAAATGCCGAAATGAATATGTGTTCAATGAAATTCGGCCTTGTCCATTACGTACGATATCATCGACGAATTGTATCGAAAGGGATCTAATTTCGGTGTTTTCTACGTCATTGCTCAAGTCTAGTGTTTCGGTTGCTTTTGATGAATCTCATGAGAGTTCACTAAGGTGGATCCCCCCATCAATAACCGCGTGAAGCTCAATTGTGATGCATCTTATAAACCAAACCGAGCATCTTCTGGGATCGTTGTTCGTGACTCTACAGGAGCTATAATCTTATGTTCAGGTGAAATCTTTCCTGCTTCTGACCCTCTTATGGCAGAGCATTTGGCTATTCGGAGTGCTTGTCGTCTTGCATTTACATATGGGTGGCAAAATGCAACGGTCGAGTCAGATTCACGTATAGCTATTTCTCTTGCTTCTTCCGAAGTCGAGCCTCCTTGGGCCTTAGCCGCCATTGTGGTAGACATCAAAGCTTGGGCATCCCAACTTGTTATTTCTTTTTCATGGGCCAAACGTGAATGTAATTTAGTGGCACATCGTGTTGCTAAAATAGCTTTTAGATCGCTTGATAACTTTTTATGGGATGTCAATATTCCTGATGTAATTACCTCGACTGCGAGGAGTGATATTGCTTAATATATTTTGTGGGGCTTTTGCCCTTCTTTCGTTCAAAATATATATATATATATATATATATAAAAATCATCTTTTACTTTTAATTATTTACGATTTTTTAATATAACTAAACTTTATTTATCAAATATCTAACAAATATGTAGCAACTCTCTTAATATATATATATATATATATATATATATATATATATATATATATATATATATATATATATATATATAGATATATATAAGATCTAACTAAAATTTGACACCGGACACGCTCGTTTATACAAAAATAATTTTGTTATTAATTACAACTAAAATTGTTATACTTCCGATTGTTTTATTTATAAAATTGATGAAAATTATGTGATACACTTTCATTTAACGTATAATGTGTACCAGGTTTTGGTATGATTATTAATTAATCTAGTGGTTTATGTCTATTAGGTGTACCAGTTTATGTATAAAATATAATCTTTTTGAATTTTGATGCATCGTTATAAAAATTATAATTGTGTATCAGTAATCCAAACTCATGTATCAGTTAGTTATTAGTTACTAAAATGTTAATTTGTATTAATATTTTAATTCTTTGTGTATCATTGCTAAGATGGTTATTTATAAATGTTTCTAGTGGTTGTTTAGACTAGATCTTATTTTTACAGCTTTAAGTTTGATCTCACAATAACCTCCTTATATATATATATATATATATATATATATATATATATATATATATATATATATATATATATATATATATATATATATATATATATATATATATATATATATGTTAATACAAATATCGTCATTAAACGTTATTTATATTTTTTATCTTTACCTAAGTTTTGTTAACGACAAAAGTAAATTTAATTTGTATAAAAGCTTAAAGCTTGTCAAGTTTAATAGATATTAAAACAAGCTTTTTCAAACAATATATTCATCATTCAAGCATTTACATTTATGATTAGTGACATCTTGATATGACTCTAATCATTATGTATGATAGTAGTTTTTAAAATGTGTTAGGTTCTTAAAACCAAACACTACTTAAGTACTTGCATATTTCTAAAAATAGAAATACAACATATGACATCATGTGATGCATCATGGAAATCATTGGAAGATTTTATTAGATATTTTGTGTGGATTTGTACTCTTCATATCTTGCACAATCTCACTTAGATAGAGTTAACTTTGGCAAGATTTGATATCTTGGCTGTCAGACCCGGCGGTACCAAATTGGTACACGGGCGGAACCCATTTGTATGGGGACCATCCACTCCCCACATCAATGTCCCCTCATCTTGAGGACATTGAGGAGTGTATGTGGGATGCCAATCCCACTAGAGAGGAGATTCAAGCGGAACTCCACAACCTCCACCAATTCAAAGGCATGGTGGATTCTCACTTAAGTGAGACTATGCAAATGCAAAATGCTTTGCTTGCCTCCATCATGACCACCCAAACATCCCCAACACATCTACCATTCCACCACAACAACCTCCCCAAACATTCTACCCTCCTAGGCATGGTTGCTCAACTTGTGAGCAAACGGCCCAAACCGTGGAAAGGACCCGGGTTATGGTCCATGACTTCCAAGAGGAAATGAGGTTCATCCTCAATCATATCCTTGAGCGCCTCAACGCTCTTTCTCATCCACCATCTAACTAGGATGGTCATAGATTAGCATTTCTAGTTTTTCTTTTCTTAGGATTTTTCTCTTTTTATTGTACTAAAACACATCATTGTGTTCTCCTTTCATGATCTTTATTCATGAAAATTTTAACTAATGAATGGTGTTTTTATTATAGTGTTGGTACTTTTACATCATGTTTGGAAATGTTTGTGAATGATCATTATTACTAACATTTTTTTTGTAGCTTTATTTTCACAATCCATGTATCTTCCCATTAAGCACCCAATTTAGGGGGAGCTTTGATCAAGGGGGAGATAATGGCTCGGGCTCATTACATTCCGCATCGCCTCTTCTTTTTGTTGAGACAAAAAGGGGGAGAAAATATAGAACTTGATTATATTTTGACTTTTCTGAAAAAGTAAAACTGACATTGACTTTCTGAAAAAGTCAAACAGGATACATCATTGATAATACTTGACTTTTCTTAAAAAGTCAACTGCATACTTTGTCTGTCTGAAAAAGTCAACATCATGCATCAACTAGTGAATACTTTGACTTTTAGAAAAAGTCAAACATCATACACTTGCATTATCATTCTCTTTTCAAGTTCTAAAACTAATATTTTTATAACTCTTGCACAAACTTTGTATCTTTTATAAAAATAAAATTTATATTTTGTCCTCAACAAAAAGGGGGAGATTGTTAATACAAATATCGTCATTAAACGTTATTTATATTTTTGATCTTTACCTAAGTTTTGTTAACGACAAAAGTAAATTTAATTTGTATAAAAGCTTAAAGCTTGTCAAGTTTAATAGATATTAAAACAAACTTTTTCAAACAATATATTCATCATTCAAGCATTTACATTTATGATTAGTGACATCTTGATATGACTCTAATCATTATGTATGATAGTAGTTTTTAGAATGTGTTAGGTTCTTAAAACCAAACACTACTTAAGTACTTGCATATTTCTAAAAATAGAAATACAACATATGACATCATGTGATGCATCATGGAAATCATTGGAAGATTTCATTAGATATTTTGTGTGGATTTGTACTCTTCATATCTTGCACAATCTCACTTAGATAGAGTTGACTTTGGCAAGATTTGATATCTTGGCTGTCAGACCCGGCGGTACCAAATTGGTACACGGGCGGAACCCTTTTAAGGGTTCCGCGGTCCGTGGACGCTCCTGTCCATTTTGGCTATAAATAGCAATGCCAAGCCAAGTAGTTTTTCATCCCTTTCTACTATACTCTCATACATATCTTCTCTCTAACCTTTCTAACTCAGTTTCATATCATATTAGTGATCTCTTTTGTAGCAAAGAAGTTCAAGTCACATTCAAGATTCAAACGAGAAGTTGGAAGTCTTGTTTGTTTAGTGTTGTATGATCTAGTGTTGATTCATACTTCATTGTTGTATTAAACCATCATAATCTTGTGAGTGTGAGTGGTTAGTATTTTAGTCCTCAAAATACATTGTGTGTGGGAGTAGTTGTACCCTTGCAAAGAACTCGACATCTAGCTTAGTGTCGGAAATAGTGTAAGCGAAGTGTAAAGGTTTTCTCCACCGGTGAAAGGAGCTTGTTGACTAGTGAAGTTAAACTCTCGAGTGTGAGACTCAGGGAGTGGAGTAGGGCAAGGAAAAAGAGTCCTTGTAGACCGAACCACTATAAACAACTTGTTGTGGTTTGATCATTCTTTCCTTATTTACTCTTTACATAATACTTGCATAGTTCATCAACATATCCAAAGATCAATATCAATTGATCTTTCAATAAGTTTCAAAACAAAGTTTTTAATTGGTAAACTATTCAACCCGCCTTCTAGTTTTCTACAATATATATATATGTATATATATAATCCGGATCGATTGAGAAGGTTTTTATTTTGAGGAGATTGAGAAGGTTTTCAAAAACGATAGATTTTTAACTTTGATTTATATTTTTCAAGCGTAAAACTCATTTTAATGTGATTAAAATTCAAAATGTGTAAAAAAAAATTGAATCAATGTTAAAAATCTCTCGATTTTGCGATATATGTAGAATACTGAATTATCTGTACAAATTTAATGAAGCATCATCATAACTCGATTTTAACAATGATTTGTGAATCAAATTTGTGATTTATAGGTTCGATTCACCATAAAATGATGTTTACTTGTGAATTAAATCAAAAACATGAATCAGTTTGTTCAAAGGAAGATTCATTACAAGCTCATTACTCAAAGCTTAAACCACATGTTTGTAACATCTTTTTACCTATATAAATATGTGAGACCGTGAGCGTAGGAAACGCTGTGCTACTGTTCTTTGCGCTCTACCTCGTTGCTCTAGGTAATGCATGTGTAAAAGCAGCATTGCCATCAAATGGAGCAGATCAATTTGATGAAAAAGATCCGAAAGAGGCTAAAGAGATGTCAACTTTCTTTAACTGGTTGCTACTAGGTCTTGCAGGGGGAGGTTCAATTAGTTTAACTTTCTTTGTGTGGGTGCAAGACAACAAAGGTTTTGACAATGAATTTGGGCTATCTTTGATCGCTATGTTCATAGGTGCACTTATATTTATTTTTGGACTGCCAACATATTGGATATATGTTGTGAAGGGAACCAGTGCTATTACAGAAATTTTACAGGTTGAGCCATCTTGCTTAATTAATACTGAAAGAAGGGCCTATTATGTATATTATAAATTTACTAATTGAGCTTGAGTTACTTTTCAGGTTTATGTTGCAGCCATTAGAAATAGAAATCTTCAACTTCTGGAGGACCCATCTGAACTACATGAAATCCCCATGGACAAAGAGGCTGCAGTTCATGAAGAATTCTTACCTCATAGAGATGTTCACAGGTTTAACTTCTCTATCATATTTAGTTCGTTTTCATTCGTATGATCTTTAAAGTTTTCAGCTGAAGATTATCGTTTTTCCTAATATAGGTGGTTAGACAAAGCAGCAATCCAATCCGATAATACTGATCAAACTCCAAGTCCATGGAAACTTTGTAGGGTTACACAAGTCAAAAATGCAAAAATCTTACTAGCAATGGTTCCAGTTTCTTGAGTAGTATTATTATGACACTTTGCTTAGCCCAACTCCAAACATTTTCAGTTCAACAATGTGTCACCATGGATATTAAGCTCTCAGATTCTTTCAATATGCCTTCTACATCACTCCCGATTATTCCTGTAGCATTCCTCCTCATCCTAGACCAATATTTGATCAAATTATGAACAAAACAATAGGAGGTTGTAAACTATGTCATGAGGCCTTTCACAATAAAGATCGCATAAATGGACTGAAATCCCTTTTAACTGTAATTTGTGTGAAGTCTTGAAGCACACAACTTTGGTGCCCTTATTTATAGCATCTTTCTGGAACAGGTACCACTGCATCTCTGCGCAATGGCGATTCTGATTTGCGAACAGATGGAGTGCCTGAGCGTCCCTCATGTTCATGCAAATTACAATATCACGTTCTCTACAACTGATCTCCTCTTACTTCCGTATTCATTTGTTTCGTTTTTTCTTTATCAATTATGCAGAACTACCATCACGTTATATATAGCTAGGAAGGTGCCACCATCAATGCACGGTATGATTCTGCTACTCTTGATAATCAAATTGCCCAATATACATGTAAGTACATATTTATTGTATTGTTCAGTCTTATATATGCTTCCAGTATACATGTAAGTCTTATTTGTCAACCCAACCCGACTCACACTGAATGACTTATTTTAAGCCAAACTTGTTTTAAACCGTCACCCAACCCATACAAATACACACTAATGTCACTTTTTAGAACATAATGGGAGCCTATATGTGCTTAAACGATAGTGATGTTACAACCATACAAAAAAGAGTAAACTTACCAAACAATTGTATCATAAACTTTATTACCAGGTGAGGACAACCCCTGAACAAAGTGATCTTTTCAGAAAGAGACGATGTCAAACAGATGTATAATTTTACTTTTTATGAAGATTAATGAAGATGAAAGGTTTAACTTGAAGATTAATATAGTTATTGTACTCCAAGAATTTGACCAGCCGGTTGAGATTCTAATCCGCTTACTCTGCACCATTCCTGGCTGGAGTGAAAAAAATGTGCAGGTCCAGCAATAAGTCATCGAAGTTGTTAGCCATATAGCTTCAACTGCAACAAAGTTCCCTAAGAAATGTGTTGTACTATTCATAGCAGGTATTTGTGAAAGGGTTGCTAGTATTAAGACCCGTGCCCAAGCTATGAAATGCCTAACCACTTTCTCTGAAGCAGTGGGCCCAGGTTTTATATTTGAAAGAATGTCCAAGATAATAAAAGAGCAAAAAAAACCCAAAGGTTCTTAGTGAGGGACTATTGTGGATGGTATCTGCAGTTGACGACTTTGGTGTTGCACATCTGAAACTGAAGGATGTAATTGATTTCTGCAAAGATATTGGTTTACAATCAAGTGCTGCTGCTACTAGAAATGGTACCATTAAACTTATCGGTGCAATACACAAAGTTGCTGGTCCTGATATCAAAGCATTCTTGTCAGATGTCAAGCCTGCCCTTCTTAGTGCAGTAGAGGCTGAGTGTGAAAAAAATCCTTTTGATGGTTGATTCGTGCAAAACCGTCAAGTTTAATCACGCAAGCCAGCCACTTGTGAATGGCTGACCGTAAGAAACTTAAAACAGTTTAAGCACAAATGCAATGAAGTCCAGGAGAGTATAGTGTTTCCCCAGGTCGTTATGTCCCAACGAGCCATGCGAGAATAGTCAAACGTTTAGTGATCGAGAAGATTTGAACAGATACAGAGATTTGATTGATTATAACTACAGAGAAGGTGTATAAATTACAACGGCTTAAATACAAATTAAAGAAAATTTAAAAAGATAGAAATATTAAATAAACGCTATCACTATTTTTACAATGATGTTTTTGTTTTTATGTTTTTATAAAACTTAATTAAAAACTACGTTACGTACAAATGAAAACGTGAAACTTACACAATATTAACCCTAAAAATATGAAAATGATATTTTTATAAACCTAATGATAAAAGAAAATTTTTAGAAAAAGAAAATTATTTTTACAACTATTTAATTAATTATTATTAATTTTAACTATTAAATAATTACCTAAAATACAAGAAATTAGGAAATAAAACTAGAAAAATAAAATTAAGACTTAGAAAAATCTAAAATATCAAAAGAGACTTTTCAAAACTATTTTTATATTTTTCTGATTATTTTTCTATTTTCTAGGAATTTTAAACTATTTAAAACTAATTAAATGGCTTAAAAATACAAATTTAACTAAGAAAAATATGGAAAAATATTTTTTTGTCTTTTTATATTTATCTAAACTTAAGAAAATTGAAAAATTATTTTTTTGAACCTTTTCTTAATTTTTTGTATTTAAAGCTAATTAAAAAGTGCTAAAAACTAATTTAAATGCAGAAAAATAGCAAACCAACTTAGAAAAATCTGAAAAATTCAAGATAAGCTTAAAATAATGTGAGGAATCTAGGAAAAATGGAAAAACAGGAGGTTATGTGCAAGAAATTGAAACTGCCACACAAGTGCTTATTGAAATAAGCACTTGAATAAGCCAAGAAGCACCCAAGAGCACCAAACTGATGAAGAAGCTACAATAAGCTACAAGTACTCTAAATGAACTAAAAACACCAACACTTAACCTCTGGAATGCTAACTAAAAGAATTTGGCTTATTTGATTTTATAAGCTAAAACAGTTTCTGGGTACCTACTTGCAGCCACAAAATAAGCATTCAAATAAGCTAGAAATCAAAGACCAATTATGGGGACCTAAAGTAGACCTAGCTGAGACCTTACAAACCAATTATCAGACTCTAACAAGCTCTTATGAGCCCTGTGCAAGGGCTGCACAATGCTGAGAAAACTCAGCTTAAACTGAGAAGTGTGAACAGGGGACTTATGACCTAAAAGAGAAGCAGTTTTGAGACCTTTAAAAAAATTGCAAAATTCCACAAAAATGCTGATAAGTAAAAAGACCAGTTGAAGTTTCTAAAATGCCAAGTCTCACTTGATAAGACCCAGAGATGAGCTCATGAAAAATCCTCCTAACTGAGCTCAAAATAGCTTTTTGCAATTTTGACTTTTGACAATAGTTATGAACTTTGACCAAAATGAACTTTGAATCTAATTTTATGACTGATATTGATGTAATATGATGTGATGAGCTCACTGCAAGCAATGTTTAATAATTCTAAACACAAATCAAGAGATTGGTAATCCAAAATTACAACAGATCAGACATTGAGACAGATTTTGTTGATGTTTGACTTTTTGAACTAGCAGGCACAAAACTAAGACTCAAATGAACACAAATAGACTAAACAATCATGAACCAAAAGGTTTTAACTCATGAACACACCTTAAGTACAGATTTAAGCTATAAACCAAACACCCCTTTAAACATTAATTTGCAAAGTAAAACTGAACTAGAGACTAACCCAGCTCATTTTAATCATCAAACTAAGTCTAAATAACATAAACACTACTTAATAAACAGATTGGAACTAGCTATGGCTACAACAACAGATTATGCTACATTATTTGAAACTGACTTACAAATATCCATAGCCACAATGGCTTGCAAACAGTGAACCCAAGAACACTAACCTATATTATCCAACCCATATGGCTAAAGATCAACCCAAATCCATGTCTGCATCACCCAATACATTCCTGCATCAATCTTGCTCCATGTTGACTTATGTTGACCAAAATCCAAAAATGTTTGAAACTTAAATTTAAACTCACAGAGAGCTATAATAAGCTTAAATGAGTTTGTTTGAGCTTAAAAACAAGTCACTAACAGTTTTGACACAAGAGTTTGAGAATGGAAATTTCAACAGTGAACATAAATTATGGAATCTGAACATAGACTTGAATTGATAGTTGAAACAGGTTGCAATACACTTGAATACCTTTGTTTAATACAAATA
Source organism: Chrysanthemum seticuspe (assembly GCA_019973895.1). Lineage (NCBI taxonomy): Eukaryota > Viridiplantae > Streptophyta > Magnoliopsida > Asterales > Asteraceae > Chrysanthemum > Chrysanthemum seticuspe. The sequence continues at coordinate 112,870,484 of BPTQ01000005.1, forward strand.
AGCTTGAAAATACAAATGAAAACTAGTTAAGACAAGATAAGCTAAAAAACGACATGCATGTAAAAATTAAAATTAACTAACTACTTTCCTCTTTGCTTCTCTTCCCTTTTTATACACCAAAGTTCTTTCTCTCACCTCTCTCTTCAAATCCCAGCAGTGATTGGAGCCATTGGATGGCTAGGATTCATATTAGCCTTTGGATTGGTTTTGGCGGGAAACTTTGTTTTGACAGTTGGGCTCTGATATAGCACTAGGGGGTGGCATTTATTGTAGTGGGTAAGGTGATGATGAGGGGGAGGGATAAGGTGAAAAGGTGAGGTGATGGTGGCTTGGGAGTTGCAGACACAAGTTGGGGGAGACAAACAGTGGTAAGAGGGAAAGTTTTATTCGTTTGACTGTTTTGACCAAGGGTCCAAAAAGGAAGGGTCAAGGGGTTTAGGCAGGGGGTCCAATTTGGTTATGGCAGGGGTCTTATTTGAGTATTGACAAGTCCAAAGGGTTATAAAGGGTTTAAAACACAAGGACTTAAGTTGTAAATTCTGAAATTCAAGGGACCATTCCTGCCAAATCTGCAAAGTTGTTCCAGGGGCTAAAAGTGACAAGTATCAATAATTCAAGGACTAAACTTGACATTTTCAATTTTTCCAGGGACCAATTTTGCCAATTTTTAAACTTGGAGGACCAAACTTGTAGTTTTCTCAAACTTTTGATATTTTTCACCAAAGGACTAATTTTGACAACTTATGATTTTAAAAGGACCTTTGGTGATTTTTCTTTTGAAATTATGTGTTCAGGGACTATTTCTGACAATTTTTGAAACTTGGGGGACTGAAACTGCCAATTATGCAAACTTTGCTCATTTTTCATCTGATTTTGAACATTTTGCATCTGAAACATATAAAATGCAATTTTGGAATATTTTCAGTATTTTGATGCATTTCTGAGCATTTTTAGACGTTTTGCAGTTCAGATTTAACCAAAAATGATGAGTATTTACACACTCATCAATCCCCCACACTAAACTATTGCTAGTCCCTAGCAATCTTTTGAGAAAAACTTAATGGATTTGAATCTCTTTACCAAAAGCCATTACTTCTGGAGTAGCCAAATGTTTCAGTTCAAGTAAGAACCATGGTACACTAATAACCATGTGATTTTGAGCAAACCACCAGCTTCCAACGGATTTGATTTGTCTTTACCAGAAGCCGTTTGCTTCTGGACTAGCCAACTCTTAGATAAATTATCAATATTATCTTTGGTGAGCTGATTACCAATTATGGTTTTTCCACTGCCTTTACCACAAGCCATAAACTTGCGGGCTAGCCAACTCTTCACTTTTTAGGGTATGGTGAGCTGAATACCATACAATTTTGGGCAAATTGCAAGCCGTCAACGGATTTGAGATATCTTTACCAAGAGCCGTTTGCTCCTGGATTAGCCAATCCTTTTGTTTATTAGACAAGGCGGACTGATAACCATAATCTGAGTAAGTGAAGAACACTTACTCCAAAAAATTTTGGCCAAAAATGGGGGAATTGGGTGGTATAATTACATGATAAAATTCGTGAGAATTCCGCCCCACACTTAGAAATGAATATTGCCCTCAATATTCAAAGTACCGGCGGTTATGCCGAAACTGAGAACGTAAAAGGGAAATACTACGGCCATTATTTAGCAAGATTTTTTTATTTTTTATTTTTTATTATTTTTTTTTTATTTTTTTTTTGATGAAGCTCTTATATACAACAGCGGGGGGCAACTCCCCCACACTAGGGTGGTACACACGGGTGAAAACCCATGTTTAGCTACTGTTTTTGATTACCGAGTCGCTAGCTTGACTCGACCCCGAATTTATTTGTCCATGGGGAAAGTAACGTGGAAAACCAATCTCAATCGGACTTTCGTTCACAATGTTAATAAACATATGAACATCAGAAAGTTCCACACCGACGAGATACAACCGCGGTATTGTTAATAGTAGAAACTATAAGGGATGATACCGGGGTCAAAAATGGTGTCCTCATTCCCGAAAGAGAAAAGGGAAAGAGCAACCACACCATCTGTGAAGAATGGAATAAAGACGTACATGAGAATGCAAGTCCATTCCTCATCAGAGAGAAGCAAATCACCAGTTTTGACATTTTTAAGCTTAAACTTGAAGCTTATATGGTGATTGTCAGTAAGATGTCCGGGAGGGAGGGTGGGAAACGGTTCTTCAATCAACAGATTTTCTAGAAAAAGGATGTCCCCCTCCGGATCAAAGTAAGTGTTATCAATTCCCGTTGGAATTGACTCATCACTAAGAAAGGCATCGACTTCATTCCAAAAGTTGTCGTCTTCCTCATCAGGAGTGAGAGAAGGGATGGAAGAGTCGGGAATAAGACTAGAAGATGATGGATCATTTTTGAGCAATTCATCAATGGGAAGGATGTCTCCCATTGGATCACAAACATCATCATCCAATTCAGATGAAACTGAAGAGAGTTTGGTTTCATCCACAGAGTTAACAAACTCGATGCGACAAACTGATTCCGGAGGTGGGACAAGTGGTGTGCTCTTAGAGCTAGCAGTTTCCACCACTTCCGATAAAATCTCCGATTCAAGATCATCATCATCAAGTACACTCTTGACTTCCTTGGTACAACTTTCAAACCATTTGTTTGAACCAGGGTTGATTTTCAAAGCTTTAAGCTCAGCACGTTTTTGAAAACTCCTCTTAACCGTGAAATTTGAGAGTGTTGCATTGAATCTTTCAGATCTTTGATCAATTGTGGCAACACTCTGTTTGTACAGAGGTTTGGAGTTCTGGTTGATTTTTAACGTGAGCTCTTCGTTGTCAACCCGTATGGTCAACTCTTCAGCAAACACATCAATCAGAGCACGACTCGTTCTCAAGAAAGCTCTCCCTAAGATGAGGGGAACTCTAGGATCTGCATCGAAGTCTACTACAACAAAGTCAGTAGGAAAGTGAAACTTTCCCACTTTCATCACAACATCCTCGGCTATCCCAAGTGGACGAGTTATGGTACGGTCCGCTAGCTCGAGTGTCATACAAGTGGATGAAAGCTTAGGAAGAGACAATTTCTTCCATACTGAGAGTGGCATGAGGTTAATGCTAGCGCCAAGATCGGCCAAGGCGGAGCATTGAACCATCCCCAAGAAATCACACGGGATTAGAAATCTGCCCGGGTCTTCAAGCTTTTTGGGAAGCTTCTTGAGAAGGACCGCTGAGCATTGCTCATTTAGAGGGGTTTTAGCCATCTCAGATAGCTTATCTTTGTTGGTCAGTAAGCCTTTAAGCGTGGATGCAAACTTAGGCATTAGAACGAGAGCATCAACGAAGCTTATATCAAAGTGTAGCTCATTGAAGATTTGGAAAAAATTTTCCATTTGCTCTTTGTTTTTGTCTTTGAGCTTCTCATCATTCATTCTTGATGGGTAAGGAAGCTGACTAGACTTTTGAGCCGGGATGGAAGTGTTTTCTGGCTCAGGATTTTTCTTCGGAACTTCGGGTTCCGGACTTAAAGCTTGGACTACCGAAGGTGGGACGTGTGCGGTACTTCGTGGGCTTGAGAATTGCACCTTGTCCGTTGTATCCTTGGTAACTTGACTCATTGCCACAGGAGGAGGGGGCATTGGAGTCGAAGGTCCATTGTGCGTCTTACCACTACGAGTGGTGACGGCTTTCAACTCGGTATTTGGATTGGTAATTGTATTGCTTGGGAGTCCTCCAGAAGATGATGAAGCTTGGTTCATATTCATGTTCATGAAACTGCTCATCATATTCTTCAACTCATTTGTCTGCCGAGACATTGTGGTATCAATTTCCTTCTTTAGCTCAACCCTCATGTTATTGATCTGAGTTTGCATTGAACGTATGCTTGACTCAGTAATTTTCATGAAGTCATTTGGTGGGGGAGCATGAGAAGGTTGTTGATAACTTTGCTGATTTGGAGCTTGATATGGTTGGTTGAAATTGTTCCGGTTTTGATTGAAATTTTGAGTTATTGAAATTTTGTCCTTGATTCGGAACAAAGCGATTTTGATTGCCATGGTTTTGCACAGGAGGAAAACCAGGTGGTGTCATACCGCTAGGTGCACGGTAGTGAGGATCAGCCTGTGGTCGGTATTGATTGTGGTTTACCGAAGCTACGGGAGCTTGGTAAAAGGAAGCATCGGTTGCTTGACAATCATAATACGCGTGTGAACCACTACAAGTTTCACACACCTTGTTTACGGCTTTGACTGGTTCCGGCTTATGAATCTCGCTTTTGATTTCCTTTACATCCTTAATCATACAACGGATGGCATCCGTTAGAGCAGCTATCGGAGCTGCTAACTCAGAAGAGTTACTGGATGAAGGAGCAGGAGTGTTTGGAGTATTGACTTTGTTGCGAGAAATAGGAACTTTTGATTTTTGCTCGCAAATCTCAATCACATCTTTAGGCTTACGATTCAAGATATTGCCACCGGCGGCTGCATTCAGAGAATCTTGATCGTTACCGTTCAACCCATTATAAAAGATATTAACTTGTTGAAGCTCCGTGAATTCATGATGGGGGCATTTCCTGAGGAGATCTTTGAATCTCTCCCATGCCTCTCCAAAGTTTTCATCGAAATTTTGACGAAATCCAGAAATTTCATTTTTAAGATTAGTCGTCTTTGATGGAGGAAAGAAATGATTGACAAACTTTTGAACAAGTTCCTCCCAAGTTTCGATGGATCGAGGGGGTTCTTTTTCCAGCCAAATCCGGGCTGTCCCCTCAAGTGAGAATGGAAATAGCATCAACTTGATTACTTTTTGTGGCACATCCTTGAAATTGATAGTTGAAGTCAACTTGTTAAACCAACGGATGTGTGCATACGGGTCTTCTCGGTCAAACCCGTGGAATTGATTTGTAGACACAAGTTGGATCAAATGTGTCTTCAATTCAAAGTGATCAGAATTGATTACTGGTAGAATAATGGCATCTCCATAACCCTCGGTGGGTGCTTGGAGCATTTCCGCCATAGTTCGTTCGTCTGCCATATTGTTGTTTGAAATAGTACGAATCTCGGGTTCGACTATTTGGGCAGCACGTCTACGAGAACGTCGTCTAGGAATTTCTGCTAGATCACGAAAAGGACTCAATGATCTAGAAGAACGAGTGCGCATGCACTAGAGTTAACTCTAAGAGATCTCAGAGTTAAGGAAGGGAATTATGAAATTGGTGAAAATGGGGTAAGAAGAATCTTTTTAGGTTTTCTGGTTCTGACAAGTATATATATAACAACAAATCCAATTAAAACAAGATCGAGGCAAAACAACAGTGAACTTAAACCAATAATCACAAGATGAGTGGCTTCTTTGAAAAAGGTATACCACTATCAAGGACACAAAGGCAAGTTTTAAATCTTTGGTTCGGGAACTTATTATGGTCGTACCCCCAGTTAGGTAGTACACTGCCTTGGTTTGCGGTGGTAAGATTTTATGTTGTTATTATTAAACTCAGAAAACGAAAAATCTTTTTGTATTTTTATATTTGATACATATATAGAAACAAAAGGAAAATATTTTGTGAGTGTGAGTGGTTAGTATTTTAGTCCTCAAAATACATTGTGTGTGGGAGTAGTTGTACCCTTGCAAAGAACTCGACATCTAGCTTAGTGTCGGAAATAGTGTAAGCGAAGTGTAAAGGTTTTCTCCACCGGTGAAAGGAGCTTGTTGACTAGTGAAGTTAAACTCTCGAGTGTGAGACTCAGGGAGTGGAGTAGGGCAAGGAAAAAGAGTCCTTGTAGACCGAACCACTATAAACAACTTGTTGTGGTTTGATCATTCTTTCCTTATTTACTCTTTACATAATACTTGCATAGTTCATCAACATATCCAAAGATCAATATCAATTGATCTTTCAATAAGTTTCAAAACAAAGTTTTTAATTGGTAAACTATTCAACCCTCCTTCTAGTTTTCTACAATATATATATATGTATATATATAATCCGGATCGATTGAGAAGGTTTTTATTTTGAGGAGATTGAGAAGGTTTTCAAAAACGATAGATTTTTAACTTTGATTTATATTTTTCAAGCGTAAAACTCATTTTAATGTGATTAAAATTCAAAATGTGTAAAAAAAAATTGAATCAATGTTAAAAATCTCTCGATTTTGCGATATATGTAGAATACTGAATTATCTGTACAAATTTAATGAATCATCATCATAACTCGATTTTAACAATGATTTGTGAATCAAATTTGTGATTTATAGGTTCGATTCACCATAAAATGATGTTTACTTGTGAATTAAATCAAAAACATGAATCAGTTTGTTCAAAGGAAGATTCATTACAAGCTCATTACTCAAAGCTTAAACCACATGTTTGTAACATCTTTTTACCTATATAAATATGTGAGACCGTGAGCGTAGGAAACGCTGTGCTACTGTTCTTTGCGCTCTACCTCGTTGCTCTAGGTAATGCATGTGTAAAAGCAGCATTGCCATCAAATGGAGCAGATCAATTTGATGAAAAAGATCCGAAAGAGGCTAAAGAGATGTCAACTTTCTTTAACTGGTTGCTACTAGGTCTTGCAGGGGGAGGTTCAATTAGTTTAACTTTCTTTGTGTGGGTGCAAGACAACAAAGGTTTTGACAATGAATTTGGGCTATCTTTGATCGCTATGTTCATAGGTGCACTTATATTTATTTTTGGACTGCCAACATATTGGATATATGTTGTGAAGGGAACCAGTGCTATTACAGAAATTTTACAGGTTGAGCCATCTTGCTTAATTAATACTGAAAGAAGGGCCTATTATGTATATTATAAATTTACTAATTGAGCTTGAGTTACTTTTCAGGTTTATGTTGCAGCCATTAGAAATAGAAATCTTCAACTTCTGGAGGACCCATCTGAACTACATGAAATCCCCATGGACAAAGAGGCTGCAGTTCATGAAGAATTCTTACCTCATAGAGATGTTCACAGGTTTAACTTCTCTATCATATTTAGTTCGTTTTCATTCGTATGATCTTTAAAGTTTTCAGCTGAAGATTATCGTTTTTCCTAATATAGGTGGTTAGACAAAGCAGCAATCCAATCCGATAATACTGATCAAACTCCAAGTCCATGGAAACTTTGTAGGGTTACACAAGTCAAAAATGCAAAAATCTTACTAGCAATGGTTCCAGTTTCTTGAGTAGTATTATTATGACACTTTGCTTAGCCCAACTCCAAACATTTTCAGTTCAACAATGTGTCACCATGGATATTAAGCTCTCAGATTCTTTCAATATGCCTTCTACATCACTCCCGATTATTCCTGTAGCATTCCTCCTCATCCTAGACCAATATTTGATCAAATTATGAACAAAACAATAGGAGGTTGTAAACTATGTCATGAGGCCTTTCACAATAAAGATCGCATAAATGGACTGAAATCCCTTTTAACTGTAATTTGTGTGAAGTCTTGAAGCACACAACTTTGGTGCCCTTATTTATAGCATCTTTCTGGAACAGGTACCACTGCATCTCTGCGCAATGGCGATTCTGATTTGCGAACAGATGGAGTGCCTGAGCGTCCCTCATGTTCATGCAAATTACAATATCACGTTCTCTACAACTGATCTCCTCTTACTTCCGTATTCATTTGTTTCGTTTTTTCTTTATCAATTATGCAGAACTACCATCACGTTATATATAGCTAGGAAGGTGCCACCATCAATGCACGGTATGATTCTGCTACTCTTGATAATCAAATTGCCCAATATACATGTAAGTACATATTTATTGTATTGTTCAGTCTTATATATGCTTCCAGTATACATGTAAGTCTTATTTGTCAACCCAACCCGACTCACACTGAATGACTTATTTTAAGCCAAACTTGTTTTAAACCGTCACCCAACCCATACAAATACACACTAATGTCACTTTTTAGAACATAATGGGAGCCTATATGTGCTTAAACGATAGTGATGTTACAACCATACAAAAAAGAGTAAACTTACCAAACAATGGTATCATAAACTTTATTACCAGGTGAGGACAACCCCTGAACAAAGTGATCTTTTCAGAAAGAGACGATGTCAAACAGATGTATAATTTTACTTTTTATGAAGATTAATGAAGATGAAAGGTTTAACTTGAAGATTAATATAGTTATTGTACTCCAAGAATTTGACCAGCCGGTTGAGATTCTAATCCGCTTACTCTGCACCATTCCTGGCTGGAGTGAAAAAAATGTGCAGGTCCAGCAATAAGTCATCGAAGTTGTTAGCCATATAGCTTCAACTGCAACAAAGTTCCCTAAGAAATGTGTTGTACTATTCATAGCAGGTATTTGTGAAAGGGTTGCTAGTATTAAGACCCGTGCCCAAGCTATGAAATGCCTAACCACTTTCTCTGAAGCAGTGGGCCCAGGTTTTATATTTGAAAGAATGTCCAAGATAATAAAAGAGCAAAAAAAACCCAAAGGTTCTTAGTGAGGGACTATTGTGGATGGTATCTGCAGTTGACGACTTTGGTGTTGCACATCTGAAACTGAAGGATGTAATTGATTTCTGCAAAGATATTGGTTTACAATCAAGTGCTGCTGCTACTAGAAATGGTACCATTAAACTTATCGGTGCAGTACACAAAGTTGCTGGTCCTGATATCAAAGCATTCTTGTCAGATGTCAAGCCTGCCCTTCTTAGTGCAGTAGAGGCTGAGTGTGAAAAAAATCCTTTTGATGGTTGATTCGTGCAAAACCGTCAAGTTTAATCACGCAAGCCAGCCACTTGTGAATGGCTGACCGTAAGAAACTTAAAACAGTTTAAGCACAAATGCAATGAAGTCCAGGAGAGTATAGTGTTTCCCCAGGTCGTTATGTCCCAACGAGCCATGCGAGAATAGTCAAACGTTTAGTGATCGAGAAGATTTGAACAGATACAGAGATTTGATTGATTATAACTACAGAGAAGGTGTATAAATTACAACGGCTTAAATACAAATTAAAGAAAATTTAAAAAGATAGAAATATTAAATAAACGCTATCACTATTTTTACAATGATGTTTTTGTTTTTATGTTTTTATAAAACTTAATTAAAAACTACGTTACGTACAAATGAAAACGTGAAACTTACACAATATTAACCCTAAAAATATGAAAATGATATTTTTATAAACCTAATTATAAAAGAAAATTTTTAGAAAAAGAAAATTATTTTTACAACTATTTAATTAATTATTATTAATTTTAACTATTAAATAATTACCTAAAATACAAGAAATTAGGAAATAAAACTAGAAAAATAAAATTAAGACTTAGAAAAATCTAAAATATCAAAAGAGACTTTTCAAAACTATTTTTATATTTTTCTGATTATTTTTCTATTTTCTAGGAATTTTAAACTATTTAAAACTAATTAAATGGCTTAAAAATACAAATTTAACTAAGAAAAATATGGAAAAATATTTTTTTGTCTTTTTATATTTATCTAAACTTAAGAAAATTGAAAAATTATTTTTTTGAACCTTTTCTTAATTTTTTGTATTTAAAGCTAATTAAAAAGTGCTAAAAACTAATTTAAATGCAGAAAAATAGCAAACCAACTTAGAAAAATCTGAAAAATTCAAGATAAGCTTAAAATAATGTGAGGAATCTAGGAAAAATGGAAAAACAGGAGGTTATGTGCAAGAAATTGAAACTGCCACACAAGTGCTTATTGAAATAAGCACTTGAATAAGCCAAGAAGCACCCAAGAGCACCAAACTGATGAAGAAGCTACAATAAGCTACAAGTACTCTAAATGAACTAAAAACACCAACACTTAACCTCTGGAATGCTAACTAAAAGAATTTGGCTTATTTGATTTTATAAGCTAAAACAGTTTCTGGGTACCTACTTGCAGCCACAAAATAAGCATTCAAATAAGCTAGAAATCAAAGACCAATTATGGGGACCTAAAGTAGACCTAGCTGAGACCTTACAAACCAATTATCAGACTCTAACAAGCTCTTATGAGCCCTGTGCAAGGGCTGCACAATGCTGAGAAAACTCAGCTTAAACTGAGAAGTGTGAACAGGGGACTTATGACCTAAAAGAGAAGCAGTTTTGAGACCTTTAAAAAAATTGCAAAATTCCACAAAAATGCTGATAAGTAAAAAGACCAGTTGAAGTTTCTAAAATGCCAAGTCTCACTTGATAAGACCCAGAGATGAGCTCATGAAAAATCCTCCTAACTGAGCTCAAAATAGCTTTTTGCAATTTTGACTTTTGACAATAGTTATGAACTTTGACCAAAATGAACTTTGAATCTAATTTTATGACTGATATTGATGTAATATGATGTGATGAGCTCACTGCAAGCAATGTTTAATAATTCTAAACACAAATCAAGAGATTGGTAATCCAAAATTACAACAGATCAGACATTGAGACAGATTTTGTTGATGTTTGACTTTTTGAACTAGCAGGCACAAAACTAAGACTCAAATGAACACAAATAGACTAAACAATCATGAACCAAAAGGTTTTAACTCATGAACACACCTTAAGTACAGATTTAAGCTATAAACCAAACACCCCTTTAAACATTAATTTGCAAAGTAAAACTGAACTAGAGACTAACCCAGCTCATTTTAATCATCAAACTAAGTCTAAATAACATAAACACTACTTAATAAACAGATTGGAACTAGCTATGGCTACAACAACAGATTATGCTACATTATTTGAAACTGACTTACAAATATCCATAGCCACAATGGCTTGCAAACAGTGAACCCAAGAACACTAACCTATATTATCCAACCCATATGGCTAAAGATCAACCCAAATCCATGTCTGCATCACCCAATACATTCCTGCATCAATCTTGCTCCATGTTGACTTATGTTGACCAAAATCCAAAAATGTTTGAAACTTAAATTTAAACTCACAGAGAGCTATAATAAGCTTAAATGAGTTTGTTTGAGCTTAAAAACAAGTCACTAACAGTTTTGACACAAGAGTTTGAGAATGGAAATTTCAACAGTGAACATAAATTATGGAATCTGAACATAGACTTGAATTGATAGTTGAAACAGGTTGCAATACACTTGAATACCTTTGTTTAATACAAATAAGCTTGAAAATACAAATGAAAACTAGTTAAGACAAGATAAGCTAAAAAACGACATGCATGTAAAAATTAAAATTAACTAACTACTTTCCTCTTTGCTTCTCTTCCCTTTTTATACACCAAAGTTCTTTCTCTCACCTCTCTCTTCAAATCCCAGCAGTGATTGGAGCCATTGGATGGCTAGGATTCATATTAGCCTTTGGATTGGTTTTGGCGGGAAACTTTGTTTTGACAGTTGGGCTCTGATATAGCACTAGGGGGTGGCATTTATTGTAGTGGGTAAGGTGATGATGAGGGGGAGGGATAAGGTGAAAAGGTGAGGTGATGGTGGCTTGGGAGTTGCAGACACAAGTTGGGGGAGACAAACAGTGGTAAGAGGGAAAGTTTTATTCGTTTGACTGTTTTGACCAAGGGTCCAAAAAGGAAGGGTCAAGGGGTTTAGGCAGGGGGTCCAATTTGGTTATGGCAGGGGTCTTATTTGAGTATTGACAAGTCCAAAGGGTTATAAAGGGTTTAAAACACAAGGACTTAAGTTGTAAATTCTGAAATTCAAGGGACCATTCCTGCCAAATCTGCAAAGTTGTTCCAGGGGCTAAAAGTGACAAGTATCAATAATTCAAGGACTAAACTTGACATTTTCAATTTTTCCAGGGACCAATTTTGCCAATTTTTAAACTTGGAGGACCAAACTTGTAGTTTTCTCAAACTTTTGATATTTTTCACCAAAGGACTAATTTTGACAACTTATGATTTTAAAAGGACCTTTGGTGATTTTTCTTTTGAAATTATGTGTTCAGGGACTATTTCTGACAATTTTTGAAACTTGGGGGACTGAAACTGCCAATTATGCAAACTTTGCTCATTTTTCATCTGATTTTGAACATTTTGCATCTGAAACATATAAAATGCAATTTTGGAATATTTTCAGTATTTTGATGCATTTCTGAGCATTTTTAGACGTTTTGCAGTTCAGATTTAACCAAAAATGATGAGTATTTACACACTCATCAATCCCCCACACTAAACTATTGCTAGTCCCTAGCAATCTTTTGAGAAAAACTTAATGGATTTGAATCTCTTTACCAAAAGCCATTACTTCTGGAGTAGCCAAATGTTTCAGTTCAAGTAAGAACCATGGTACACTAATAACCATGTGATTTTGAGCAAACCACCAGCTTCCAACGGATTTGATTTGTCTTTACCAGAAGCCGTTTGCTTCTGGACTAGCCAACTCTTAGATAAATTATCAATATTATCTTTGGTGAGCTGATTACCAATTATGGTTTTTCCACTGCCTTTACCACAAGCCATAAACTTGCGGGCTAGCCAACTCTTCACTTTTTAGGGTATGGTGAGCTGAATACCATACAATTTTGGGCAAATTGCAAGCCGTCAACGGATTTGAGATATCTTTACCAAGAGCCGTTTGCTCCTGGATTAGCCAATCCTTTTGTTTATTAGACAAGGCGGACTGATAACCATAATCTGAGTAAGTGAAGAACACTTACTCCAAAAAAATTTTGGCCAAAAATGGGGGAATTGGGTGGTATAATTACATGATAAAATTCGTGAGAATTCCGCCCCACACTTAGAAATGAATATTGCCCTCAATATTCAAAGTACCGGCGGTTATGCCGAAACTGAGAACGTAAAAGGGAAATACTACGGCCATTATTTAGCAAGATTTTTTTATTTTTTATTTTTTATTATTTTTTTTTTATTTTTTTTTTGATGAAGCTCTTATATACAACAGCGGGGGGCAACTCCCCCACACTAGGGTGGTACACACGGGTGAAAACCCATGTTTAGCTACTGTTTTTGATTACCGAGTCGCTAGCTTGACTCGACCCCGAATTTATTTGTCCATGGGGAAAGTAACGTGGAAAACCAATCTCAATCGGACTTTCGTTCACAATGTTAATAAACATATGAACATCAGAAAGTTCCACACCGACGAGATACAACCGCGGTATTGTTAATAGTAGAAACTATAAGGGATGATACCGGGGTCAAAAATGGTGTCCTCATTCCCGAAAGAGAAAAGGGAAAGAGCAACCACACCATCTGTGAAGAATGGAATAAAGACGTACATGAGAATGCAAGTCCATTCCTCATCAGAGAGAAGCAAATCACCAGTTTTGACATTTTTAAGCTTAAACTTGAAGCTTATATGGTGATTGTCAGTAAGATGTCCGGGAGGGAGGGTGGGAAACGGTTCTTCAATCAACAGATTTTCTAGAAAAAGGATGTCCCCCTCCGGATCAAAGTAAGTGTTATCAATTCCCGTTGGAATTGACTCATCACTAAGAAAGGCATCGACTTCATTCCAAAAGTTGTCGTCTTCCTCATCAGGAGTGAGAGAAGGGATGGAAGAGTCGGGAATAAGACTAGAAGATGATGGATCATTTTTGAGCAATTCATCAATGGGAAGGATGTCTCCCATTGGATCACAAACATCATCATCCAATTCAGATGAAACTGAAGAGAGTTTGGTTTCATCCACAGAGTTAACAAACTCGATGCGACAAACTGATTCCGGAGGTGGGACAAGTGGTGTGCTCTTAGAGCTAGCAGTTTCCACCACTTCCGATAAAATCTCCGATTCAAGATCATCATCATCAAGTACACTCTTGACTTCCTTGGTACAACTTTCAAACCATTTGTTTGAACCAGGGTTGATTTTCAAAGCTTTAAGCTCAGCACGTTTTTGAAAACTCCTCTTAACCGTGAAATTTGAGAGTGTTGCATTGAATCTTTCAGATCTTTGATCAATTGTGGCAACACTCTGTTTGTACAGAGGTTTGGAGTTCTGGTTGATTTTTAACGTGAGCTCTTCGTTGTCAACCCGTATGGTCAACTCTTCAGCAAACACATCAATCAGAGCACGACTCGTTCTCAAGAAAGCTCTCCCTAAGATGAGGGGAACTCTAGGATCTGCATCGAAGTCTACTACAACAAAGTCAGTAGGAAAGTGAAACTTTCCCACTTTCATCACAACATCCTCGGCTATCCCAAGTGGACGAGTTATGGTACGGTCCGCTAGCTCGAGTGTCATACAAGTGGATGAAAGCTTAGGAAGAGACAATTTCTTCCATACTGAGAGTGGCATGAGGTTAATGCTAGCGCCAAGATCGGCCAAGGCGGAGCATTGAACCATCCCCAAGAAATCACACGGGATTAGAAATCTGCCCGGGTCTTCAAGCTTTTTGGGAAGCTTCTTGAGAAGGACCGCTGAGCATTGCTCATTTAGAGGGGTTTTAGCCATCTCAGATAGCTTATCTTTGTTGGTCAGTAAGCCTTTAAGCGTGGATGCAAACTTAGGCATTAGAACGAGAGCATCAACGAAGCTTATATCAAAGTGTAGCTCATTGAAGATTTGGAAAAAATTTTCCATTTGCTCTTTGTTTTTGTCTTTGAGCTTCTCATCATTCATTCTTGATGGGTAAGGAAGCTGACTAGACTTTTGAGCCGGGATGGAAGTGTTTTCTGGCTCAGGATTTTTCTTCGGAACTTCGGGTTCCGGACTTAAAGCTTGGACTACCGAAGGTGGGACGTGTGCGGTACTTCGTGGGCTTGAGAATTGCACCTTGTCCGTTGTATCCTTGGTAACTTGACTCATTGCCACAGGAGGAGGGGGCATTGGAGTCGAAGGTCCATTGTGCGTCTTACCACTACGAGTGGTGACGGCTTTCAACTCGGTATTTGGATTGGTAATTGTATTGCTTGGGAGTCCTCCAGAAGATGATGAAGCTTGGTTCATATTCATGTTCATGAAACTGCTCATCATATTCTTCAACTCATTTGTCTGCCGAGACATTGTGGTATCAATTTCCTTCTTTAGCTCAACCCTCATGTTATTGATCTGAGTTTGCATTGAACGTATGCTTGACTCAGTAATTTTCATGAAGTCATTTGGTGGGGGAGCATGAGAAGGTTGTTGATAACTTTGCTGATTTGGAGCTTGATATGGTTGGTTGAAATTGTTCCAGTTTTGATTGAAATTTTGAGAGTTATTGAAATTTTGTCCTTGATTCGGAACAAAGCGATTTTGATTGCCATGGTTTTGCACAGGAGGAAAACCAGGTGGTGTCATACCGCTAGGTGCACGGTAGTGAGGATCAGCCTGTGGTCGGTATTGATTGTGGTTTACCGAAGCTACGGGAGCTTGGTAAAAGGAAGCATCGGTTGCTTGACAATCATAATACGCGTGTGAACCACTACAAGTTTCACACACCTTGTTTACGGCTTTGACTGGTTCCGGCTTATGAATCTCGCTTTTGATTTCCTTTACATCCTTAATCATACAACGGATGGCATCCGTTAGAGCAGCTATCGGAGCTGCTAACTCAGAAGAGTTACTGGATGAAGGAGCAGGAGTGTTTGGAGTATTGACTTTGTTGCGAGAAATAGGAACTTTTGATTTTTGCTCGCAAATCTCAATCACATCTTTAGGCTTACGATTCAAGATATTGCCACCGGCGGCTGCATTCAGAGAATCTTGATCGTTACCGTTCAACCCATTATAAAAGATATTAACTTGTTGAAGCTCCGTGAATTCATGATGGGGGCATTTCCTGAGGAGATCTTTGAATCTCTCCCATGCCTCTCCAAAGTTTTCATCGAAATTTTGACGAAATCCAGAAATTTCATTTTTAAGATTAGTCGTCTTTGATGGAGGAAAGAAATGATTGACAAACTTTTGAACAAGTTCCTCCCAAGTTTCGATGGATCGAGGGGGTTCTTTTTCCAGCCAAATCCGGGCTATCCCCTCAAGTGAGAATGGAAATAGCATCAACTTGATTACTTTTTGTGGCACATCCTTGAAATTGATAGTTGAAGTCAACTTGTTAAACCAACGGATGTGTGCATACGGGTCTTCTCGGTCAAACCCGTGGAATTGATTTGTAGACACAAGTTGGATCAAATGTGTCTTCAATTCAAAGTGATCAGAATTGATTACTGGTAGAATAATGGCATCTCCATAACCCTCGGTGGGTGCTTGGAGCATTTCCGCCATAGTTCGTTCGTCTGCCATATTGTTGTTTGAAATAGTACGAATCTCGGGTTCGACTATTTGGGCAGCACGTCTACGAGAACGTCGTCTAGGAATTTCTGCTAGATCACGAAAAGGACTCAATGATCTAGAAGAACGAGTGCGCATGCACTAGAGTTAACTCTAAGAGATCTCAGAGTTAAGGAAGGGAATTATGAAATTGGTGAAAATGGGGTAAGAAGAATCTTTTTAGGTTTTCTGGTTCTGACAAGTATATATATAACAACAAATCCAATTAAAACAAGATCGAGGCAAAACAACAGTGAACTTAAACCAATAATCACAAGATGAGTGGCTTCTTTGAAAAAGGTATACCACTATCAAGGACACAAAGGCAAGTTTTAAATCTTTGGTTCGGGAACTTATTATGGTCGTACCCCCAGTTAGGTAGTACACTGCCTTGGTTTGCGGTGGTAAGATTTTATGTTGTTATTATTAAACTCAGAAAACGAAAAATCTTTTTGTATTTTTATATTTGATACATATATAGAAACAAAAGGAAAATATTTTGTGAGTGTGAGTGGTTAGTATTTTAGTCCTCAAAATACATTGTGTGTGGGAGTAGTTGTACCCTTGCAAAGAACTCGACATCTAGCTTAGTGTCGGAAATAGTGTAAGCGAAGTGTAAAGGTTTTCTCCACCGGTGAAAGGAGCTTGTTGACTAGTGAAGTTAAACTCTCGAGTGTGAGACTCAGGGAGTGGAGTAGGGCAAGGAAAAAGAGTCCTTGTAGACCGAACCACTATAAACAACTTGTTGTGGTTTGATCATTCTTTCCTTATTTACTCTTTACATAATACTTGCATAGTTCATCAACATATCCAAAGATCAATATCAATTGATCTTTCAATAAGTTTCAAAACAAAGTTTTTAATTGGTAAACTATTCAACCCGCCTTCTAGTTTTCTACAATATATATATATGTATATATATAATCCGGATCGATTGAGAAGGTTTTTATTTTGAGGAGATTGAGAAGGTTTTCAAAAACGATAGATTTTTAACTTTGATTTATATTTTTCAAGCGTAAAACTCATTTTAATGTGATTAAAATTCAAAATGTGTAAAAAAAATTGAATCAATGTTAAAAATCTCTCGATTTTGCGATATATGTAGAATACTGAATTATCTGTACAAATTTAATGAATCATCATCATAACTCGATTTTAACAATGATTTGTGAATCAAATTTGTGATTTATAGGTTCGATTCACCATAAAATGATGTTTACTTGTGAATTAAATCAAAAACATGAATCAGTTTGTTCAAAGGAAGATTCATTACAAGCTCATTACTCAAAGCTTAAACCACATGTTTGTAACATCTTTTTACCTATATAAATATGTGAGACCGTGAGCGTAGGAAACGCTGTGCTACTGTTCTTTGCGCTCTACCTCGTTGCTCTAGGTAATGCATGTGTAAAAGCAGCATTGCCATCAAATGGAGCAGATCAATTTGATGAAAAAGATCCGAAAGAGGCTAAAGAGATGTCAACTTTCTTTAACTGGTTGCTACTAGGTCTTGCAGGGGGAGGTTCAATTAGTTTAACTTTCTTTGTGTGGGTGCAAGACAACAAAGGTTTTGACAATGAATTTGGGCTATCTTTGATCGCTATGTTCATAGGTGCACTTATATTTATTTTTGGACTGCCAACATATTGGATATATGTTGTGAAGGGAACCAGTGCTATTACAGAAATTTTACAGGTTGAGCCATCTTGCTTAATTAATACTGAAAGAAGGGCCTATTATGTATATTATAAATTTACTAATTGAGCTTGAGTTACTTTTCAGGTTTATGTTGCAGCCATTAGAAATAGAAATCTTCAACTTCTGGAGGACCCATCTGAACTACATGAAATCCCCATGGACAAAGAGGCTGCAGTTCATGAAGAATTCTTACCTCATAGAGATGTTCACAGGTTTAACTTCTCTATCATATTTAGTTCGTTTTCATTCGTATGATCTTTAAAGTTTTCAGCTGAAGATTATCGTTTTTCCTAATATAGGTGGTTAGACAAAGCAGCAATCCAATCCGATAATACTGATCAAACTCCAAGTCCATGGAAACTTTGTAGGGTTACACAAGTCAAAAATGCAAAAATCTTACTAGCAATGGTTCCAGTTTCTTGAGTAGTATTATTATGACACTTTGCTTAGCCCAACTCCAAACATTTTCAGTTCAACAATGTGTCACCATGGATATTAAGCTCTCAGATTCTTTCAATATGCCTTCTACATCACTCCCGATTATTCCTGTAGCATTCCTCCTCATCCTAGACCAATATTTGATCAAATTATGAACAAAACAATAGGAGGTTGTAAACTATGTCATGAGGCCTTTCACAATAAAGATCGCATAAATGGACTGAAATCCCTTTTAACTGTAATTTGTGTGAAGTCTTGAAGCACACAACTTTGGTGCCCTTATTTATAGCATCTTTCTGGAACAGGTACCACTGCATCTCTGCGCAATGGCGATTCTGATTTGCGAACAGATGGAGTGCCTGAGCGTCCCTCATGTTCATGCAAATTACAATATCACGTTCTCTACAACTGATCTCCTCTTACTTCCGTATTCATTTGTTTCGTTTTTTCTTTATCAATTATGCAGAACTACCATCACGTTATATATAGCTAGGAAGGTGCCACCATCAATGCACGGTATGATTCTGCTACTCTTGATAATCAAATTGCCCAATATACATGTAAGTACATATTTATTGTATTGTTCAGTCTTATATATGCTTCCAGTATACATGTAAGTCTTATTTGTCAACCCAACCCGACTCACACTGAATGACTTATTTTAAGCCAAACTTGTTTTAAACCGTCACCCAACCCATACAAATACACACTAATGTCACTTTTTAGAACATAATGGGAGCCTATATGTGCTTAAACGATAGTGATGTTACAACCATACAAAAAAGAGTAAACTTACCAAACAATGGTATCATAAACTTTATTACCAGGTGAGGACAACCCCTGAACAAAGTGATCTTTTCAGAAAGAGACGATGTCAAACAGATGTATAATTTTACTTTTTATGAAGATTAATGAAGATGAAAGGTTTAACTTGAAGATTAATATAGTTATTGTACTCCAAGAATTTGACCAGCCGGTTGAGATTCTAATCCGCTTACTCTGCACCATTCCTGGCTGGAGTGAAAAAAATGTGCAGGTCCAGCAATAAGTCATCGAAGTTGTTAGCCATATAGCTTCAACTGCAACAAAGTTCCCTAAGAAATGTGTTGTACTATTCATAGCAGGTATTTGTGAAAGGGTTGCTAGTATTAAGACCCGTGCCCAAGCTATGAAATGCCTAACCACTTTCTCTGAAGCAGTGGGCCCAGGTTTTATATTTGAAAGAATGTCCAAGATAATAAAAGAGCAAAAAAAACCCAAAGGTTCTTAGTGAGGGACTATTGTGGATGGTATCTGCAGTTGACGACTTTGGTGTTGCACATCTGAAACTGAAGGATGTAATTGATTTCTGCAAAGATATTGGTTTACAATCAAGTGCTGCTGCTACTAGAAATGGTACCATTAAACTTATCGGTGCAGTACACAAAGTTGCTGGTCCTGATATCAAAGCATTCTTGTCAGATGTCAAGCCTGCCCTTCTTAGTGCAGTAGAGGCTGAGTGTGAAAAAAATCCTTTTGATGGTTGATTCGTGCAAAACCGTCAAGTTTAATCACGCAAGCCAGCCACTTGTGAATGGCTGACCGTAAGAAACTTAAAACAGTTTAAGCACAAATGCAATGAAGTCCAGGAGAGTATAGTGTTTCCCCAGGTCGTTATGTCCCAACGAGCCATGCGAGAATAGTCAAACGTTTAGTGATCGAGAAGATTTGAACAGATACAGAGATTTGATTGATTATAACTACAGAGAAGGTGTATAAAATACAACGGCTTAAATACAAATTAAAAAAAATTTAAAAAGATAGAAATATTAAATAAACGCTATCACTATTTTTACAATGATGTTTTTGTTTTTATGTTTTTATAAAACTTAATTAAAAACTACGTTACGTACAAATGAAAACGTGAAACTTACACAATATTAACCCTAAAAATATGAAAATGATATTTTTATAAACCTAATGATAAAAGAAAATTTTTAGAAAAAGAAAATTATTTTTACAACTATTTAATTAATTATTATTAATTTTAACTATTAAATAATTACCTAAAATACAAGAAATTAGGAAATAAAACTAGAAAAATAAAATTAAGACTTAGAAAAATCTAAAATATCAAAAGAGACTTTTCAAAACTATTTTTATATTTTTCTGATTATTTTTCTATTTTCTAGGAATTTTAAACTATTTAAAACTAATTAAATGGCTTAAAAATACAAATTTAACTAAGAAAAATATGGAAAAATATTTTTTTGTCTTTTTATATTTATCTAAACTTAAGAAAATTGAAAAATTATTTTTTTGAACCTTTTCTTAATTTTTTGTATTTAAAGCTAATTAAAAAGTGCTAAAAACTAATTTAAATGCAGAAAAATAGCAAACCAACTTAGAAAAATCTGAAAAATTCAAGATAAGCTTAAAATAATGTGAGGAATCTAGGAAAAATGGAAAAACAGGAGGTTATGTGCAAGAAATTGAAACTGCCACACAAGTGCTTATTGAAATAAGCACTTGAATAAGCCAAGAAGCACCCAAGAGCACCAAACTGATGAAGAAGCTACAATAAGCTACAAGTACTCTAAATGAACTAAAAACACCAACACTTAACCTCTGGAATGCTAACTAAAAGAATTTGGCTTATTTGATTTTATAAGCTAAAACAGTTTCTGGGTACCTACTTGCAGCCACAAAATAAGCATTCAAATAAGCTAGAAATCAAAGACCAATTATGGGGACCTAAAGTAGACCTAGCTGAGACCTTACAAACCAATTATCAGACTCTAACAAGCTCTTATGAGCCCTGTGCAAGGGCTGCACAATGCTGAGAAAACTCAGCTTAAACTGAGAAGTGTGAACAGGGGACTTATGACCTAAAAGAGAAGCAGTTTTGAGACCTTTAAAAAAATTGCAAAATTCCACAAAAATGCTGATAAGTAAAAAGACCAGTTGAAGTTTCTAAAATGCCAAGTCTCACTTGATAAGACCCAGAGATGAGCTCATGAAAAATCCTCCTAACTGAGCTCAAAATAGCTTTTTGCAATTTTGACTTTTGACAATAGTTATGAACTTTGACCAAAATGAACTTTGAATCTAATTTTATGACTGATATTGATGTAATATGATGTGATGAGCTCACTGCAAGCAATGTTTAATAATTCTAAACACAAATCAAGAGATTGGTAATCCAAAATTACAACAGATCAGACATTGAGACAGATTTTGTTGATGTTTGACTTTTTGAACTAGCAGGCACAAAACTAAGACTCAAATGAACACAAATAGACTAAACAATCATGAACCAAAAGGTTTTAACTCATGAACACACCTTAAGTACAGATTTAAGCTATAAACCAAACACCCCTTTAAACATTAATTTGCAAAGTAAAACTGAACTAGAGACTAACCCAGCTCATTTTAATCATCAAACTAAGTCTAAATAACATAAACACTACTTAATAAACAGATTGGAACTAGCTATGGCTACAACAACAGATTATGCTACATTATTTGAAACTGACTTACAAATATCCATAGCCACAATGGCTTGCAAACAGTGAACCCAAGAACACTAACCTATATTATCCAACCCATATGGCTAAAGATCAACCCAAATCCATGTCTGCATCACCCAATACATTCCTGCATCAATCTTGCTCCATGTTGACTTATGTTGACCAAAATCCAAAAATGTTTGAAACTTAAATTTAAACTCACAGAGAGCTATAATAAGCTTAAATGAGTTTGTTTGAGCTTAAAAACAAGTCACTAACAGTTTTGACACAAGAGTTTGAGAATGGAAATTTCAACAGTGAACATAAATTATGGAATCTGAACATAGACTTGAATTGATAGTTGAAACAGGTTGCAATACACTTGAATACCTTTGTTTAATACAAATAAGCTTGAAAATACAAATGAAAACTAGTTAAGACAAGATAAGCTAAAAAACGACATGCATGTAAAAATTAAAATTAACTAACTACTTTCCTCTTTGCTTCTCTTCCCTTTTTATACACCAAAGTTCTTTCTCTCACCTCTCTCTTCAAATCCCAGCAGTGATTGGAGCCATTGGATGGCTAGGATTCATATTAGCCTTTGGATTGGTTTTGGCGGGAAACTTTGTTTTGATAGTTGGGCTCTGATATAGCACTAGGGGGGTGGCATTTATTGTAGTGGGTAAGGTGATGATGAGGGGGAGGGATAAGGTGAAAAGGTGAGGTGATGGTGGCTTGGGAGTTGCAGACACAAGTTGGGGGAGACAAACAGTGGTGAAAGGGAAAGTTTTATTCGTTTGACTGTTTTGACCAAGGGTCCAAAAAGGAAGGGTCAAGGGGTTTAGGCAGGGGGTCCAATTTGGTTATGGCAGGGGTCTTATTTGAGTATTGACAAGTCCAAAGGGTTATAAAGGGTTTAAAACACAAGGACTTAAGTTGTAAATTCTGAAATTCAAGGGACCATTCCTGCCAAATCTGCAAAGTTGTTCCAGGGGCTAAAAGTGACAAGTATCAATAATTCAAGGACTAAACTTGACATTTTCAATTTTTCCAGGGACCAATTTTGCCAATTTTTAAACTTGGAGGACCAAACTTGTAGTTTTCTCAAACTTTTGATATTTTTCACCAAAGGACTAATTTTGACAACTTATGATTTTAAAAGGACCTTTGGTGATTTTTCTTTTGAAATTATGTGTTTAGGGACTATTTCTGACAATTTTTGAAACTTGGGGGACTGAAACTGCCAATTATGCAAACTTTGCTCATTTTTCATCTGATTTTGAACATTTTGCATCTGAAACATATAAAATGCAATTTTGGAATATTTTCAGTATTTTGATGCATTTCTGAGCATTTTTAGACGTTTTGCAGTTCAGATTTAACCAAAAATGATGAGTATTTACACACTCATCAATGGTGCAGCTGCTGCACCAAAGAAGACTGTCAAGGCATTTGATTTGGTATCATCTGTCTCTTGTGGTGGGCTGGATAGTTTGCCACGTGAGGATATTAGTGGAAAGATAACACCAGAGCTCTTGAAAGAATTGGAGAGTTCTGATTGAAAGATGCATTTGGAATCTATTGAGGCAGTTAATAAAATCGTTGAAGAAGCTAACAAGCGTATTCAGCCTACTGGACCTGTGGAATTGTGTGGGGCTCTTAGAGCTCGGTTATATGACAGCAACAAAAATTTAATCAAGGCTACTCTGACCTCTATAAGTGGTCTTGCATCTACTTTAGGACCTGAAATAGAGAAATCTAGCAAGGGAATTTTGTTAGATATTGTGAAATACATTGGTGACAACAAAAAACACATGAGAGAATGTACGCTAACGACTTAGGATTCTTAGGTTGCTGCTACTTATCTTGATAAGATGGTACCATATATCACTGCTTCAATGACATATGCTAAATTTGGTGCGGAAGGACGCAAGGACCTTTTTGACTGGTTGTCAAAACAAATTACAGGACCAGCAGAGTTTCCTGATGCCGTTTAATTGTTAAGACCAGTCACTGTTGCTATGACGGATAAGTCTGCCGATGTTTGTAATGTAGCTGAGGTATGCTTGGGAGATATTGTTAGAGTCTGTGGACCACAAATGGTCATGAAGATGTAATAGACATCCAAGGACCCGCGTTGGTAATTGTTCTTGAACGATTGAAGTCACATGGTGCATTTCCAGAAGTACATAACAACACAAGAACTACCGGAGCTAGGCCAACAGTGAAAACAACCTCAAAGATTGGAAAGCTTAACGGATACGGATCAAAGCCTGGAAGTAGAGTTATATCTTCGAGAGGGGTTTTAGCAAAGGGGTCAAAAGCAGAGTCTATAATGTCTGTTCAAGATATTAATATTCAGTCACAAGCTTTACAAAATGTCAAGTACTCTAACAAGGATGAAAGAGAGCGAATTGTGGTTCGTAGGTTTAAATTTGAAAAGTTGCGTTTGGAGTAGGTTCAGGAGCTTGAGAATGATCTGATGAGATATTTTAGGGAGGATTTGCATAGGCGGCTTTTGAGTACAAATTTTAAAAAGCAAGTTGATGGAATCGAGAAAGTTATAGAAAACATGGTGGCGATGTCCCAGATATACGTTTTGTTTTTAATTGAAAAACAACTAGAGTTTATTAAAGTTCTTGATGTAACAATGCATATTATTAACCATAATTATGGGGTATTAAAGGGATCCCTTTTCATTGTCGATCCTACTATGCAATAAAGTTTCGAAATTTATGAATATTCTATAATATAGAGTATGCATGGGTGATTGGTTCGTAGAGGTGAGTATTTTTTTTAGTTCCCAAAACAAAAGTCGTATAAAAATAAACCATCCCCTAAACCAGTATGGTCCGGTGACCCATGATAATAAGTGGGTGTCGATATTCTTTTGAATTTATTTTTAAGATTTATTTTATTTTTGTAAGTTTTTGGTTTCGATTGCATACAACTGATTCTACTTAAACATGTTTTGATAGTATTTCCTTATGTTAATTCACATAATTATTACTAATTGCTTTAAATCTGTTCGATTTTGTATGAAACTACATGATAGGGTTTTAAAAGGTACCATTTTGAGGGGTCGTTTAAGTCCTTATTTGATCACTTTTGTATCCGTTATTGCTTAATATCATTCCTTTTCACTTTTTAGGTCTCTTGAAGGCAAAATGCTGGAATGGCACTTATTTGGACGAAAAGGCGCGAATATATGAAGAAAATGGCCAAAGTCAAAATCGAGACACTCACAGTTGCTGAAATTAGAAGGCGACGGCGTCAGGTGCTAATGGCGACGCCGTCCGAGGATTTTTGCGACGGTTCAGAACTCAAAACTCGTATTTTCAAGTGACGACGTCTAGTTGTGAAAGAGTAGGCCGTCGCTACTCAGACGGCCTAGATGCAATCCAGACGACGTCAGAAGCTGAAGAGGACGGCGTCACGGACATAAGGTGACGCCGTCGCAAGGTTAACGTGGCCAAGACGAAACCCTAATGACGGTGACACGACGGCGTCACTAAACATAAGGTGACGCCGTCGCATATGTAATCTTATATATAGAATCCGAATTTTTCAGTTTTAGAGAGAGTCTTTTGGAGTGAAAACCTAAAACCGAACCTAAGGTGTCTTGTACAGTATTTTAGGGTTTTAAACCCTATCTTACATCAAGATAAGTCTTTACTTCATTAATTCAATTATGTCTTTGATTATTTGTGTGTATGCTTGCATGTTCTCCATGTCCGGCTAATTTATTTGTGTGTTTGCTTAGGAAGTATGAAACTTAATTATTGAATATTGATTGGTTGTTTCTTATCTTAGTTGATACATGGTCTAGTAATGCGATAGATCATTCGTTGTGTACTTAATGCTTGATTCATCTTTGTGAACCTTAGAATATAATTACCTGAGTAGTTGTAGGCTAAACCATCCAAAGAGTGCCTTAGAGTAAGAGTTTATCATCCCTAGTGGGTTTGTAGACGAGACCCTTTGGTAAGTTCAAAGAGTTAGGGAGAAACGCATACCCTACAACTTTAGACACACAACGCAACTAAGAATAAGGACGTGACAATTCAACCATCAATAGGAGATAATTAAGGAGTATTACAACATAAGTAAACACATCTTTAAACTATCATACGAGCACACATTAATTAGACATAGACTCCCACAACCTTAGTTTAGATAATTAGATAATAGTAGAGTAATCGGTAGAAATACCAACCCCCCAAATCCAATACCCGAGATTCATACCTTTCCCTTTCATAAAATATAAAATGATAAAAAATAATCTTCCTCAACCTTAACCTTAGCGTAGTAACTCCTTACTAGCATTCCTATTCCCCTAGAGAACGATATCAATACCCGTGGCTTACCCTAATTACTACACTACAACGATTAGGTTCACTGCCTAGGGTGTTATAAAACTTGCTCGAAGAAAAGGAAGTTTCCTTGACCCCGAACGACGCGTGTAGCGTTATCAAGTTTTTGGCGCCGCTGCCGGGGAATAGAATAGCTAGTTAGTAGTCCACCTCGTTTAGGTTCTTTGCTTGATTCCTATCAAGTAAATTTTCCTCAATTTTTAGCTTTCTCTTAGTCTATCCCCCTTCTTCGTGACCTTTGTTCGTAACCCCATCACTTTTCATCATGGAAGGTGATAACCAACCACCACTTGATAACCCAACACAAAAAAATTCAATGTCACTCAAAACCCAACCCAATAACCAACACAACCGTCGAAGCCGCTATGTGAGTAGAAACACCGACCTTCAGGATTTGCAGAAAATATTCGATAGTACAATTAGGGAAGCTGTTGAGAAAGTAGTCAGCGCTGCTATAGTTGGCTCTATGATTAGCAGTAATTCGGAAAATGGCATGATAAACAACAACGTGGATGTGGAAAATAGTGTTTACTTCAATGTTTACCCCACTAAGGAAGAGATTGCGTACCATCAATACATAATCAATAATCCACGATCACCTATCATTAGGATATGCCCAAAGATTAGGAGGGGAAATCCCTGGAACCTAAAAATCCCTTGTATGATCGGATATAGGAGTGTCGACCACGCTTACATAGATACGGAATCCCCCATCAATGTAATGTCATCTGCTGTCTATAATGACATTATGAATGAGCGACTCAATATTAGGAGAGACCCTAAGTATCCGGGAGGAGTTTGCAACTTTGTGGGAAGAGTCAGGGACGTGCATGTCTTTATAGGAAATTTCACCTACCTAGTTGATTTTATGGTCCTAGAAGATGTAGGATGCGTCATTGACTATAGCTTATCCCAAGTAGTGCTAGGGAAACCGTTTGTTGAAACATCTAGAATGAGCCATAACAAGCATGATGGAACGGTTAGGTTCAAGGAAGGAACCGATGAGATCACCTATAGGATGCCTTGGAAAACAAC
Source organism: Chrysanthemum seticuspe (assembly GCA_019973895.1). Taxonomy (NCBI): domain Eukaryota; kingdom Viridiplantae; phylum Streptophyta; class Magnoliopsida; order Asterales; family Asteraceae; genus Chrysanthemum; species Chrysanthemum seticuspe. Next base: position 112,897,667 of record BPTQ01000005.1, read on the forward strand.
TGAGTATGGGCACTTGTCCATTTATGATCGAGACAGCATCAAAGCTTTTGAGGACAAAAGTAAGGAAGATGTTGAAAAAGGTTATAAATTCATGTGGGAAAGAAGGAGGCATTATTAATAGGATTGCTTGACTTTAGGGCCTAGGTATAGAGTCGATGAAGATTTTGTCAACATGATAGAATTCTCATTAAGGATGCGTGAGGAAACGTAGGAGCACGACTACGAGTCTAGCTACAAGACTCTTAAATAAAGAAAAGCGCTTCGTGGGAGGCAACCCATGCTTAATTGTTTGCTTGTTAGTGTCATATATCTTTTATTAATTGTTTATCCTCATGTTTAAACTTGTAAAAATGCTTTATTTTGTTTTTAACCTCGTCTTAATTGCATATAAAGGTATTTTACATAAGGGATAAGTGTAGGGAGGATTACACACGTTTTCAAAAGAAACGTAAACATGAGAATAACAATTAACTAAAAGATATTTATGTTTGTTTGTTCGAGTCAAATGCTTGTATCGAGTCATAATGAATGTTTTGCAGAAATTTTTCCAGATTCTAAAGATGTAAATTTTCCAGAATTTTTTCCAGAAAATCGCAGACCAGTTTTTGTCAGGATAACCTGACGGCGTCAGGATTGCAACCTGACGGCGTCAGGAAGGAGTAAAAACATCAGATTACTTTTTTTTCTCGTTTTCTGGGCTACTTATAAATTTTTGGAATCTTCCAGGTCTTAATTTTCTTAGAAATTCTGTAAACATCCATTCCACAAGCATTATATCCTAGTTTAAATCGAGTCTTATATATATTATTACCGCCGATTTTACGCGAAGGTTTCGTTTGTTTTCTTCAAGTGTGCATGATTAGTTTGTCAAGAAGAAGTTACATAAGATTGGAAGGAGCTTTTCACGCAATAAATTCTTCTTGGAAAGGATTTAACCACCACTTTACACGGATCCTACCGAGCTAATCAGGGGAGTATTAGTTTCTTTCGTTTTTGATTACCTTCTTTTATCATAACTTTGATACTTTCGGGGAACATTGGGGACAATGTTCAGTTTAAGTGTAGGGAGGGAAAATAAAACGGGAACTTTGAAACTATGCTTATCCTTGACTATTTGCTTTGTCCAAATGTGATTGTGTAATAAACCATGAGAAAATGTCGGTTAGGGTAATTTTGGCACCAAATTTAAAATTTTTCATGACATATAGGAGTGGGCCATTAGTCTTAACAAAAGCGTCTCACGGATAGGAAGTTATATGACTAGCACAAAACCCTTTACCACCCAAATTCCACCCAAAATGTGAGGATCGCCCTTAGATTAGTAGGAATTAAAGCATTCATCTTTAATGCTTAGAGTGTGAACCGGTAGTATATTAGATTCTAGAACTTGTTTTGTGATGCATTCCGAGATCGCAAGTGAGGCTACACTTGTGTAGTTAGGAATAACTAAATGATGAGAGGCATTAGGATAACCCTTGTTTGATACCCGTAATATAATTACTTCTTCCACATCGGTTGAGTAATTCCCCCACACCCTTTGCGTTGTACTCATCTTTAGTACACGATACCCCTAGTTAACCCCTCAGAGCCTATCCTTTTCGCGGTTCTCGTGATGTTTCGGTTTTTCCGGAATATCAATGAAGAGCATTGTTTACACCCCACCCCCAAATATACACCCAAATCGCCTTAGCCTACCCCTTATGCACTCACTTTTAGTGCAAATGTTTGTTATCACCCTAAACCCTTAGTTCAATTATCTAGTTGCTTGCATAAGTTGCTAAGTTGAGTCATATCCTTTGTATACAGTTTTGGGACGATTGGGATTCATGGGAAAAGTTAAAATTTATGAAATGACGGGAAGGGAACGTTAAATTCAAATTCCCTTTGTTTGCATAATAATGTACCCCAAGTGTTTTGATCTTTTCAAATCGGGTCAAATTAGTGTTAGAGTAATAAAAACTCAAGTGTAGGGATATGCCTGTAAATCCCTAGTATTTTGATGTTATCGTAGAGGATGGTAGAGTAAAAGTGTATGAAAAAAAAAAAAAAAAAAAAAAAAAAAAAAAAAAAAAAAAAAAAAAAAGAGAAAAAAAAAATAGAGTAAAAAAAAAAAAAAAAAAAAAAAAAAAAAAACCATACGGGCTACCATCCTACATCTATCTTTGAATTTATGTTTGTCTATTTCAGTTATCTAGAGTTTAGAGTGTCGAGTCTTGGCTTAGCAACGCCATTCTTCGTATGCATTTAACATAGAGATTTTTGACTTGCCATCACTAAATAGCCTATCCCACCAAACCCTTTGTTTCCCTACCGTAAGCCTAACATTACAACCCTTTAAAAGACCTCTTTGATAGTCTTTCCTAGGTGCTTACGCCAAAGCGATGGAGGTTTGATCTATTCTCAAGCCTATGGTAATCTATGTACTAGGACCGGTTAATGAGTGTTTATCTTCCATTTCCTATTTGTTATATTTCATATATACACCCGAGAGAGATGTGAGTATCCAAACACCCCATGTGAGGTGCTAGTATGTAATTTCCGTGCTTGTTATGACTTTTGCGGGGCTTATATGTGTTGTGGACCGTTTTGAATTAATGCTTCATGACCCCTAACTTATAAATTAATTGGTTAAAAGCACATTTGCTTGAGGACAAGCAAATAACAAGTGTAGGGATATTTGATAAGGTTTTAAAAGGTACCATTTTGAGGGGTCGTTTAAGTCCTTATTTGATCACTTTTGTATCCGTTATTGCTTAATATCATTCCTTTTCACTTTTTAGGTCTCTTGAAGGCAAAATGCTGGAATGGCACTTATTTGGACGAAAAGGCGCGAATATATGAAGAAAATGGCCAAAGTCAAAATCGAGACACTCACAGTTGCTGAAATTAGAAGTCGACGGCGTCAGGTGCTAATGGCGACGCCGTCCGAGGATTTTTGCGACGGTTCAGAACTCAAAACTCGTATTTTCAAGTGACGACGTCTAGTTGTGAAAGAGTAGGCCGTCGCTACTCAGACGGCCTAGATGCAATCCAGACGACGTCAGAAGCTGAAGAGGACGGCGTCACGGACATAAGGTGACGCCGTCGCAAGGTTAACGTGGCCAAGACGAAACCCTAATGACGGCGACACGACGGCGTCACTAAACATAAGGTGACGCCGTCGCATATGTAATCTTATATATAGAATCCGAATTTTTCAGTTTTAGAGAGAGTCTTTTGGAGTGAAAACCTAAAACCGAACCTAAGGTGTCTTGTACAGTATTTTAGGGTTTTAAACCCTATCTTACATCAAGATAAGTCTTTACTTCATTAATTCAATTATGTCTTTGATTATTTGTGTGTATGCTTGCATGTTCTCCATGTCCGGCTAATTTATTTGTGTGTTTGCTTAGGAAGTATGAAACTTAATTATTGAATATTGATTGGTTGTTTCTTATCTTAGTTGATACATGGTCTAGTAATGCGATAGATCATTCGTTGTGTACTTAATGCTTGATTCATCTTTGTGAACCTTAGAATATAATTACCTGAGTAGTTGTAGGCTAAACCATCCAAAGAGTGCCTTAGAGTAAGAGTTTATCATCCCTAGTGGGTTTGTAGACGAGACCCTTTGGTAAGTTCAAAGAGTTAGGGAGAAACGCATACCCTACAACTTTAGACACACAACGCAACTAAGAATAAGGACGTGACAATTCAACCATCAATAGGAGATAATTAAGGAGTATTACAACCTAAGTAAACACATCTTTAAACTATCATACGAGCACACATTAATTAGACATAGACTCCCACAACCTTAGTTTAGATAATTAGATAATAGTAGAGTAATCGGTAGAAATACCAACCCCCCAAATCCAATACCCGAGATTCGTACCTTTCCCTTTCATAAAATATAAAAAGATAAAAAATAATCTTCCTCAACCTTAACCTTAGCGTAGTAACTCCTTACTAGCATTCCTATTCCCCTAGAGAATGATATCAATACCCGTGGCTTACCCTAATTACTACACTACAACGATTAGGTTCACTGCCTAGGGTGTTATAAAACTTGCTCGAAGAAAAGGAAGTTTCCTTGACCCCGAACGACGCGTGTAGCGTTATCACTACAGATGATGTCTAATCCCGAGTTGTTGAAAATGGCGTCAGAGAGTATGAAAAATAAGAATGAGGATGACTTAAGATGCGCTGTGGAGCATTTAAAATACACTCGGCCAGATGAGATGGCTAATATTGGTGCCAAGATGGAAAATGCAACACCTGAGGAGCATGCTTCTATGCGCTCCCGAGCAGATGCACAGATCAGATAAATGCAGCTCAAATTCTAAAGCAAAAGGTACCTAAATGTTGATATTCTTGAAGGTTTTATGCACATACTACATGCCGTACTGAACATGACACTTCATCTCAATTTTGACAGGGGAACGAGCTTCACAGTTAGGGAAGATATAGTGAGACATCTGAGAAGTATTTAAGGGCAAGTGCAGCCTTGTGATCTTAATTTTTTTCATTTTGTTCTTGGTAATACACATTTATTTTTATTTATCGATTTTCCATGCTAACTGTTTCATCTATCTATCTCTGTCAGTGAAATAAGCAAAAAAACAATCTAAAAGCTATACCGTCATCTAAAGTGGGAACTGTTCTCTTGGCTTGCTCTTCGAATTTGAGGTCATGCTACTTAAAGACAAATCAGTTTGATGAGTGCATACAAGAAGGAACTGAGGTACGCAAAATATTATCCACTATATCTTATCAACATATCATAAGATGGAGCGTCATACTTGAACATTTTAGCTAGGGAATTTATGTTTGTTCCTGCAAACCAATTGAGAGATCAGCGATATAGCACTGTAGATATAGATGACCCTTACTGAGATGTTAAATGCAACATACACTTGAGAACTACGGTTAAAATATATACTAACAAGTCACTCTTCAATTGTTTTATTAACAGGTCACTCTTCAAGGCACATACACTTGAGAACTACTCAATTTTATTAACCGTGGTAATCTGAAACTGCCCCATTGAAAAATACGTAGTAATTCGTTTTACTAACAGGTCACTCTTCAAGGCACATTGTGGCTCATAGATTTTTAATCTTTTAACTGTTTTTTCCAATGTTGCAAAAATCGTGAATCGGTAGTCGGGCGGTCGACCACCCTGCAGCGAGTAATCGGTCAAGTCGGGATTAATCGGTGATTAATCGGATTGACATTTCTTGCAATTATTTGGTATTTTCGGAGACCAAACTAAAAATATTAACCGATTTCAAGCCTGCTATGTTCTCAAACCTCAATAAAAGGCTCCAATTCTTATTATGATGCTCATTGTGCGTTATAAGTGAAATATACGATCCCCAAATTAACTAGAATACCTAAATTATTATATTTTTTAGAATGACCGATTTGCTCGATTCGGCCGATTTTTTACCGATTCGGCCGATTTTTGACCGATTCGGCCGATTAATCGGCCGATTCAGCCGATTTTTTGACTGCTTAGTGTCGATTTTTTTCTAGGCCGATTTTTCGACCGATTTTTAAAAATCGACAAGGTACTCGGCCGATTAACGATTAATCGGCCGAGTTGACCGATTTTTGCAACATTGGTTTTTTCTTTCCTAAACATTTCAAATTATAGACTTTAATTTTATCACTTTTGATATTTTTACTTGGTATCAGATTAGTTGTTTTGATTATTTACTGTAACTATGATATCAGAAACCGTGTTGCCAAATTTATTCAAGAAATACATGTAAACCGGTGCAGATACACAGCGTAAATATGGCGGGAGTGGACTAAGATCGACACCACGGCTAAAGTACCAAGGAGTTGCATGCTTCATCTGCAATTTTATGGTAAGATTAATCCCAGTGAATCTCTGAACCATTTGATCATATTACTTGTCTGTTCCCTTCCTTCTAACCAGTGCACCAAGATAAAGTAAACACGGCCAAAATAACAACCTTATCCCAGATAACCAACCTTATGCCATAGTCAATTAATAATCATATTAATCTATCGTCCACCACAGTTTAGAATTGTTTAAGATAAATGTCAGAAGATTTTAGAATTGCAGAAAGGCTAGGACACTATTCTATTAAAGATATCGTTTTCACTTTTAGAATTACATTAGGCTAGGACACTGTCAAAATTCACTTTTGGTACCCAAGAGCATTAATACCAAACAACCCATTTAAGCACATACTATGGAAGTGCAGTCCCAATGTGTAAATGCCAACAAAGAGCTGCTGTGTCAAAAGCCCAAGAACCTGCATAATTGTTGTATGTATTACAATAAAGAACAGGATAATAATTATAGACATTGTGCCAAACGCCCAATGTTGACGATGAAGGTGGTTTTGCTCCTAACATTCAGGTTCGTCTCTTCTTTACAATATATTCTTATAATCAAAGTTCAATATCGTATTTGGTTGATTTATTAAAGAATTTCGGTTCTTTTTATATGTAGGAAAACAAAGAAGGTTTGGAGCTTTTGAAGACTGTGAAATACACGAGGCAAACAAATTTTCTTTGGTTTCAGCATAACCTGATAATGGTGGGTTCAATAGGAGTCCATGGGTCATGACCATCCTGCTGTCTTTTCTTTTTATACCCAATTTAGAGCAAATATCTGAACGGCGGCAAAGGCCACTATGTTGCTAAGCCGTAAAATATGCTCTTAAATGTTCGCGATAGCGTCATCGCGAGTGTGGCATTATTTCTTAATTTTGTTTCTGTAATATGTCACCAAATAGTTCATAGGTATGGCCACAAGTCCACCAATAAGAAAAGAAAGACACATACTAAAAATCAACAAAATTTGGGTTCAGGATTACTAATATTATCACAGGCGTGCTTGACCTTGTCCAAGATTGCATTTTGTTTGTTTCATCCGCTTATTAATTTTAGATAGCATGCTCTCTTTCTTATCCCTCTAAATGTCTTATTCTTTTTCAGGTCAATCCATGATGTGAAAATACTACAAACATCAGTTAGGGATTGATTCTCGTCTGTATCGCAGGTTATATTATTTACAACAATGTACCTTTAAATTAATAGATGATTAATTTTCATAAAGTTGTTGTTAACTCATCAATGTGCAATCCTGAAGATGCCCAATAGCTTTTAATAGGTGCTAAAAAACAGGATTGGAGTTTGTATGTGAGAGATAGTATTTGCATTTGGTTATTTTGTCAGAATGTATGTTGATATGATAAGTCGTTATGCGAGTCCAAAATGTAGCTCAAAAAAAAAAAAAAAAAAAAAAAAAAAAAAAAAAACAAAAAAAAACTTATTTGAGGTGCCTGGTAAAATATATTATACACTGTGCAAGCCCATTTTTTTTTAAAGTATATCATGGAATGACCCATTTCATTTCACTTTTTTCCTATTGGGAAGTTGCCTTAACAGCTTATACTAGGAGTGCACCTAATATGTAGTTCATCATTTAAGGATGGCTAACTTCAATCTATAGCCTATTTAGTTTAATATAAGTCACATTATAATATTGTCAATTCAGGTTACTTGGTATGGGTTTACAACTAAAATGCAAGATAACACTACAACGGATTATGTTTTAGATGAGGTGAGATACATATGTTTCAATGGGTCGTTGTGACCGTGTATGTACCCATTGCCAAGTTATAATAAAAAGTGAAAACATATTTCAAAACAGTCTCCTTTATGGCATGTTATGTTACAGCTGCTCAATCTTTTCTCTCTTTTGTGTGTTCATATGAGCACAATCTTTTCTCTCTTTTGTATTCAATTGCAACAAAAAAACACATGCTCCAATATTCGAAATTGTTAGTACCAACTATCGCATATAAGTTTATTGCAATCATCAAGCCAGTGCATTGGACAAATCCACAAGGATTTGAACATCATCTCCAAAAGTGGTAAGGTTTAATGGTTTATCTATATTTTATTAAAACTTGTGTAGTATGGGTGATGTTTATCGAGTTTTAGTAAGTGTTTGGGGTTTGCTATTTTAAATTGCTTATTTGCTTCAAAAACTACCACCATACTATTTGAAGTGGTTATTTGAACCTAAATATTCATATAAAAAAGTAATTATTATGAGCACTTAATAAGCAATCTCAAGCACTGTTATAGTCTATAACTCTCTATATTTGTTGTCTAATAACTTGATGCAATGTATTTTTTTCAAGTGGCAAAATGACAAAAGCTATGTGGAAGCGGATGGTGTTGTAACTCGCACTGCCGATGATTTTGATGTTATGGTTAGTTTGGTTACGTGGGTTGTAGTTTGTTATGATTATGTGCATTTTGAGTACTGATCGAAATTAAAAAGTTAATTGTTTTAACCTATTTTACTCGACGTGTCTGACTTGCCCATTTACTACATCTAATTGTAATGTTGAAACCATAATTAAATGTGTATATTAATAAATTTAAAATCAACTGTTGTGACCCTTTGTAGTATGGAAGCCTTATAATGTTGAATCGAGATACATAAGTGTACTTTAGAAATCGCTTTGGTATCTTATGAAGGTGATGGGTACTACATCTGTACAAGCAAGGAAAGGCAAAGAGTGCATAGTAGAAGTTAAATCTTTAAGTTTGGATTAACTTATTTTAGAACTGTTACTTTCACTTGGTGGTTAGTCCACACTCAAAAATTAATTTGTATCATACTATTATTATCATATGGTTTATGGTTATCACTCGAATGAGTTTGGTGATTCGCATCTTAGTGGCAAGTAAGTATTAAGTTGTTTTCTCTTTTCTTTAAGTTAGATAAGCATTTCTACTGCACATTATGTTTGGTTGCTCAAATTCATATTAACATTTGATTAGGTCTATTGTTCTACTGCTATTGCTACCCAAAAAGTACTTGAATTGCCCTCTCTGTAATCCTTGATTAGTTTTTTGAGCTTTATGATTAGTTGCTAATACACTACAGTTCTCAGTAACTCAAAATATAATTAATTTGAACTGAACAGTTTCTTTTTGGTTTTTACCCGTTCAGGAATGGTGAAAAGTTTGACTAACGAGTGCATTACCAGCAAATTAGTGTAATTTGCACATTGCACATCGAAAATGATATTCATCACCGATTTATTGACCGAAGAGCCAGAGAAGCTTGCTGGCCCAATGCTTGCAGACACGTATGTGACACTTTTAAGTGGACGTAATGCATGTTATGGGCAAATGATCGCCAAGGGACAACTGAGCCTCGATATGGGTGGCAACATCAGTGGTAGTAAGGGAATGATCCAGGTACCCAACCTGACCTATTTCAGCCAATATCTAAATATGTGATACGTCATATATCTGTGCAGTTTAAAAGAACCGGATAATAAGTGTTGAGAGTCAACCCGACCCATTTGGGCCCATGTAAAAAAATGTTCGTTTTGACCAGTTACACGACCTTCCCATTTTGCTAACTCTACTATTACTTCTTAAGTTCATAAGTAACGTAAATTCAAAAATCATTGTTGTTCCGTGACAGCTATTTCTACCGTTGGAATTAATGCAAATTCGTTTTTTTCAAACTCTCAAATGGGTCGAATAAAAAAATACTTTTTACGGGATGGGTGAATTTGAATGAATGTCACTAAAGTCTATTTTTAATCAACAAAACTTTGTAAAATGCTTTATTTTATAAGAGCTGATAAGTTTTAGAATTTTTTTGACTTTTTAAGAGTTTATTATGACTAATTGTTGATTATAATTAAAAATAACAGGGCACTAACAGTACATTTTGGGCAACCATTATTCTTAGCCATGATTCACTTATTGTTTGTGACTCATACACCTCGATCTTGACTCATACACCTCGATCTTGAAGTACATCAGATTATACCGTTATTATGACATTATTCATGGTAAATATTAACAAATCAAATCAAAATGTATCTCTATCCCATTGATTAAATTTGGCATGTTCTAACATTATTGATTTTACTTTGTCATGGGTGCTATTGGATGAAAAAGGCTGATACATAACAAGTGGTTTCTTCAAAAGCTTGGTCATAAAGGTACTTTAATAAAATAAAATTTCAAATTTACTTTGATGTTATACTATACAAAAACTAAATTTAATCAAGCACTTCAATTGCTTTTGCAGCTCTAAATGATATGTTGGAGGGGCACATGTTTGTTCTTATCATGCACAAACACTTTTAATATCTCATACCAATCGATTTAATTGTATAACTTTTAATCTCGTGACTTCCACACGTCAATAGAATCATATAGGTGTCTGTATATAATATATTCTCCATAGATTTCACGGTTTCAAATTTTATACCGTGAATTTCACGGGTCAGAGAAATATATCATTAATGGCAATGCTATATATTGAAAGCCATTATATCGGTGTGTACTTTGACAAGGCAAAAGGAAGAAATTGGTTTAACATAATAAGTTAGTTGTATCACAAACCGAGTTAACTAAAAACAAATTGCGTCAAAAGGTCTAAAAGTGTAGTTATATTGTGAGAATGACGATATAGATTATAAATTATTAATTGTTGATATGCGAATTTGTGATAATTTATAGCAACTTTTTATGAAAGATAATTATAGAAGATGACAGATATAGACTTGCTTAGTGGCTCCTGATCAAGGGGTGATAGGGCAAGATCTGTGTATTTAAGATATGAAAGTGAGGGTTGGAGCCTTGGAGGTATTATAGGGTTGAAGAATAAAAGAAGAAATGGATTGACGTTTATTGTGGGCTTGAATCTTGTGTGGCTAAGGAGTAAGGAGTATGATTGTCTGGTTGGTACAAAAGATGATGATGAGGGAAGCTTATAGTTTTTCTTAAGAACACATATGTAGGTTCGTGCTCTCCTTTCCTTTTACTTTTTTACATGATTTCGACAATGAACAATCTTTTAACTATAATGTGTGTATACTATGTACGAGGTTCAAGGAACAAACGAGTGTTTATGAAGTACTTGCAAGTAAGTTACAATATATTTTATGCAACTATATAGTTTGTTTGAAGTAGTTCTTTTGGCTTTCCTTTTAAGGATTTGTTGATATTAATATTATATGAATGAATAATGAAAGGAGTTTTTATGTATGGTTTTCTGAAAAAGGTTATGCTCAACTTAAAAAAATCATAGTATTTGGAAAATGTTGAATGATTAAGTGAGATGATTTAAGCAAAACTTTTCATGAAAACAAGTAGATTGCCAAAAAAATGGAAATTTTGATGCCACGTATCTTTTAGCAATTCAAAAGGAATTGAGCATTGAGCGACATGTATACTGGAGCAGCCTTGGTGCATATAGAATCTGAGATAATATTGTGGAGGCGTTCTAAGATTTGTGTTTTGCGTTTGCGATTTGATTGTTTAGACTTGTTGCTTTGACCATTGCCTAGGGCCACTGTTGTTTGTTTAAAGTTGTTACTTTGGAAGGTTCTAACCAGATATTCAGTTTTCTCAAGGGTGGTGCTGCAACTATAATCTATAGAGATTGCAGCAACTATTTCAAATTTTGTGAGCCGGGCTAGAAGTTTTATGATATAACTGTTATGAACTGTTTTGTCGAGCAACACTATTTCCTCTATAAAAAATTAGCAACAAATCTATACTCTATTAAAAGAAGCTTTTTTTGCTTACCCCATCAATATTTGATTTGGATTATTTGATTGAACAAATGAAAAAGTTATACAAAATTGGACTATTTTATTATGTCATCCATATATTTTCATTTTTTTTTATCAAATGGTGTATTTTGATTTTGAACCTTCAAAATTAGCAGATCTTGGAACAAGAGCATGAGAGCACGCCTGTAGTATTGGAATAAAAGAGTTGTCTTGAGATTCTAATTTTTAATTGTGAATTCAAAGACTCCTTTTTGCAGTTTATATAAGTGGCCATGAGTTCGAAAATTTGACGGCAGCTTTGATTTCGCAAAAGGAGATTCATGAAGAGGCTTTTGTTATGTATCATCTTAGCACTGATTTTGATCTGTTTTGTTTTAACTTGTGATGAAGATGGTGAATACTGAAATTAGCAACGATTTTGTTTCAGTGATCTTGAACCGGTTTTGTTTTAATTGTGATGTTGATCGTGAATACTTAAATGATGAAGATGGATTATTCAAACATCAAGGTGATAGATGATATGCTATAAGGTGCCAAATAAGACCATGATACACGACCATTAGTATTTATCATGATATTTGAATATAAAGTATTGAATATCTCTGCTTCGAGTTTGAGAAGCAACATAGTATTTGTGCTTTAATAAAAGATGTTGGGGTAGTAACTCCCAGAACATGGTAAGATAATCAATGTCAGCAGAAACAAGTACCAATTCAGCAGAAACAAATACCACTAGGTGGTTACCTGATATCACTTGGAATCGTGTGATCACTTTCCAAAGTAAACTATTCGACCCTAATGCATGGGTTACACGAATATCTACTTGGGATAAGACCAAATGTAGTTATAGAATTAGGCACAATTCAATAACCCTTTTGCTTATAAGTGTTAATCATTTTCTGTCTATCTCTCATGCATAATCAGATCTCCTATTTATAGGAGGTTACTCTGAGCTAGTCAAATGGAATTATGAGAATTAATCGGCCCATTAATCGCCTCATAATTATCCCCATTATAGCCGTTAGTGGTTACATGACCAATTAAATGTGGTCATTAAGCAGTTGTAACTGCCATTTAGCAGTACTTTCCACTAGCAGTACTTTCCACTAGCAGTGGAAACACTGCCTATCAGTGGAAACCACAAGCTTCAGTGGAAACCACAAGCAGTACTTTCTACTAGCACTATCAATACAAACCACTGTTAGAGTCAGGGTGTTCATGGACCTTATGGGTGTACACTCCGTACCTCCTAACCCATTGCCAGGTGTGAACTAATCCCACAAGTGCACTAAATTTTTCCAACAAAAGACAGTAAGTGACCCAAGCTTACAGTACCAGTGGTGTTCTTGGCGAAATACTTAGCATGTATGTACCTCAACATTTGATTATGACAGACAGATGTGAAGTGATTTAAAATGGCTTTCGTTTACGAAACTTCGAATTTCTATCACATAGACATGGTCAAAATGGCATAGTAGCTTATTATGTGTTCTGTTTAGTTAATACAATCTATGGAGATGTATACTATAAAGTTTCTATTCTAATCATGTTTTGTCCAACTGTGACACTCCTTACAAACAAAGTCTAAACTCATTGTGTTATAGTATTTACTTATTTATCTGTTCCATATCTTATAATGTAGTCACTCCAAATACTAATTTGTATATATTAATAACAATCAATGATAAGATGAGTGATTGATCTGAATTATATAATATTCATCATGTTTTAGTTATAAAAACAAAAGATATCTAAAAAATCCGTGCATTACACGAATCTTAAACCACTGATACTAATAAGTATACGCAATCCCACAGAAGTTTTTCTATGCAATATCGTCGACATCATCTTCAAAAAGGGATTACCACCTATCACAACATCAAAAAATTCACCAAAACAATATACTCTGCAAAAATCAACATTGATAACAAATACAAAAAATTAAACTTAATCAATAATAATACTCACAATATACTAATTGAATACTTATGTAACAAACAAAATGAATTAATGTAAACTTCAGTACGTACTAAGATTATATATTTGCAACTACTACATTATATTCAAAACCCCGTGCGAAAGCTAAAGCTTCTCAGAACCCTAATATTCGGTTCCACAAGTTTTTCTAAACCCTAATATGCTCAAGAACCTCTATGTTCATTCTGATTCTGCAAAATGGTAAATAAAAACTCTAATGATGAAACTGTGTTATATAACCCCTGTGTTCATTCTGATTTTGCAAAAAGGTAAATAAAAACCCTAATGATGAAATTGTGTTATATTTTTTTAGATTTTGTGCATGCATATGTTGGTTTCGTTATGCTTAAAGATTTATGTATGTCTAGATAGCAATGCCCTTTATTAACAATGGAAATCTATAATGAAGAAATCAATGATTTGTTAGCCCCATACGACCACCGTTTGCTGCAAATTCATGAAAGCATTGAGGTATAAGTATAACGGTTTCCACTGCTCTTTTTATTGGTATATTCTTTTGTAGTTCTTACAAGTTTCCTAACACACTTCCTATTCATTTCTTGACTAATCCGATAATACTTTATAGCAAGTTGACATGGATTCTCAAAGTTGGCTTGAGTGGAAATTCTCAAACGGTAATGATCGCAACTATGTCACCAGCAGATAATCAATATCATCACACTGTTAATACCTTGAAATATGCAGACCGAGCTAAGGCACACATCCAGGTAAAAGTTGTACGTGATATTGCATATGTTTTGGTTAAATAAACTAATATTAAGTTGCAGTCGGGCTCAGGTTTTTCTGGTTCCTTGATAATTACTTCTTTATCAAGTTTTTCAACCTCATCATTCTTCAGATCTGTTTTAGTTGCATCATTGCTCACGGGTGGAGGGTCTTTTGGTAATTGTTCAGCCACAACCTTCACAATGGTACCAAGTGCAGCTAAAGCAACTTCCTGATAAGAAAACAGTTTTCCAGCTTCTTTAACACTTATCGAACTTAGCACATGAGAACGCTTCACAACCTGGTCACTTGCAGCAGGACTAGACGGACTTGACTTTGGACTAAAGCTTTGACTTTTAACGAACTTTTTGGCAACTCCAGGTGGAGGTCCAGTGGGAGTAGTACCAGATTCAGTTGTGGTGCAATTATTTGAGGCAACACCATTTTAGGCTAAGAAAAGTTCGGTAACTATTACATGGCCAAACAAAGAATCTATATCTTGTATTACGCCACACGCGCCTCAACTGATCTCAACCTACAACAGCCCTTGGAAATTGCTAACTTTTCACTTTCTTAATAGATACTAAGGCTGAAGCGAATGGAGAATATGTTCACAAGCACCCACACCAGGATCTTGGCGACTCAAGTGAAGCATTTGCTCAAAATCTTAACCATTCTGTAGATTCACCCATTGTTGCTCGTGGTAACATATTATCTTCTCACTCCTTTTCAATTATCAACCATATATCTTAGAAAGACTGAAGAAACACTTAAACTGAATTTTGGCACAAACCACTTGAAAGGGATGTAACTCTAATATATAAGATAAAAAAGCTATTTGAAAACAATCTCACTTTGTCGCCTTGGTCGTTCAACCATCGTCTAATAGGATAAGCGCCTATAACATTTTTGTTACAATTATATTCTTCTATTAAGCTAGCATCACCATAGCTCATGCTTGACTAGAACTTATCATGCTACAAACACAAGTCATTTATTAGTACTTTATATGATTGAATACGTGTATTCGACTTTCATAGAGTCTTCAGGTTCCTTTAGCATATCATGTTTAACTATTAATAAAAGTAGTTCTGAATTAATAATAGATGTAACCTTTTCACTTGAACTGCTAAAGCCTAGAATTGAGACCAAAACAAATTATAGAGCATCTATCAAATATACTCAAGTAGAAATAAACCATATAAATATATTCCAACCCTTCTCTGAATCTATGCTAGAATAGAAAGATCTACGAAATACATAACCACAGCCACGTTCGAATTTTTGTTTTTGAATTAATCATGTTATTTATTGCGACTTGAATTCACAAAATCAAGTTGTGCATGCTTATAAGAAAACACACATTGCTATCAATTATATTCAAATTTCAGTTGCAACATTGTGTTGTTTGAATTATAGATCTGATGGATTGGTCTTGTTGTAGGTTATTGGACTATATGACGCCATAAAACCAAAAAGGGCCTAAGTTTACAACTCTGTGGCAAACCATAACAAGAAACCACCAATGTTTGTTGTTCATAAAGATGCCATTAAAGCAATTATACTTGTAAGTAATCTCTTAACACTTGCTTTTTACACACGGTAACTCGCAGACACCTATATATATTTGGTGATACATGGGGTGGACATGCTGAAAGTAGCTCAGAACCCATGTCATCTGCAATGGTTGCAAGAGACCAAACACAATTCTTTCTAAGGAGAATCTTCTTTTTTCAGGATGCAAAAAGGTATGGCTTTATGTGTACTCATGTGTCTGCTCCAACTAGAAATCCATTCACAAATATTTCAAATTCACCAACATCATCTAAATTTGGTAAAAAAAAATCACCTGGAAGCACCTATATACAATAAGTAAATAAACATAGTTAACAAAAACAAAATAATAATAATAAATGTTAATAATATTATCAAATGTAAAAGATAATCATGATTAATATTGTTTAGAACAAAATGTTAGAAAGTAGTTACCTTATTTGAGCCGTTTTATGGATTATGTAATATCAATTATAGTTTTAACCGTTTAATATAACTTTTAATAACTTTTTAGTATATATTTGTTATACTAAATCCTAAAAATAAAAACAACAAATCAAAGTACTTACCTGCTTTTAGCCGTTTTATGGATTATGATAACATCAATTATAGTTATTAACCGTTTCATTTAACTTTTAATTACAATTTACTATATATTTGTTCAACTAAATCATAAAAATAAAAATCACAAGTCATACCCGTCCATCGGACGAGTTTTGCCACTAGTATATATATATATATATATATATATATATATATATATATATATATATATATATATATATATATATATATATATATATATATATATATATACCGTTGAAAAGGTCTATAAATTGCGAATAAGATGAGCCAAATATTATAGTGCTTTTGAAATACGTATGATTTAAAAGTTGTTAAGTTTAATATATATTTTTTGTTAAATCATTTAAACTTTGCGTTGTTTATAAAAGTTATGTATAACAATGTTATATATGTGATGTAAGTCTTTTCTTCTAATATAAACTCGCAACATTATCAACAAATACGAGCTGAAAAATGTGAAGTCGGAAAAGATCAATCAATATCATTCAAAGTTATAAAGTAAAGTATTTGCGTTGCAACGTGCGCATGCTAATAACTCGTTAAGGAACATAAGGTAAATGTATGATTTTTCTACATAAAAGCTAGGGGTGTAAACGAGACAAGACAACTGCGGTTGTATATTTATTATATGATACTTTATCAGTTTGTACATTTGAATGTGCAAATAACAAATAAAAATGTGTCAATCAATTTCCTCTTGTTCAAAAAATAATAATAATAATAAAAAATAAAATAAATCCTTTTACGAAATTTGATACAAAGTTGCTGCATTATGCCAAATTAACCTTTTGATTCAAAAGGTTTAAAATCTTATACACCTGGCAGTTCATGTTCAGATGTCAAGTTTTACCCAGTTATAAAGTAGCAATACAGACAAGTGGCCCACCACTAATGGAACCCCCAACAACGACTTTTTGTTTTTGGCCAATAAAAATAATTCAAAATGATTTCTTAATTTTGTCTGTATATAAACTATGGACCTTTCCTTATTTTACCCAATCCAAACTTCATCTCCTTAAAAAACCCGGGTCATCAAGAATGATGATGGCTTGTACAAGTAGTGCAGCAGCAGCACTAACATCTACTGTTCTGTTACTATTTGTTTTGCCACCTGAAGCTGTTACCTGGGCTTTTGAGCTTTATGAAGCTACTGACTTTCACATTTTACCACTTGTTAATTGTAAGTTTCCATATCTAGTCTTAATTTGCTCTTATAAGTATGTTTTATTATGCAACTTTAAATTGTTTTCATTTATCTTTGAATCTAGTGCTAGAAACTATATATCATATAGTCAAAACTAACATTAGATTTGGCTGACAGTTGCCGGTACCAACTTCCGGTTGGCCGGCCGGTTAGTTTTGTAAGAATCCTTTGTGTTTACTGTATTAGTGTATTACATAAAAAGTATGTATGCATGGGCTTCTATTAGATGCATCTAATTTAGGCAATGTGCGGTTATAGTTACTTCAGTTCTCATATTTAGATTATCATATATGATCTTGGAGTAGATACGCTTTTAGCCTAGCGGTATGTTAGTTGTTGTACTGTAGGTTCAAGTCTCAACAAAAACATAGCTTGGTATTTAGGTGCGTTAATTTAGCTTTTCGTTTTGCCACATGAAGCTGTTATTTGGGCTTTTGAGCTTTATCAAGCTGATGACTTTTACATTTTACCAGCTGGTAATAGTAAGTTTCCATAACTATTTATAATCTGCTCTGTATATGCTGTGTATGTCTTACTATTATTATGTAACTTTAGTGTCTTAGCTCGACTCAAGTAAGAAATTAATTAAAGCAAAAAATTTGTAAATAATCTTAGCTAGTAACTTGTTGCATACAGTCACTAGAAACACAAATCGCAGAGACTTAAATAGCAACTAGAACGCCAAAATAGTATGTTAGCCCAATCAATTTATGTTTTAAGCGGTGTTTGGCTAAGCTTATTGAGAAGAGCTTGTGTTTTAGAGACACACAGACTAAGGTGTGTTATCAAAACATGCTTTTTAATGTAAGAACTAATAAGAAATTTTTAAGGAAATGTTTGGGTAAGCTTATTTTGTTTTGATAACACAATAAGCTAGCTTAAAATAAGCTTAGCCAAGCACCCCCCTTAATCTCTGGGAATATAATATTTGGGAGTATGATTTCTGCATAGCCACACAACCAGTTGTGAGTATATTGACTTGTGAATACATTAACACGAACTAAGCTAATTTGCTAATTGGCCTAGCCCCATAATTTACTCTAGAAACCATTTTGTGCGCCCACTTGTCTCAAAAAATAAGTTTCAACTTGGCAGATATATGTGCTCATACGCGTCAAGGCGTGAGGAATAAGATCCGATATGCACTTTCAACTTTATCGGTTGTTGGCCAAAAACCTATTCTTGTTCAATTTTGGTCCCCGAAGGAAGCTGGAAAAACATTTGTTCTTACTACAACAAACCAACCTTTTGGTTTTTATGGGAGAGACGAAGGACTAGCAGCATACCGTATAGGCTGTTTACAACACAAGCTCTTCGTACATCGTGAAAAGGATGCATCCTTTGGGCTTCCAGGACTCGCTTTCAAGAAAGGGACTCATCAACAGACCGCAAATGTGCATCATGTATACTATCCTAAAGATGAGCGTCCTCTGTTTGTAAATGAAGAAATATTTTCTTTGATTTGGGGATCACTCGCTGTGCCTGTGTTTCTCAATAATGAATGTGTTGGTGTGCTGGAGTTTGTCATGACGGAATCGAAACATTCTTATGATGCTGAGATAAATGAAATTTATAAAGCACTTAAGGTTTGTCCCCCATCCTCACTGACATGTTTAATCCACATTTAATTCTCGTATATGCATTACGATACATAAAGTGCTGCATCACACGTGAGATATAAGTTAGAAAAAATTGCCAAGTAACTGTGGGATATGCGATATTTTCTCGCTTATACATAGGAGATTTTTCTTGAAAATTTCTTCGGGTCCTCAACTGTGTCAAATTGAGCTTTTACTCCTTTAAAATTAGATATTGGTAACTTTTGTAACTAGTGTTACCTTTCTTGGTAGTTTTCCCAGTATTTAACGCGTCTGGGGCCTGTGGGCAGCACTTAGATTGTTTAGCCTTAATTAGAGATGACCTGCGTACGAGTAGTAATCACATTAATATAACCTCGCTACATATGACTTGTGTTTAATGTTCGTTAAATAGATTGATTAATTATTTGTTGCAATTGAAGATACAAATTGATTCCACGTTGAAATAAATCTATGTGACTGAGTAGGACAAATAAACCTTGTGATTGCTTGTGTGCATGTGTGTGTGCGTGGCGTCATACTCATGCTTGAATGGTTATTGAGAAACGATCTGTTATTTCACTGGCAGTTTGCTGGTTTACAGTCTGCAACCATAACTGAAACTCCAAAAAAGACTTTAAAAGAGACTGAAGCTTCAGGAATAATTCAGCGGAAAACACCATCGACTGCGTATACTCGTTATAACGTTCTCGCTCCATATTTTGGAGGTAGTAAGGAAGATGCTATGAAGAAGGTTGCAAAAGAATTTAACTTATACAAGAAGGATGGTACAATCTCGGGTAATTTTTCATTACAACAACTGTTTCAGATAAGTATTAATTAGCTAGAACTTAATAGTGAATTTTATATTAACCTGCGTATCAATTCTCTAATTGCAGTGACAAAAACTACCTTTAGGAATGCTCTTAAGAAGGTAGGTATTACTGAGTGGCCATATATAAAAAGTACAAGTACCGAAGCTTCTGAAAGTACTAGTTATATCGGAACTCCTGATACTGTTTTGACTTCCTGGTAAATTATTTCAAAACTTGCACATTTATATAATTATATGGTTATAAGACCATTGGACTCATTACTATCTAATTAATTATCTTTCTTTGTAGGGAGGAAGAAGGGACTTCTGGGTGTTTAAGGGAACAAACACTGAATCCCATAACATATGTGTCGGAGACTCAAGTCTATCAACCAGTATATGAGGCTAGTACGGTTGCTCATGATTTTTCCGACTTCGATTTGTAAGTCACTGTTTGAGAATTTCATATTCATGTGGTTAAGTGACCACCATACTTATTTATAATTTCTGTAATAATCTTCTTTTGTAGGGACGAATGGGTTAATGAGTTGCTAGGGGCGCCAACTCAGGCCACCAATACATCTCCCCCAGAAACTTATAACAATCAACCAGTATATGAAGCTAGTACGGTTGCTGATGATTTTTTCAACTTAAGTTGGTAGGTCACTTTTTTTAACTTCCACAATTATTTGGTTGTGTGACAATCGTTTGTAATCTATCTAATAATCTTCTTTTGTAGGGACAAATGGGTTAATAATGGGTTGCAATGGGAGCCAACTCATGCCACCAATACATCTCCCTCAGAAACTTATAACAATCAATTAGCTTTCGGGACTAGTGGTTTAAATTCAGAATTTGATGGGATGAAACATCAAGCTGATGCTGATATAGACATTGAAATGGTTGATATCGACGAGCTCATGGATCTTTCTGAAAGTTATAATGGAATGATTCCACAAGAGTAGGGATTATGTCTTGGTCAAACCGAGAACTCGTATACAAAACTGATGTTAATATAGTATTTAACTTCAGAAAAGCTACTGTATAAGTCAAGACGTTCGAGTTCATTTGGTTTTAGTAGATGATAAAGAATAAGTTGATGAAGGGTTATCTGTATGTGTCAATGTATAATTCCTCTGTTTAATGAAACAATTATGTTCCATTAGGCCCATGACTCATTACAAACAAGTTTTGTTTTTCTTCATGCGTATTAGTTAGATTTTGTTTTTTTAATATACGATATTATCAGAACCTCGTGCCTGCATGTGTATACATACCGAACTTTTTGTAGAAATTCTGCTAATCTGCACCACACTTGCAAAACTACTAATTTTTATAAACCTGTTTAATTTTATACTAGAACCGGGATTGGGAATCCAGGTTCCCACGTAAACTTCTGCAATTTCTATCTCATTTTTGTAGCTTTGTTGCTTTTACGGATAAAGAGATGGGAACCGGGATTTAGAATCAAAGAGCATATTTAAATAACATTTCTTTTGCTTTCATGAAAGTGAAGAAATGTTATGTAAACATGCTCCTTGATTCATAATCCTGGTTCCCATCTCTTTTCCCGTAAAAGTGACAAAGGTACAAAATTTGCAGAAGTTTGTGTGGGAACCTGGATTCCCAATCACGGTTCTAGTATATAGTATAAAACAAGTTTAAGAAAATTAGTAGTTTCGCGAGTGTGGCGCAGATTAGTAGCCTTTCTACCAAAAATTTGATACATACATGTAGTTTTCTCTGTACCGCAGCTATACAGCTTTGGTTGTGTGCAGCGCAGTGCAGCAGCATCTTCACTGTCACACATTAGCATCAGTTTAGTTAGGCAGTTATATTACTAGATTATGTTATGATCGTTTCTGCATTTGATAGTATGATCACAGATGTATATATCATTGCACATTTTATAAGATCTAACACACAGTTTATATGCACTTGTCTTATTGCTCTGGATATGTTTAGGCTTCATGGTACCATAGCTAATGATTCCATCACTGCTTCTAATACTTCATAAAAAATTATTTTTGTAATTAACAAATTCATTGTATATGGTGTTTGTTTTAGCTCATTTTCGGCCTTATGAGCTTATCTTGTTCGGTTCATCTTTCATAAGTCCACTTTCTCGACTTTTTCCTGACTTAATATCTTCTTATGACTTAAAAATCGGAAAATAAGCTGAAACTTTGGGCTTATAAAAAACATAGTCGAACAACGGGGGTGTTGGGGTTTGTTATCTTTTCTCCCTATATCCAATTTTTTTTAAAGAGAAGCAGTTTTGTGTCATCTTCTTATCTACTGTAAAATAAGCAGTTTCTAATGCGCATGTCCAGAATTACGGATGTGTATTTTCGTTACTTGAGATGAAATTGAAAATATCTTATAAAATCTTTTAACAATGAAATTGATTACCAAGGCTATTGGCCTAGTGGTATGTGGGTTGCTCACCAATCAAAAAGCTATGGGTTCAAGTCTTGTCGGAGACATTTGTGCGATATATTATAATATTATGAGATAGGTGGCAAAGGGTGTGAACAAATTGCATAATGGACCTCATTTGATGTGTTTATGCATGGCCGAGTATAATGGTCCATGGACGGAACCAAACTAATAAATTGATCATGAGCCTACCTTACATAATGGGCCTCATTAGATTGGTTTCGAGACACTTTCATAATTTAATAATATTTTTTAAATATTATAATTTAATATATATTTTGAGATTTTATTGATTTATATTTATAGTTTTTTGTGATTATAGTGATTCAAAAAATACATTAACTCCAATGCAAAATTGTTTTTGCAAAACTTTAATTTTGTATATTTATTATTAAAATATTTAAATTGTGTGAGGATGACAAAGCTTCAAGTCATTATCACAATAACTTGAGGATTCTCAAGTTAGAGCTTGAGGTGTGGCAACAAGTCTAAGCTTGTCATTTAGGTCTTACGGGTGTCGCATCACCATAACACAACCCTTTTTATAACCCCTTTATCACAAGTAAACACAACAAATTCATTTGGTTAATGATTTACACACTCTCATTTTTTATTTGCACACTTCAAACTGTGCTTTAAACAGTAGTTTGTACATTAGAGTGTGCGGATAAAAATCAGAGTGTGTCAATCAACACTCAATTCATTTGGGTCTCACAACTTTCTATTTTGTTTTATTTTTTTTCAATTTTTCAGATAACATAAAATTTATTCATAAAAATAAAATTACAATACAACATATTAAAAACATACAAAACATAAAATAACGATAAAGAAAAAACATACGAAACTTAAGAAATACATCAAATTATAAAGCAACAAATTATTTTGTTGCTATTGTAGATATTCTTGCCATGGATGTCGTTGCCAAACATGCTCGATGATATTTCGTTGAAGCCTTGTGTATGAGCGTTTATCAAGGAGTTCTTTGGATTTCTTTCTTTGCACTTCGCATCGCTCGATCCATGCCCGTTGTAAATTTATTCGCGGACAATATACATCTCGCTCATTTCGGATATCGCAAATTTTTTATCTTTAAAAATCATGTTATGCAATATGATGCACGTGTACATGATTCTCTGTAACTTGTTGACAGTCCATTGACGCGCTGGTTGGGCAATAATATGCCAACCTCCTTGGAGGACACCAAAAGCTCTTTTAATGTCTTTTCGAGCACTTTCTTGTTTCCGTTTAAATATGACATTTTTGTTGGAATGTGCAACCGTAAGTAATTTGACAAAAGATGACCACTCTAGGTAAATCCAGTCAGCTACATAATACACTTGATCAAATGTAACTCCGTTTACTTCAAACGGAACCACAGGGGCGATGTTATCAAGCATGTCATCAAATAACGAAGAATTATACAAAATAGTTAGATCCTTATTCGCACCCGCTACCCCAATGCATGCCAAATCCACAAATTGTATGACGCAACGACTTCAAGCATTATAGTTGGATATTTTTTTATCACCTCTTTGAAATTGCCCTTGCCATTCTTTTGGACAATTTTTCCATTCTCAGTGCATACAATCCATGCTTCCTAACATTTTCGGTAACTTATGAACCGCGTTATGTGCGTTGTATAAGTTGTGAATGTCATTCACGTATGGTTTTCTTAAAAACTCAGGCATATACAATTGGATTATGCACACAGTAAAATGATCTAAACAATCGCGTGCACAATATTCCCCTGTTTGTAAATACTCATCTAATGCATCAGGTGCTACGTTGTACGCCAATTGGCGTATAGCGGATGTGCATTTCATATCACACTAAAACTCATTACACCCGCAACATCGGGTCGAACTCTAAAGAAATCAAAATGCTTGGGAAGAAGATGATGAGTTTCAATATGGCTTATTTTTAAAAATAGTTTACGGCTCATACGAAAGCGACGCCTAAAATTTGTGTCCAGGTATTTTGGGTTATCACCAAAATAGTCGGCCATTAGACGTGCTTCAGCAACATCACGTTCACGATTGATGTATCTACAGCGGTGTGAACTTTCGGCTTCTTGTTGTTGCAATGATTGTTCAAACTCATATTGTTGCAGAATCATCTCCAGCTCCGATATCTAATCAAGATCACTTTCACCGGAATGAGAGGGATTACTCATGTTTACTGGTTATTATAATGTAGTGTTTTGAAAGAAAGGTTGTGTAAAATTTGTAAAAATGTGTTAGTATTTATAGTGTGAAATTTATGTTTGTTTATAAAAATTAAAAAAAATAATGATAAAAATGGATAAATCAAAAATTAAAAGGTTGTGTAACATTTCAATCTGAAAAAAAAGACCAAAAAGGACGAGACTTTTTGCTTCATCGTGCAGACGACAAGCTTGCTAGTGGCAAAGGACAACAACGTTGTCTGGTGTGACGGCGAGGGAACAACAAGCCACAACGAGGTCCACGACTTCATATCATAGTGGCAAACCTGATTTCATTACCACATCTCAAGCTCTTATTACTAAAAAAAATGTCATTGCTTAAATGCTGATGAGTGTGTAAATACTCATCATTTTTATACAATATAAACTGCAAAATCATCTGAAAACACTCAGAAACACATCAAAATGATAAAAATATCACAAATTAGTGTTTTATGTGTTTTAAATGCAAAAAGATCAAAATCAGATGAAAAACGTATCAAATTTGCAAAAATTGCAGTTTTAGTCCCCCAAGTTTCTAAAATTGTCAAAATTAGTCCCTGAGTCAAAATTTCAAAAGAAAAGTCACCAAAGGTCCTTTTAAAATCATAAGTTGTCAAATTTAGTCCTTTGGTGAAAAATATAAAAAGTTTGAGAAAAGTACAAAAATGGCCCTTCAAGTTTCAAAATTGACAGAATTAGTCCCTGGAAAATGTGAAAATGACAGATTTGGTCCCTGTACTTTTGAAGCTTGTCAGTATTAGTCCTTGGAAGAAACTTTGAAGTGTTGGCAGTTATGGTCCTTCTAATTTTCAGAAATTGCAATAAGGTCCTTGGTATTTAAAACCTTATAACACCTTTTTGGCCTGCCTTTCCTCTTTGACCCCTGCCACAACCCAATTTGAACCCCCCCTATTATTATATCTGGTCAGCCCTGGTCAAACACCACCCACTTGGCGCCCAAAACCCCTTTCACTGTTCACCTCCCTCAAACCTGCCTGTAACACCAAAAACCAGAGTGGTTTTGCCAACCTTTTCAACCCCCCTCCTCACCTATCTATCTCCCTTGTCCCCTCCTCTTCCACTAACACCCAAATCCCATTAATATCAAATAACCTGCTCAAATCTACCCAAAGACCTTTTGGCGCCAAAAGTAAAATGGATGGCTGGGATCAGTTTGACTCATCCAATGGTGGTGGGATAAGTTCAGAAGCATGTGGGAAGAAGCTGGGAGCTATAAAAGAGGAAGAGAGAGAAGCAAGATAGAGCAGCTAGTTTTATCATTTTTCCTTTAATGTCGTTTTAATGTAGTTAGCTTAATTAGTGTTTTGAGATGTAAAATTTAAGCTTCTATGTAATAAACTTATGCCACTTAATCTTTATGAACTCATTTCAAGTACAAGTTTAAGGTTTTACTTCATTTTCAAAATCTCAGTTTTACTGTTGGAAAATTGAGTTTCAAAGTCTTGTGATAAAACTTCTAAGAGCTTAATTCTAAGCTCAAACATGTTTATTTAAGCTTATTTTAGCTTTTGGAAAGCTTGCAACCAGTTTTAAGTAAATTTCATGCAAGGTCAACAAAAGTCAACTTTGACTCAACAATGGAAATGGTGATGAATTTGGTTGATACAGAGGTGATACTGGGCTGAATTAGCATAGGTTAGGTTGGTTTTGTGTTTGGTTTTGGGCCTGCACCAGTTGGGATCATGTGAGTAAGTTTCCAACTTTTCAAGTTTCAAGTCATTTGCATATTTTGCTTGTTTGAGTTTCTGTGATAATCATTAGTGTACAATTGTTCACATAGTTTTATTTAGGCTATATAAACTTAGAGTAATCAAGAAATCAGTTTGTTTAAGTGTTTATCTCATTTTAATTCCAAAACAGTTTTTTTTAAGGGTGTTTGGCACAACTGTATAACCTGTCTTTAAGGCCTGTTCAGTGGTCAATCTTTCTTGTTCTATGTTTGGTTAGTATAAGTATGCTCATTTTAGTCTAAGTTTGGGTCTGCAAGACCACAGAAGTCAAAATTACTTCAAAACTGCCTTAGCAGCCCACTGTTGGGATTTGAAGATTGCAGATCCCTGTTTTGTGTTTAAAAGTCATTGCCAAAGTTTTCTATAGCTTCATTCTACCTTAATACATCATTTCCAATCCATAAATCAAGTTTGAAATCCATAAAAGTCAATTTTCCAAGTTTTCATCAAAAGTCAAACATTGAAATCTCAGTTTTGGCTCAAATAGAAAGATTTTTAATGAGCTCATTTCTTAATCATTTTTAATGAAACTTGTTGTTTTTAAAAGCCCTACTGCTCTAGTTTCTTATGGTCATTTTAGCTTATTTTTGTGATTTTCCTACAAGCTTCAAAAGAGCTTCTCTTTAAGCCCTCATCTACCCTGCTCCAAAACTCAGCATAAGCTGAGTTTTCTCAGTCTTTTGCATTGCCTGAGCAAGGCTCATCTTGGCTCTTCTAGGTCTGCAATTTGGCTCATGTGTAGCTAGCCAGGTCTAGAACAGATTCCAGTTGGTGTTTTTCCATTTGCAGCTTATTTAGGTGCTTATTATATAGCTTAAAGTGGGTACCCCAGTCACTGTTTCTGCCATAATCTAAGTTCATCAAATCATTGCAACTAGCTTATCAGTGGTATTAGCTTGTTGTTTGTTATTGTATTTTGGTTATCTTAGCTTATTGTAGCTTCATTTTCAGTTTGGTAGCTTTTGGATCTCTTTTGCTTATCAAAGTGCTTATTCCATTAAGCACTTGCACATCAGTTGCAAATCCTTCCACACAAGCCCATGATTTTCCATTTTTCTTAGCTTCCTAATATTATTTTAAGCATTTCCTGAATTTTTCAGATTTTTCCTAGCTTGTTTGGTATTTTTCTACATTTTATCTAGTTTTTAAGTATTTTTAATTAGCTTTTAATACAAATAATTAAGAAAAAGTTCCAAAAAATAATTTTTCATTTTTATTAAGTTTAGATAAATGTAAAAAGCTTAAAAAGTATTTTTCCCTATTTTTCTCCTTTTATTTGGTATTTTTAATAATTTAAATTAGTTTTAAATAGTTTTAAATTAATAATAAATACATAAAAAGTCTAAAAAATATATTTTCTGTTTTGAAATTAGTTTTATCATATTTTAGACTTTTCCAAGTTATAATTTCATTTTTCTAGGTTAATTTTGTATTTTCCTCTATTTTAGTGAATTTTAAATACTTAATAATTAGTTTTTAATTAATAATAATTAATTAAATAGTTGTAAAAATAATTTTTCTTTTCTAATAATTTTCTTATATCATTAGGTTTGTAAAAATGTATTTTTCATATTTTTAGGATTTATATTGTGTAAGTTTCACTTTTTATTTAGTACGTTTACGTTATTTAAACGTAAGTTTTAAGTTTTTAGGTTTTAAACGTTCATCACTTTAAAAATAGTGATAGCGTTTATTTAATATCTTTTATCTTTTTAATTTTCTTAATTTGCATTTAAGTCGCTTTTATTTATTTCCTTTTTCAGTAGTGTAATTATCATATCCTAATCCTTCCTGATCGCTATCATTAGTGATCATTCTATCATCTGATCATGTGTTTAACACACCATTGAGTCTCCGTGGGACATAACGACCCGGGAATCCCCTATATTCCCTGATCTTCATTGTATTTGTGTCTGAGCAGTTTTAAGTCTTTTTTGACTTGACTGTTTTGCGCGAATCAAATGCGAAAAAAAATCTTTCACTAATTTTTTTAGAAAATAAAGTCATCAATCTACTTATGTAAAATACCTACATATATACATCACTTATTATTATTTAAATATTACTAACACATTCATTTAAATTTATTTGCTAAAACATTTAACTTGGTTGAGTATTGGTTAAAACATTTATGGCAATAAAATAAAAATGTGATTGACAGTAAAACCTTCCCTTTTTATTATCAGAAGTTAAACATCATGTGACCAACGATATATGGTACCCGCAATTAACAAAATTACCGTTTAGACTCACTCACATTATAATATGAAAGAGAAAGTTTCTTTAACTTACTTTTATTATGTTGTTTATCAATAGACAAATTCCCACCATTTATTTAATTTGATATAATAGTGGGAATTAAATTGAGATTTAATATGTCAACTTAAATTCATGTCTTTTTCTTATCTTTTTTATTTATTCACATTTTTTTTGTCTTTTTTTATATCTATTTTTATATTTTTTTGTCTTTTTTATTTATTCACATTTTTTTTTGTCTTTTTCTTTTTTCTAATTCACTTTTATTTTTTAATTCACGTCTTTTTTTTCTTTCACTTTCATATGTTTTCGTTTGTTTACAGACATTTTTATATGTTTTTGTCCGTTTTCATACGTTTCCTCCGTTTTCTTGCATTTTCGTTCGTTTTTATACGTTTTCTTATGTTTTCGTTCGTTTTCGTCCATTTTTCATACGTTTTCTTTCGTTTTCAGACGTGTTTTTACACTTTCATACGTTTTCGTCCGTTTTCATACGTTCCTGAATATCACTTGTGATATTCTGAATATCACTTGTAATTTTCATGTTATAAATCATTAGTTGAAAATCACTTATGATATCCAGAACTCTGTTGTAAAAATCGGTCCAGGTGGCCGATTAATCCCCACATAATCGCTGATCGGTCACTAAGCACCCGGATTTATCATAATCGGCCTATTTAATCTATTTGGTCAAAGATTGCTTAACAATCGGTCAACAAACTGATTAATCGGACAAAATCGGCCTAATCGGATTAATTGGACAAAATCGCTTAAAATAGGTCAACAAAATCGCTTAAAAATCAGACAAAATTGCTTAAAAATCGGTCAACAAATCGATTAATCGGACAAAGTTGGTCAAAGATCGCTTAAAAATGGTCAACACCGAGTAATATCTGTATTTGACTTTAAACTTTGAAGAATTATGTATTATGTTTATATTTGAACACTTCAAATATTTGAACTTTGATGCACTATGTTTACCTCATAGGCTCATACATATATATAATATAATGTTAGGATCGTATGTTTGGTTGATATGGTGAATCGGGAGGTCGGGGAAGATGGAAGAAAGTCATCTTCAAGTTAGAGAGAGAAACTAGAGAGAGAAGGGAGAATACTAGGTGTTTTATTAATGAAGGATGAAAGGATTACACTAAGTCTCACCCCTCTACGGAAGTATGGAGGGGTATTTATACCCAAACATATACAACAATGGGTAATTGACATAACAAGCCCATGTGTTTAAGGTAATAAAGATAGATAATGTAATCCCGTCAATGTCGTTCCATTTACGAGTTAGGAGCGATTCCAACAATCTTCCCCCAATGGGACGACATAAGGGATTACTTACAACATTTACTACAAATATAGAAAACAAATAAAAAAAGGTCTTCAAAAGCTCTTCAAGTGCAGAGGATGATGAAAGTTTATGCTCTTTGTCTTCTTCTGGTACCTTGACTTGAGAACCGTTTTCTTCACTTGTAGACAAATGATGTAATATGCATAAATTGGATTAACTTCCCCCCAATTCATGCCGCATGTCTTTAGCAGCTTCTCCGTACACTCCTTTTTGGCGAAGTTTCTGAATCAGCTTCCCCCCAAACTGACAACCGTCTTCAGCAGATTCGAAACTTTGATGTAGTGAACATTTCCTCTAACTTTTGAAGTTTTCAGTACGCAGCGGAATTTGTAGATGAGCAGTAAACCCCACAAGGTAAATATGACTTGTTGCGGAAAATCCGTTCGGGGGTAACATGCAAGAAATCAACAAGATCTTCTCACGTATGTAGATGCTTCACACCAAACAAACCGCGAAAGACGAAATGAAACGACTTCCCCCTGAATGTTGCGGTCTATCGGAATAATAGTTACATGTAAATCTGCAATTACTCGATAAAATGACCGTGTGTGAGGCATCACAACATCATAATTAGGTAACTTCACGCACGATAACT
The DNA here is from genome assembly GCA_019973895.1 of Chrysanthemum seticuspe. Lineage (NCBI taxonomy): Eukaryota > Viridiplantae > Streptophyta > Magnoliopsida > Asterales > Asteraceae > Chrysanthemum > Chrysanthemum seticuspe. Next base: position 112,928,299 of record BPTQ01000005.1, read on the forward strand.
CTGTGAAAGTGAGACGATAACACCAAAGTGAGACGTTTAAACCACATATCGTCTCATTTCTTCCCCCTGATTGAAGAAATTCATGAAAGGAGAGGGTTTTCGCAAAAAAAATACAAAAACAACAAAGGAAGCAGACACCACCTATACTCTCTTCCCCCCGATGTTTTCAATGAATCAGAATCATACACCACGTATGTTGATGATGAAATTGGAGACATCGAAACCATGTATGTTCAATTAATCGAACAAGTGTGAAGTACCATAAATATCTCGCGAGAATCAATTGCTGATAAAACTTCTCTACTCGTGTATACTCTTCTCAGCTAACTCTTTACCAACCCCATTATCATTCTGACGGCTTTTTGTAGTGACTACTGATGGAGAAAAACCCAATATGATGAACTTGAGACTGAAGTAGTATAACCCGAACTTGTGACTTAAACTTGCACTATTGTCAGACGAAGAACCCTTTTTCTTAACCCCATCGAAAAAAGGTAAACTTAAAGTTTCTTAAATTATCCACACCTTAGTGTGACACTTGAGCACAACAACGTAACTCCTTAAAAGTGATAGTTATAAGCTGTGAGCACAACAACGTAACTCCTTACATCAGGTTCAACTAGATAACTCAAGTCTTTGTCATTCATGACGGTTAAAAGCTCGAACAAGGATCTCGAAGAATCATCCATCCAACCAACCCCGATATCTTCAGATACTAAGTACACGCATCCGTGATATCCCACTTCAACCTCAAATAAATAATAGTGAATTCGCGTCGTAGTCACATCTTGCGGTTACATGCCCAAAACTAGCTTTCTTTAATGGTTAAAATGAACTTGATAATGGTTTCCCGATGTTGTCAAAATTGTATCCCCGTGAAAATTTTAATAATGACCAAATACCAAAAATAAAAAATTGCATCAAATATTTTGACTAAAATATTCGGATGACATTTTTCCCATTTCAAACAACAGATTAGGGCTGAGCACAAAACCGAGAAAACCGAGCCGAACCGGACCGGACCGAACCGGGCCGACCATTTTCGGTTCGGTTTCGGTTCTATGTCTTATCGGATTTCGGTTTTCGGTTCGGTTCGGTCCGACCCAAAACCGACCAAACACGCACCTAAAGCATGTAAACCGGGCCGAACCGACCGAACCGACACAAAACCGAACCGAACCGAACCGATTCGGTTCGGTTTCGGTTCATGTTTTTGTGAAATTTGGTTCTCGGGTCACGTCGGTTCGGGTCGGTTCTGGACCTTTGCTCAGCCCTGCAACAGATCACACGTCCCTCCATATCAAAATTGATCCATCAGTCCAACTCATATGTGACCACCAGCCCAAGTCAATAATTTGATATTAAAGCCCACGATTGAGTTAGAAGCCCAACCCGGATCCATAGAGCCTGATCCAATCCAATTTGAGTGTCACATAGAACCGGTTAAGATTAATACGTTTCACAACTTTACATATCACATAAACCTAAAACATACTTAGATAAGTATGCGCCCCCTTCTTCACCAATATATTCTCTCACAAATAGATCTGAGAAAGCATATTATATCAAACCTTTTTAACTCACCATACCCAACAATCACCTCATCTTCGAATCATCATAAAAAACGATCTAAAATCAAATCTCACGAACACATCTCAATCATACCCTTACCTTTTTTTTCTATTACAGCTTTAGTTCGAACCAAGAAAGAGTCTTATGAGGCTTCAAGATCCTGATTGGGTCTCGGGTAAGGTTTGTGTTGTGGGTTTTCTTTTTCCTATTTAAGTCATGGACGAAATAAAGAAACGAAGATGACAAAATTGTTATATTCTTTCTTTGAATTCGTATATTGTCACAGTGAGATCGATGAGGAAATGGATTCAATTGAAAAAATCTTTAGAAGATTTAAAAAATTGAATCAATCTGAGATCACTTTTAATTTCTGAGTAGGAGTCGAGGCATTGAATTGATGTGGGATGAGTAGTAATGTGAGGATAGATGTGGTATATGAGGTTGTTGTAATTTCAGTTTCGGATCAGTTGTAACTCCATTGTTCTTGTCGAATACTTTACTTTATAAATCATGGACCAAGGATGTAGTGTAACTGAAGTCGTTGATGGTATATGGTATATGGTATTGGTTGTGGTCAAGGTCGTGGTTTAGTTATTTTTACGCATAACTGCTTCTTCTTGTCATTTTTACGCATAAGGTTTTTTTTTTTTTTGAAAAAATCTTACTCGTAACTTTTTTCCTTTATGCGTAAGCACTTATTCTTATGCGTAAAGCATGTTAAGCGTAAGCCTCTTGCTTATGCGTAAGCCGGACTTAGGCCTAAGCCTAGGCTTAGGCGTAAACGCATACGCGTAACATTTTCATACGCATAACTTCACAGCTACGCGTAACAACTCTGAAGATTCTCCTTATGCCTAAAAATAGGGTTTTGACCCTTTTGACCATTTTTCCGGCGTACTTTTCCGACCATTTTTCCGTTCAAACTTGAGGAACGCAGAGAAATGATATTCAAAGACCATTATTTGCCCATTTTTGACCAAGAGATATTGACCAGAAGACCAATATAATAACGGATTGGAAAAAAAGACAAAGTATAAAAGTAAACAAATAACTGTTTGGCAAAAAAATTAACACCACAAATATTGCAACTTTGTTAACAAACACATGACTTTTTTGACCAACAAAGATACATAAACTTGCAAAAAATCTGATAACAACAAAAGTGTATTGAAAGGTTAAGACTTTGTTTAAAAAACATATTTTAATACAAGATTTTGAGAAAAAAGCATCACCAAAATCAACCACAAATAAAAAACCGACCTATTTCTTGATACCAATGTTAGTATCGTATGTTTGGTTGATATGGTGAATCGGGAGGTCGGGGAAGATGAAAGAAAGTCATCTTCAAGTTAGAGAGAGAAACTAGAAAGAGAAGGGAGAATACTAGGTGTTTTATTAATGAAGGATGAAAGGATTACACTAAGTTTCACCCCTCCATGAAAGTATGGAGGGGTATTTATACCCAAACACATACAACAATGGGTAATTGACATAACAAGCCCATGTGTTTAAGGTAATAAAGAAAGATAATGTAATCCCGTCAATGTCGTTCCATTTACGAGTTAGGAGCGATTCCAACATATAATATTTAAAATTACAATTTTGTGCATAAATTCCAATCCGATTAATTCTCGATTAATCCGCGCCTAGCCAATTAATCGCTACGCCCTACCTGACCGCCTCACTAGCGCATAACGATTTTTACAACCTTGATTCAGAATATCACTTATGAGTGATAATCTGAATATCACTTGTGGTATTCTGAATATTACACAATATCACTTGTGATATTCAGAAACGTATGAAAATGGCCGAAAACATTTAAAAACTGACGAAAACTATGAAAACGGACGAATATGTATGAAAACGGATGAAAACGTAAACACACGTATGAAAAGGATGAAAACGTATGAAAATGGACGAAAACGTATGAAAAGTGGACGAAAACGTAAGAAAACAGACGAAAACGTATGAAAATGGACGAAAACAGATAAAAACAGATGAAAGCAAAGAAAGCAACAAGAATTGAAAAAAACGTGAATTTAAAAAAAAAATTGTGAATAAATAAGAAAGACAAAAATGCAAAAAAAAAAAAAAAACATGAACTTAGGTTGACATATTAAATCTTAGATTAATCATAACAATTAGATCAAACTAAATGAATAATGAAAATTTGTCTTTTAATAAACATAATAAGAGTGCAAAATAACTCACCTCAACTTATTCATCATGTTTTCTTTTCAAGTTTTCCAAATGAATTATCACTACTAAAATTAGAAGGATATAGATCGAGTTTATCATATTAATTTTATTCAAATTATTATTAATAATTTTAAAATTTATTAATTACTCTAACTAGTTAAAGACAATTCTAAAAAAAAAAAAAAGTAATAAAAGATGCTCTAATAAAATGTGTCCTTTTTGAATAAACAATTATTTAAAAGCAAGTGGATAAAAAGTAGTAAGTGGATAAACATGGTACCCAAATGTCGTTTTCCAACCGTTGAAGTGTCATTGTTTAGTTTCATTATTAAAAGAGTAAGGATCACCTCTATACTCTCTGTGTATGCGATCGTAAGACCTTCAGCCTAATTTATAATCAGGTTCATCTCTTATTCCCTAAAAATGTTTCATGAATCTATTGAGCTTTAGTTGATCATCACATGTTGCTTTACATATGAAATGATACAGGGTTATGATTTGATGTTAAATTCACTTAGAATGGTTAGTTTGTTTTATGGGCTTATTGAGAATTACTGAGGGTGATGAGCTCATAAGCTTTTGAAGCGAGCGTATCATCTTTATTAGATCTCAATAAGGGTATTAGCCATAAAATAAACTAATCCAAACACCTCCTAAGAGGGTCTTTGGGATTGCTTGTTGTAAGTGCTTAAGTGTTTAGTTTTAATACATATAAAGCAATTTCAATGTTTAGATTAAACTAGCAGGGTACCCGAGCGTTGCGGGAGCGGGTACCCTGTAATCAAAATTTTGGCAAACAGTTCTCAATTACATGTTTTCCGTGATAACTACTTTACACATGGCGAGAGTTTTGGAATAACTTTATCGCACACTATTTCATATAAAGTACCTATGCATCACGATGCAACGATGATACGAAAATGGTAGTCAGTAGTATTACAAGGTTGTGATGATTGGCGGTGAAAGGTGCTTGCTCTGTATATGTTGTGTAATATTGTTCAAAATATTATATAACGAGTAAACATAGAGAAGTATAAATTAGTTCTTGCAATATAATGAATAAAGAGTGAATCCCCATTCTTGAATCTTGAAAACTTAAATTAATGTTGTTTGCCTAAATTACCTCTTAAGTATCCTTTAATACACCTTAAACTTGATCAATTGTAAACTTGGCAACTTTTCAAAAACATACACTTTGTATTTCAAAAATCACACACTTTGCATCAAAGGTCGAACCAGAATTACAATTTCGCAAGTTAATTATTTGCCGCTGTACACCGTCGCTTTGCGTGGGTATACATCGAGTGATTAATAATGTATATGGCATTGCTTATATAAATTACGTTATTCATAAATTACACATTTTCATGCTTTATAAATCACATAAAAATCTTCGTACTTTAACATGTACAATTATTTTCAATCGAATTTATTAACAAAATTCACTAAACTTATACTAAAACACATACATAGATGATAAATGTTTTTTGAATATGCAATTGTTAAAATTTTAAAATGTCCATATCCAAACAAAAATTGGGCATCAAACTTACATTAATGAATGTTTTAAATAATTATGTGTAGAAGAATTATTGTTTAATGTATTATACATAGCATTAACCATTTGTACATATTTCATATTAATTTGTATTCCTTAAAACTTAAAAATACATTTAAGATGGATCGAAAACTAAAAACTAGGGTAAATAAGTAAATAAGTAAATAACTCAGGCACACACATGTCTTTCGCCTCTGATGAGAACCCATGTCTTTTGGTTGATGGTCACATTTGGTACCCGCTTAGGCTATGCATATCAGTTAAACTAGGTGAATGATATATTTATGTTAGCGATAAGAAAGCATCGCAGGATAAACAATATATAATTATTGTGTTTGTTAAACATGCTTTACTAGACTAATAAATAACAAGCAAATTTCAATAAGTCCTTCATTTGAATCAAGTTTATTTTTAAGATTTGAGTTTACAATAGGTAAAAATGCAAAGAGGAATTGGAGCTTTCGTATCACATGGAAGCATTGTGAAGAATGCTGTTCTCCAACACATTCGTTTGGTGAATCCTCTTGCAAGGGTTCTCGTGAAGCATGAGTCGACTTCAACCGCTCGTATGGAAGAGCATGGCTTTGAAAGCGCTAAAATTTCAGACATTTTAAAAGGCAAGGGGAAAAGTGCTGACGGCTCGTGGCTTTGGTGCACAACTGAGGATTCCGTGTATGATGCCGTCAAATCAGTATGTAATTTAATTAACAGTCTGTGTTTAAGATCGATGCAATGACTAAACATGTACATAAATTGCAGATGACACAACACAACGTTGGAGCGTTGGTGGTGGTGAAACCAGGAGAGGAGAAGTCCATTGCTGGAATTATCACAGAAAGAGGTGATTAATTGATTAATCAAATTTACATGATCGCGATTTTGATAATGATAAATGGACATGATTGATTGGCTAATAGTATGTAACATATTTTTTTTTTCTTCAGATTATCTTAGAAAAATCATTGTTCAAGGAAGATCATCCAAGTCAACTAAGGTTGGAGATATCATGACTGAAGAGGTATAATTATAATCTTACAACCTCCACAAATGACCATGGTTTTCATGGGTCGTGTGTACATCTATCAATTTTCAGAGCTGATGCAATTTTTTTATCACAGAACAAGCTTATCACAGTCACTCCAGATACCAAAGTCCTAAAAGCGATGCAGTTAATGACAGGTATATCATATACCAAACACACATAGTTTTGTGAATATATTTGACTGTTGCCTTATATACCCTCTAATAGTTGCAAAATACTACAAGTATAAGCTGTAATGGTGATGACCAAATGAGTACTTTGAAAATTGCCAGAAATTGTAACTCCTGTGCCTCTAATGGGACGAACAGACGAAGGACTAATCCATATGTATATTTTTTTCGGTTTTCTTTTTGGCCTCCATTGAGGAATCCTTTCTTTTGTCCCATGAACATTGCAACTTTGACAAGATAGACAATTAGTCATTTGTCTCTAATATCCTCAACAGTGACAAAATAAGATAAGTTGTAATAATAACAACTGATCATGTGGTTTTCTTAGACTCAACAAAAGAACGTTTAGACTATCACGAGAAATGATGTTGTGGATTTCTTTGCGGCGTAATTTGAATGTAGCCCGAGTGATTTAAATGTTGATGCTCACTTTGGCTGTTTAATCTTGACAGATAATCGTATCAGACACATTCCAGTGATTGATAAAAAGGGCATGCTGGGGATGGTTTCCATTGGAGATGTGGTTCGTGCAGTTGTAAGTGAGCACAGGGAAGAACTCGACCGTCTGAATGCCTTCATACAAGGAGGCTACTAGAAACCATGAATGATGATGACGATAAGTTGCTACTACATAGCACGGTAATGTTACAAATTTGCAGATATGTTATAGACTCTGCTTCAACAGTTGTGTAATGCTGTGTCGCTCGCACAATTGATAATAAAAAGCTTGAAGGTATATGTGTTTCTTTAGGGTCAAAACATGTAACTTTTGTGTATGGGACAAACAGACCATGCCCGGGTGACGCTGAACACTTCTTTTGTCATCCAATATTATTATTTGATTTTCTATTACCGTAAAAAAGAAAAAAAAAATAATAATAAAATAAATAATAATAATCGTGCTAATTGTGATATAGTTTTTTTAAAGAATGCCGTCTTGTATGTTGTATGATTGGAAATACTCCTTGGCGATGACCCGTTGACTTATTTGACCCATTTAGCTGCATGTAACTACACCCATTTGACTGTTAGACCCAGTGAGGATGGATGTTTCGCATATCAGAATGCAGTGATTTGAAGGATCATGGTTATCCTTTCGTTTCATCAACTACCGCCCTTGTGCAAGTGACTATTAGATGATAAATAAAGCCCAAGCAAAAGATGCAGAATGTTGTTTAGAACAGGTCTTAAATGCAAAAGCAATACTTTGTCCAACAGATATAGAGGAAGGCATCAAAGGCAAGGTAAATAGCTGCAGAACAGCTTCCAGTCCCGTGAGTGAAAGCAAGCAGAGAAGAAGGATGATGCTTAATTGATGATACCGGGACCTCTGCTCCAATTCACAGTAAGATGGAAGGTGCCTTTTTCGCCATTTTTTTGGGGCACAGGCATATCCCACTCGCTAATACCAGTTGGTATCGCACGATACTTGTGTGTTGCATCGACAATCACTTCTCCCGATTTAACATCTTGCAAAAAGGCTTCAATCATTAGGCAGCCGTTGGTGGGTACGGAAAGGACTGATCTCTTCAGTTGAAGTTTGTCACCCGCTAATACACATGCGCCGTCAGTTTTGAAGATGATGGCTTTGTAGAGCATTTGCACAGAATCATCTTCCTCATCCAACACACCATCACCATAGTAAGCCAACACATACCCGCATACTTTCAAACCATTAAAATTGGGAACACGTGACTCAAACCTAAATTCCATGGTTGTGTCTACTGCATCCCTCAAGAGGATGTAGTAGATGTAGTAACCCATCCTTAGAGTTGAAGGACAAGGTATCACACTTACTTTTCTTGTCCTCGTCCAAAAAAAACTTCTTCTTCTCAGACTTCCTATAAATTTGATAACAGGCATCTTTACAATCTTTCTTCTTCGTAGTAGTAATCAAGAGACTTACTTGAAACTCAATAGAGGAAGAGAACGCCACTGCATGGCGCGAGCTGGGATTGCCAAACCATTGAAATGATTCGTTGTGGATTGTTGAATTACACCAAGAACGCTCATAATAACATACATGACCGATATCATCCGCATCTAATTCCACCCACCCATCTGGCACCAATCCATATGCATCTGATACTCTAATGCAGCCAGACATATTACCCTCTTCAAAATCAGGATCTGAGATGCCCACAAACATCGAAAACATCTCAAACCTGGGATTTTCAGGCCTGGCATGAGAAACGGGCCAAGGAATGAAACAATTCACATTGGCCATCTCTCCTTCTGAGGATAGGAATTCTTCTACCCTTCGTAGTGGTCGTCGGCCTCCAAGGGATGCGCGACGGGATGCGCAATGCAGATTGATACACAAAAGATGAAAGCAGTTTTGCATTACGACTGCAGTTGCCTTACACAACAATGATCTGGTCTCAACAGGCCGAACCTCGCCGTAGCAGCTTGTAAATTTCTTACATAAATCGTATAGGTACTCACAGACCTTATTTGGTGAGACCGATGCACAAGCGTCTTTAATAACATCAGTAAATCGGACTATATGTAATCCCAACTCACGTTCTTTAGCAAACACCGTTGTTAACTTGGACGTGCCTGTGCAAGGAGTCTCTATTATTGAACGAATAAGAGCTTGTATATTTAGTAGATATACAAGAGTATTTCCCTTTACATCAAGCATCTCGTCAAGACTAAATGTAAGTTATGTAACCTCATCCGTTGGCGGAGTTTTCAAGTAAGTATACCTGAGAGCACTTTCAAAAAATGATTCAGCAGTACAATCATACCCGGCAGCCTTGCCTAGTTCCAGAAGGGAGGCGACTTGAGAATAACTTCTAAATTCGTATAATACACAAGCCAGCTTCCTTTTTTCATTAATGGAAGTCTGGTACCCACAACATGCTACACGATCATCTTCGACCCACTTTACATCTTTAGCAGCGGTGATGCACTTTGCAACATACGCTCGTAGCCGTAAAGGTGTGATATAGAATATAAAGTCTGCGTGTTCTTCCATGATTGAAGACCACAGACGTCCGAGATCTATATCAACATTGATATACCCTCGTCCTCCCGCATTCCCAACGAAAAGAGGAGGTCCATGCTTTCCTCTCTCTTTAAACTCCCCTTGTTCTACTAAAAAGAATTTTTCAACCGTACTCTCACCAAAGACTCGCTTGTGGCTTAAGCCGTGGTGGTTTGAGTTCACATCAACTCCTGAATACTCAAACATGCGAACTAACATGTCTCTGATATATTGAGATCGAAAAACATCTGCATGCATATTCGAGTCCATATCCCCTGTGGGGAATTCTATCATTACCTTTGTGAAACCAACATATGGTGCCCATGTATCTATACCATCATCCAACATGTTCTCGATCCTCTCTGCCATCCATTCCCAGGATAACTTGAAACATACTAAACAACCGCCACGTAAGGAGACTTGTTGTACCTTCTCCGATTTCCGAATATTATTCATGATTACCTTTGCAATATCTTCTGCTCCTCTTTTACGAACAATAAATGGATCTTGGGCTCTTAATTTCTGGGATACCGTCAAGACATTACGGCATAGGTAATCATCACCATACTTTTCAAGAGCATCCCCTTTCACGGTAACAAAATTGCCAATTTCATCTAAATTAGGAAAACTGAGGCACAGAGAAACATCAAGAAGTTCTTGTATTTCTAGACTTAGAGCCATAGGTCTTGGTCCTCTTGATGATGTAGAAGTCGGCGTTGTCCGTGAATTGATAGATTAGATGCGGGTTGGGTCCATTAGGGTTGATGTATTGTCTCTCTATATATATATAGTAGGGATGAATAAAAAGTACAGTAATGATAATTTCATCTATATCTTTAAAAAACTTCAAACTTAACAAATACTCATGTATATCTAAAACAATTGTTTTAGCTTCATTAAATAATTTAAACATATTAAAGTTTATTTACATATGAAATAAAAAGATGTTTTACTTTTTTACCCTTCTTCACCATCAACATCTTCTTAAACACCTCTTATAACACTCGAATATACTTTTAGTTGAACAAAAAAATCATCACAACCGTACTCAAATTTACTCACAAAAGTGATTGTTTATTAAAGCAAAACAAAGAAATCACAAATCTATCATTTCAATGTCATAATCATTTACCTGAAAAACAAAAAAATTAAATTGACATGTTGAATAGACTATTGCTTCTCACAAGCAATAAAAATGAAATATTACATGGCGATGGACACGTTAATGTTCATCTATTTATATTGTTACTGTAACATCTATAATTCTATATATTCAAATAAAATGTGAAAATAATATGTCCTCCTTTATTATATGTAGATAAGGACGATTAAAAGAAAAACCAAGGTGTGATACTTATATCACAGTATTCCATTGATTCGTAATAAAATATCAATTTGAAAGTTATAGCAGAAGGAGGTTAATGGTTATACGAGAAAGGAAGAAGATGATTTTTTTTTGAGAAAATTACCAAAAGGGGACTTTTTTCTAAGTGTGGTCCGTTTTTAAGACTTTTTTCTCATCTCTTTCCCAAAAGAGCCTGCTCAACTGCTCCTCAAGTGCTCAACTCCACCCTTTTTGTGATGAGTTATGATAAATAGGCCTACTAACTAGACCTACAAATAGACCTAACTCATTTACATATTCAATTTTTAAAATACACAATTTCTCTCTCCTCATATTCACCAATCATTTTTAAAATACACCAATCACATTTGTAGGTCTCTTTTTAGGTCTACTACTTAGGCCTACAAATCATTTTTCTTTTGTGATAAGTGTCAATGCAAGTACAAGGATTAGGTAGACAGCTTTGAGTTAAATGACATTTATACCCCACTATATAAATACCCACCCTCTCTCTTCAATTATTTCTTCTCTTCCCCACCTAAAGTTTCTGCTGCATCTGCTTTGTTTTCTTTTTTTCATCAAATCTCATCTTCTTTAATCGATCTTATCTCCATCATAACATCCTCAATTTGAATCAAACACAAACGCGGGTATAACCATAACGTTACCTTGATGCAATTTTTTTAACCACAAGTCGAATCAAGAAAGCAAGTTAAGGTTTCAAGATCCTTTGGAGGGTCACGGTAGGTTCTACTTGTGTTTTGTTTTGTTGTAAACGAAATTAAGAAAGTATGAAACATGTTTGTTTTGTGCTTTCTTAAATCTTTCGAATATGTAAAAGAAGTTTTATGCTTCTAAAGATCTGTTATGAACTTTCTTTCAAACATTTAGATCTATAGAGATCTTATAATATTATTGAAAGAAAAATTTTGAGATCATATGTTTATTTAATTATGAATTTATTTTATCAGTTTGATCGATGATGAGGTGTTTGTTCGTGTGTTTGACCTTATATGGGTCGGATTTATCTTTGATTAACACGCACAAATGAAACTGAGATCTAAAAAATATTGATTTGTGTCCGAGTCATGCATCGTTGTAGGTGTCCGAGTCATGCATCGTTGAGGGTTGTTTGGTGTTGATATTTGAGTGGGTGAAGGGTTTAGGATTAGATGGATTTGTGTTGGGAATGTGGATTGGTTTTGGCAGTGGTTAACTTTGTTGTCATCAAGTCTTCCTTTTGATTTTTTCTTTTGATAAATAATCTTTATTTGGCCAAAAAGTGTTGTTTTGTGTCTATCCGACTAGATCTGGCTTGTACTAAAATGTACCAGTTTTTACTCATATCTGATTGACTGAAGATTTCTAGTCTCCATGGCCCATTTATCTTTTGTATTGCACATTGTTCATCAGCAAATTACAGATGGTGTTTGATTTTTATTTTCTTGTCATTCTAATCTCAAATGGACCATTTAAAAGTTATCTAGCTGAAAGGGGAACGGGTCAAGCGGATTCAAAGTTGTCTATTGTCAATTTCTAAATTAAGTCACAACTTAGAGTGTAGTATTCGATCACAGATCTGAATGATTCCGGCGAGATTCCGGCGATAGCAGCAGATTCCTGCGAGATTTTAAAGACGGGTCAAGCGGTTTTTTTTTTTTTTTTAATAATAAAATTGTGGTTAATTAAGTAAAGTTATGTGGGCGGATCTAGTAATGAAATAAGTAATTTTGTAAGTATAGATAATTTTTGTGGTTGAGCAGTGGTGGTGGTGGTGGTTATGGACTGCTAAGGTGGTGAGCAGTGGTGGTCGAGCAGTTGAGCAGTGGTGGTCGAGCAGTTGAGCAGCGGTGGTGGTGGTGGTTATGGACTACTAAGGTGGTGAGCAGTGGTGGTCGAGCAGTTGAGCAGTGGTAGTCGAGCAGTTGAGCAGCGGTGGTGGTGGTGGTGGTGGTGGAGATATGGCCGGATCTTTTCTCATGGCCGGAGATATGGCCGGATCTTGGATTGAGGTTGAAGAGAGAGAGAGAAAAAAAAATTAGAAAAAATGAAATATGTGGTGTCTTTTATATATGTGTTTGATGGTAAATTAGTCATTTGAGTTCAAAGGTAAAAAATATTTTCACCTACCACATGACACGTGTCATCAAAATAATGGAGTTGAGCAGTTGAGCAGGCTCTTTTGGGAAAGAGATGAGAAAAAAGTCTTAAAAACGGACCACACTTAGAAAAAAGTCCCCTTTTGGTAATTTTTTTTTTTTTTTTTTTATTTAATAGAGAAAAGGGTATAAAAGTAATTCATCTTTATATTCAATACCTTTATCCATTAAAAATATTTAATAAAAATAAAAATGCTTATTTGGATATACATGTGTATTTTCAAAGTTTGGAAGGATATTAGTGTAATTATAAATTTTGCAAGGATATTGACGTAATTAAGAGTTTTTCTAAGGATATATATGAAATTCACCTTAAAAAGTATTACCTCACGTGGTTTACAATGTTCTAACATGTTATCGGAGCAGGTCTGATCCTCAGACCCTAGATGGCTATGTTGAGCCGTCGTCTCTATGTCATCCCGTCACCCTACCTCTCTTCTTCTGTTACTTCTTGTACCCCTTTTTCAATTTATTTATTTTTTTAATTGCTTGTTAAAAAAATAATAAAAAATTCGTATTTGTTTGCTTGGATCTGACACGCCAACAAGGAAGATAGTGAAGATGTTTGTTTGTTTGTGATTAAAAGGTTGTGAAGAAAATAAGAAATCAAGGATACTAGAGTTCGAATTCTTTAGAATTTAAATTCATTCGTCTAACTAGATGAGGAACTTGAGAAGTAATGGGAAGATGACTGCTTGCTAATATTTTTGTTTTATTGTGAAAAAAAAAATTGTAGTTATTTAATTATTTGTTTTTGTTTTATGTCGAATACCTGTATTAATTTCCGAAACGACTTTTGTTGGTGTCGAATCTAGTGTTCTTATTCCCTAGACGACTTTTGTTGGTGTCGAATCTAGGGTTCTTATTCCCGAGACGAATTTTGTTGGTGTCGGAATCTAGGATTCTTATTCCCGAGACGCCTGTTTGGGATCAGGGCCGGTCCTGAGCTTTTTGCTACCCTGGGCGAGACGATAAAAAATTGCCCCTATCAAATATTGTAAGAGCCAACGTCATAGAGTTTTTCATTAGGCAAAGAATTGCATACTTTTCCCGATGAACAATCAACCAAAATGTAGCCTTTTTTATTTTTTATGTTTTGTGTGGGTTACGATGGTATATTTATTTGAGAAAAGTTGAAGAGAGAAAAAAAAATGTAAAAGCTTTTTTTTACAAATTAAGACAAAAAAAATTACGCATAAAATTAAACGTTCAAACTTAACAAGAGTGTCTTCACACCTCTAAATAAACCACACATCTATGACAATGTTCTTATAAAGTTTTTGAATAAATCATAATTTTCTTTTTAAAAACTCAAATTTACAAATGCAAAGCTAAAAGAAATAACTAAAGAATGTTAAAGTTGTAAGTAATAAAACAGAATAAAAATAATAAAAAATGAAATTAACAGATAACTTATTCTCCAAGGCGTTTAATAAAGATTCACAATTCTCCCTTAGCCCATGTGACGTTGTGACCAATCACAAAAGTTCACAATCTCCATCTTCATTAACCTCCTGGTTGCTTTCTTCCATCGCTGCAACTTTTTCCGGCAAATCATTTATTACCTCTTCTTCTTTACTGTTTTCTTTCTTCTAAATTATATAGTAATATTTTTTTATCAAACCGCATCATACATCACACAAAACCGATTTGCAGCACTAAAACTTTGATGCCCCCTGCATGTTTGATACCCTGGGCCGTCGCCCCCTTCGCCCACCACCAGATCCGGCCCTGTCAGGGCCGGTCCTGAGCTTTTTGCTACCCTGAGCGAGACGATAAAAAATTGCCCCTATCAAATATTGTAAGAGCCAACGTCATAGAGTTTTTCATTAGGCAAAGAATTGCATACTTTTCCCGATGAACAATCAACCAAAATGTAGCCTTTTTTATTTTTTATGTTTTGTGTGGGTTACGGCGGTATATTTATTTGAGAAAAGTTAAAGAGAGAAAAGAAAAAGTAAAAACTTTTTTTTACAAATTAAGACAAAAAAAATTACGCATAAAATTAAACGTTCAAACTTAACAAGAGTGTCTTCAAACCTCTAAATAAACCACACATCTATGACAATATTCTTATAAAGTTTTTGAATAAATCCTAATTTTCTTTTTAAAAACTCAAATTTACAAATGCAAACTAAAAGAAATAACTAAATAATGTTAAAGTTGTAAGTAATAAAACCGAATAAAAATAATAAAAAATGAAATTAATAGATAGCTCATTCTCCTAGGCGTTTAATAAAGATTCACAATTTTCCCTTAGCCCACGTGACGTTGTGACCAATCACAAAAGTTCACAATCTCCATCTTCATTAACCTCTTGGTTGCTTTCTTCCATCGCTGCAACTTTTTCCGGCAAATCATTTATTACCTCTTCTTCTTTACTGTTTTCTTTCTTCTAAATTATATAGTAATATTTTTTTATCAAACCGCATCATACATCACACAAAACCGATTTGCAGCACTAAAACTTTGATGCCCCCTGCATGTTTGATGCCCTGGGCAGTCGCCCCTTCGCCCACCACCAGATCCGGCCCTGTTTGGGATACTTTGGTTTATTCTTCGGATACTTTGGTTATCCGTAAACAAAAAATTAGAATAGGGGATACTTTGTTTTATTTTACTTTCTTACTTTACTACTCCAGTTTGAGCTTTCGCGATTTCGCCGTTCAAACTACGGGAGAGTATTAGATGATAAATAAAGCCAAAGCCCGGTATGTGGGGTTGGGTCCATTATGGTTCATGATGTATTGCCTCTATATATACCATATCAATAAAAAGTATTACCTCACGGGGTTTACAATGTTCTAACAGTGACGTGATTTGAAGGATCATGGTAATCCTTTCGTTTCATCAACTACTACCCTTGTGCAAGTGACTTTTTAAAAGAAAAACGATCCTGTTTTAGGCAGAATGGACAATGGTCCTTAAGACATCACTCACCAG
Organism: Chrysanthemum seticuspe; assembly: GCA_019973895.1. Classification (NCBI taxonomy): domain Eukaryota; kingdom Viridiplantae; phylum Streptophyta; class Magnoliopsida; order Asterales; family Asteraceae; genus Chrysanthemum; species Chrysanthemum seticuspe. The sequence goes on from BPTQ01000005.1 coordinate 112,944,279, forward strand.
TCATTCTGAATAATTTTTATTTAGTGTTGTAAAAACTCTCCAAATATAAGAAAAGATGATCTATTTCAAGTAATTAGAATGGACATTTTGGTTTAGTCGTTCCTATGTGACGTTGTGGTCCATCACGAACGCATTATGGAAGTCTCGACAATTATAAGTACTGCCAGCGTATTTGCCCATCTACAATCAAGTTTTGGATTCAAATTTGTAATATGTCTAATCAACGAAGAGTGTTTCTTAATATAAGGACTGTGGTAAAGCACTTAACAAATGTGTCCTTATATTATACTAGAGTGTTTCTTAGTCCAGTAAGCTCTCCGTTGATGTTGCATATGACTTAAAATGTGTGAATGGGCTAGAGCAAAAGTTTAATATTGACCAGACATTAAGCATTTAACCCTTGATTAGTTTAAATCAGTACTAGAAATCTACAAGCAACTTTTTGTAAAGTACTTTCCAAAATTGATGAAACTGACAATTAGCGAGATTTTACTATAAAGTGATGTAACATGTCATATAGTGGAAGATTGGATATGATTCGTTTGGAACCATAAGGCCCGGGTACCCCAAGACCACATTCATAATCTTCATCCCAACGTCATATTATATTTCTCTCTTTATAATCAACTTCACCTCCATCTTAATTTAATAAGACAACCAACTTTACTACTAAAATATACCCCATTTAAGCACATATATACTTCACCAACCACGCACAAACAAAAACACAAAAAACACACACGACTCGGTCTTGGCACCGAGTCTTGCAAATTTGCAATGGAAGACGTGCTATCCTGTTCTCTACGTAACAAGAACGTGTCCTTCATGTGCCAGCGAGGACGAAGAATCGGTCTTCGTTTTGTTATTACGGGTTGTCTAAGAGCATTGAGTGTAAGTGTAGTGACGAGCAGGCTCGCCAAATCCAAGCTGGTAGCTTGCAGTTGCTCGCCACCACACCAAGACAACTCGCCAAAGATGCCTTCGCGGGAAGTGACGAAGACAACGACAAAAACCATTTCATAATTTTACCGTTCTTTTGAAATTTTACTGTTTCAAAGTTTTACACTTTTTTTCTTCTTTTTTATGTAGATTTATAAAATATCATCCTTTTGTATTATCTAAATAATCGTTGCTTAGCTACTGTGAGTAGAGGTTACGAGGAAGAAGAAACGGATGATGGCGCTAGTATGTAAACTATAATATATAACCCTACTTTTACTTAGCAAACACTCTGGTTTTTATTTAGCCCAACATATTAAAAGCCCATTAAGCAAATTTAAGTATACAAGTGTGATATACGGGTATTATTAAAACATGTTTGATATACCTTAAATTTTTAAATTTCATGTTTACTTTTTTATTTTCGTATTTTAGTTATTATTTTATTTGAATGAATAAAATTTAGCTCGTTTGAAAAAATGAAAAAAAAAAATTGAGGGTGGGTGGGCTCAAATGGCTTAGTTGTTTTGTGTTATGAGTGATTAGGGCTGAGCAATCCCGCCTGACGCCCGACGCCCGACTCCGACCGACGCAAACCGACCTTAACTCTGGTCGGGACTCGGTTTGGGTTTTTAGCCTTGTCGGGACCGGGAGTCGGGATTACCCGGGATAACACAAAGAAAACCATACAAACCGGTTTGTTGTGGGACTCGGGTCGGGATTCATGATTACCCGAACTAGAATCGGGTCGGGACTCGGTTAGGATTTTTAGCCTTGTCGGTTTCGGGATTGGTCGGGATCGGGTCGGGATCGGCCTGATGCTCAGCCCTATGAGTGATGAGTTATTCTAAAGTGTAATTGTTGAAATGATATAATACCCGATGAGGCTTAAATGAAGAGCCAAAGCTTTTCGTGATACTCAATGCTCTAACTAACGATTTTTGTAGAGTATTTTCATTTGATATAAGAAAACTTGTCAATAAAATATTTATTTTTGATTAAACTCAACATATATCTTTGTAAAACAAATACAATGCAAGTATAAATTATAATATGTCACAAAAGCAAACATTGTTTCATGTCATCTAGAAGTTAATTTAGCTTTTGATCACTCATGTAAAATCTCAAAGTAGTCTAATAACACGAACTTAGTTTTTGTAGAAAAAAAAAAAAAAAAAAAAAAAAAAAAGGCTAAAGCAAAAACTGTAATTAACGTTCATTTCCTAATAATTATGTTATGAATTGTACATTTCAAATCTACAACAAAAGAAGATGTAAAATGAGTTATTTTACATACTCTTATTTTGATATTTATCAAAGGACAAATCTTCACCATCCATTTATGATTAACCTAAGATTTAATATGTCAACCTAAATTCATGTATTTTTTTATTTTTTATTTTTTTTTCACGCTTTTTTTCGCTTTCATACATTTTCGTCTGTTTTCATATGTTTTCGTCCGTTTTCATATATTTTCGTCCGTTTTCTTACGTTTTCATACGTTTTTATCCGTTTTCATACAGATTCGTCGGTTTCATACGTTTTTAAATATCACAAGTGATTTTCTGAATATCACAAGTGATTTTCAACTAATATTTTATATCATGAATATCACAAGTGATATTCTGAATATCACAGAATATCACTTGTGATATTCAGAAACGTATAAAAACGGACAAAAACTTAAGAAAACGGCCGAAAACGAATGAAAGCATAAAAACACGTCTGAAACGGACAAAAACGTATGAAAAATTGACGAAAACAAAAGAAAACGAACGAAAATAACAAAAAAATGTATCGAACTTGACCACTTTTGTCATTGTAACACAAAACTTTTGAATTTTTGTTAATGTATGTATCCAGTCAATCTAAACTTAGCATCGTTAGTCCTTTATACTAACGGCCGTTAGCACATAACTTAAAATTTCGTTTTCTTACGTTTTCATCCCTTTTTATACGTTTTCATCCGTTTTTATATATTTTCGTCCATTTTCTTACATTTTCATCCGTTTTTATATGATTTCATCCGTGTAAAATCAAACAAAAAAGTGTAAAACAGACGAAAACATGTAAAATCAAATGAAAACGTGTCAAAACGGACGAAAACGTGTAAAATCAGACGAAAACGTGTAAAATCGGACGAAAACGTGTAAAAACGGACGAAAACCTATAACGGACTAACGTTGCATTAATAAAATAAACGGACGTGTGTAGCTATAAAAACGGATGAAAACGTACAAAAATGAATGAAAGCATATAAAAACGGATGAAAACGCACAAAAACGTAAAACAAAAATTGGCGAAAACGTATAAAAACGGACGAAAACGTATAAAAACATAAGAAAATGAACTAAAAATGTATAAAAACGGATGAAAACGTAAGAAAACGAACGAAAACATATACAAAGGGATGAAAAAGTAAGAAATTTTTTTAAGTTATGTGCTAACGGCCGTTAGTATAAAGGACTAACGATGCCATGTTTAGATTGACTGGATACATACATTAACAAAAATTCAAAAGGTTTGTGTTACAATGACAAAATTGGTCAAGTTCGATACATTTTTTTGTTATTATCCCAAGAAAGTAATAGTTGGTAAATGAGTTGGCAGTCCACGTGTAACACCCCGATGAGTTGGCAGTCCACGTGTTGTGACACGTTGAAAATCGTACACACAATGACAAAAATTCAAAAGTTTTGTGTTACAATGAAAAAAAAATAGTTGGCTACACACAATCACAATAGGTGTCAAGTTCGATGCATTTTTTTGTCATTTTCCTAAAAATGTATGAAAACAATCGAAAATATATAAAAACAGACGAAAACATATGACAGTGAAAAAAAACGTGAATTAAAAAAACATGAATTATAAAAAAATGTGAATTAAAAAAAAGTGAAAAAAAAAAACAAAAAAAAAAAAAAAAAAAAAAAAAACAACTACATTAACTTAGGTTGACATATTAAATCTTAAGTTAATCTCGATCATTAAATCAAAGTAGATGAATAATGGGAATTTGTCTCTTGATTGAATAATGGGAATTTGTCTCTTGATAAACACTAAAATAAGAATAAACAAAAGAAAATTTCTCAAATTATCATTTAGTTTTATCCAAAGAGACATAATTTTAAAGTTTAAATGACGTTTGTGTAATTTCGGGTGATCAATGGATAATACATGAAATCGGTCTATATCCGACCTACTAATAATTATATATAGGGTTTTTCTAACTTGTGCCCCTAGGGCACAAGTTAAGCATACAATAAATATATAATGACCTACAAAAAAGTACACAGTGGTCCACATAAAAGTACAGACAAATGTACTTTTATGTGGATATCTGTGTACTTTTAGTGTATTTGTTGTGTGCTTAACTTGTGCCCTAAGGGCACAAGTTAGAAAAACGTATCTATATCTGTTATCTACCGATATGGAGTTTATCCACATCCACTTTCGTAAACATTTTTTTTGATTTAATGATTATTGTCATCCCTAATGTCATAACTGGAAACAAGAATAAAGGTGAGATATTATTATCAGCAACGTTTTTTTTTTTTTTTTTTTTCAACGGCACACTTAATATTACAGTGTTTTCTCATTAATAGTTTCTTTCTGTCCAAAATGAAACACAATGAAAAGGTACCACAGTCATGTTGGATCACAAGAAATAAAAAAATGAAAAACTTTAAATAAACCAAAAATTTTAAATTATAAACGGTTGTTTGTTTAAAGGATGGATGCTGCAACGGTCGTTAGTAAAAAAAACTAACTGCTAATATAATCCACTTAACACTAGTTAAAACCTGGGCCCAAAACTTACCCAAAGGTTTCCACAAAAACGGTATTTACACTTTCAACCTATTAAGAATGAAATATGCAATTTGGCCAAATTTTAAGGATGATTTATTCAATTTTGATTTTGTAGATATATTGAATGTTTTCGAAAGTTGAGGTTGAAGGAATTGGTTTAGACTGAGTTATGTGTTTTAAGCGTTCATGACAATGAAGGAAGGTAAAAGATTAAGGGTGTGCTTGGTTCAAACAAGAGAAAGAGAAAGGGAAACATAATGAGAATAGTGGGGACAGGGTAAGGGAGAAAAAAACATTTTTCACAATTTATTAGGTAATAGCCCATTATACATTATTGGGTAATGAGTCATTCCATTATATAACACCAAATATTAATTTTCATTACTTTTACCATTACCCCCTAAATTGCTCATATTTAAGGAATCGTTACATGAGTAACATATCTCACGTCAAAACTTTCTCTAATAATAATACTCCCTCCGTCCCAAAATTTAAGTCCAATTTGATTTTTTGACTCGAACTTTGATCTTAAATATTTTCCTTTGTATTATATAACATTTGATGAAAATTATACTAAATGAAAATACATTTAAAACACAATCCATTTATATATTTTGCATCAAATATTATATAATACAAACAAAAATATTTAAGGTCAAAGTTTGAGTCAAAAAGTCAAACTGGACTTATAATTTAAAACGGAGGTAGTACTATAAAAAGTTTAGAAAACCCTTTTAATTTAATAGGCTAATTAAAAGTTTAATTTAATAGGCTAATTAAAAGTTGAGTGCTTACCGTAAAAAGGCAAGTTGAATGATTTTTTGGACCATTAGCTATTAAAAATATAAATAGTATTGGTTTTTATCTGGTTAAGGGTGGAACTAGTAAGGTGATTAGTGGGTGTTGAGCCACCCATAATCAGACTACTTTATTAGTAATTATTCATCTCATAATCTATTTTATTAGTAGTTTTGGCAATTAGTCCCCTTTACTATTATCAATATTTAGTTAAAATTTATAAATGAATAAGATTAACCGTTATGATATAGCACCAAAATAAATTTCTTTGTCAAAAAATCTATTTCAATTTAGTTTAGCTCATAATTATTATGGTGTTAGGTTGAATGATTCGTTAAAAGAACAACATATTCATTTTTGTGTGATATATTAGAATGATATATATATATTTTTTTTATTTTGCAGGTTTAGTTTTATCACTGCATCTAAACATTTGTAAGTTTTAATTATCTTCCTTTGTTGAGTTTGATGTTGTTAATTGTGTACTTCTAAATATTCCATTGATTGATTATGAATATAGCTGTAATTCTTGAATGTTTTTTGATTTCTGCATCCCCGCCATCTATGAGGTGATTTCTTTGAATTCTTTTATCTTCTAATATCGATGATTCAAAAAACATCCTAAAACGTTTTCAAGCCACAATCCATGTTTTTGAGCCCTTAATCCCCACCATCTATGATGGTGATTTAGTAGTTTGACGATGTCGCTGGCAGCGATGGTTGCTTTGTAACAAAAGAATAATAATATTAATTATTGAACTTGATTATGCAGGGTAAAGGACAAAATTAACCTGAGATGACCGAGCCCATCTCAACAATTGCACCAGGAAAATTTCCTACCGGTGGTAAGTAGTTGAACTTTCTACACTTCGTAATACTCTTTTCTGCTTAGATTATGTTGAAGGTCAATAATTTATATGATTTATTTGTCTAATTCAGTGTTTTCCTACAATCCCAAAATTATGAACGCATATCTCTTATCGTCTGCTTAAAGATTGTAACCATAACTTGGCACGACAACGGCTGGATGGCATCATTATGCAACCGTCTTTGTTTGTAGTCATGGCTGGTCATACATCTTTTTCACTCTGTTTTGTTATAAACTCTGAGCCTAATAACTACCTTTGTATATGCATGATTATCATACTCTTTTATTTACAGCCTTACTCCACTTTACTAGACGACCGTCTTTTACGCATCTTGACAGGTTCAGTGGTACAAAAGTTTCTGATAATTGGTCCTCTGCATTTAACCATAAGAGCAAACACACATGTTCTACATCGTGTGTCAATATTAGGAAATTAAAGATTATCTGTATTTTTTTATTTGCCAATACTAACAATTGATGTTCTGTGCCTGTGATATTTAATTTTTTTCGCATATTCATAACTGCGGTTTCACAAAATACCCTGATCAACAATAGGGTACAATTAAAGAAAGATGAGAAATAGAAGAGAATGCTGTGACAAGTGATTTGGTGCAAATTACTTCTTCGCACCGTCCTCTTCCGTTTCCCATCTTTCTTTCATAATTGAACCGTATTGTTGATCAGCTCCTTTTGTGGAACTACATTGGGAATATGCGAAAAAAATTAACTCTCACAGGCACAAAACATCAACTTTTAATATCGGCAAATAAAGCATACAAGGTATTGTTCATTTCCTAATATTGACTAGCGATGTATATCATCTGGGGTTGCTGTTATAGTCAAATGCAAACGACGGGTTATAAAAGCCTTTTGTACCACTGAACTTGGCAAGATGCACAAACAAAGTTGTGTTTGCCATTGTTCATGTCGTTAAGCTTTTTACCAAACTGCCATTTTTTTCGTCAACAGCTCGAAGGTTACGTACATCATCCATGTATTTTTCGATTTAATAGGATTCTTTTTTTACTGCTACTAATGATGGATTTACTCGGTGTCCGATTTTACCAGGTTAGATACAAAAGCGATAAATTACTTAACTCCTCTGATGAATTTAGAAGAGAGAGTTTTTTTATAAATATTTTGATAACCAAAAATTTATCATCCATGAAGCTTCTCATATCTTCTATATTATTGGCAAAAAAAGTCGTATTTCTTCAATTGTACTCACAAGCATTTTCTTGAGCTGTTACGCACTGAAAAGGTATAATCTCATGATTTTTTTGTGTTTCTCTACCATGAGTTAAGTCTTCCTGTACATATATTTTTTATTTGTTTCCTTACGTCAGCTAACTGGACCTATTTATATATGAAATGGGTCAATGTGGGTTTATTTTTCACCTTTAACGGGTGAGACGGGTCAAACCAAAGCATAAGCTATAGATGTCAAAGTAGATACCAGGTTAGATACAATATTCGATAAAATTTAGATTAATATCTTATTATGTTGAAACTTTATTTTCCTCATATTATTTACCTCATATTATTTACCTCACTGTTTATTTCAAATTTTTTCCCTAAGGGTTACAAGAGACATATTTTATCTCCGTGGCAAGAAGATGAAAGCATCAGTTCAAAGAGCATGGTGTGCCAAGACTTGAGGTAATTGATGAAAACCAAAATTGCATATAAAAGAAAAATAGCACAAATGACGTCGCAAAATGCTTGAGACATTTTGCATTACATTCAATAAGAAAGGGAAAGTGTACAAAGGGAAAATGATATTGATATGATTGACAACCGAAACAACTTTGCTTCCAATAATTGTTTAGCCAAGTTAGATATATCTGCCGATTGCGGTGGCTTATCTTTTTGTTACAAAAGCTGGTAACTAAACAACTTTTGGAACCAATGCCCGTACTATTTTCTTCCTTTTCTTCTGAAATTTTGTTACTGATCTATAATGTGTTTGGCAGCAGTAATTAAATGGGACAAAGTGATATTAGGGGGTGTTTTCGATGACTTATTTTTCTCCTTTTAATAATATGTCCAAATTTTTAGCTAAAAGTAATAAAGGGTGTTTGGATCATGATCACACCAGTTATCTTATTAGGTTTGAATTTATTTTATTTTATTTGGTATTGTTGTTTTATGCACTTAATTTTATGTGTGCCGAACAAAATGAAGAAGCGAGAATAACAGAGGAGGTTGAAGCAAATTCGAAAAGGATTAAGAAAGAGCTTGAAAAGCATGATGTCTTGAGGCCGAAGGTATTTCTTTTCCCTCTCGGTACATGTTGGCGTGTTGGGTAATGGGTCAAAATAAGTATTCTAAAAAACACGTGAAAATACAGGTTGGTTTGGGTCACATTGGGTTGACCCACAAACACTTTTCTTTGTCTATTTCTGTTTTAATGTTGTAACAAATCTTTGTGCTTACTATGATTAAAAAATCTATACAACAATCTGATCTAAAATAACGATTTAAGAGGTTGTAAGCATTTGAGTACACTATGGGCAACCCCTGATTTGTTTGACCCATATCCTAAAATAACTTATTTTAACGTGAAACTTTAATGTTGTTTTGCATAAATGTTGCAGCATTGAGGCAGCTTGTGTAGCGCACCCGACTGCTGATGTATTCATAAATTTTGCATTATTTAGAAGGTATTGCCTAAGTTAAATTATATCACCCATCAATTAAAAGAGGATCGTTAGTTTTGTAAAATTTAATGCTTATTATTTTAGTATAAACTTATTCATATTTTGGAAATGTATATAGTGTGACTGCTTCATCAAAGCTTGCTCTTAAACAACCTATCATCAAGGTCGTGGCTATTAGAGTTGAGGGGGTTCCTGAATCATACCATCAAGGTAAGGGTTCTAACTTTCAACCATTGGCTAAATATGAGAATGAGCTATTGATGTTGGGCTGTGTCTAAGTAAGACTGATGGTTGTTGCAGGTTGTTATCAACAGTTTGTGGGATTCAAGCTGGAGCCTTCAAGATTGGTGACACTGCTGGAACAATCGATAATATTATACACTGAATATTGTACAGGCCTGGATCCGTCGGTTTTGTGTCTAAAGCTGTGAGTATACTTATTTGACCTTATGTTGTTGACTATAAATGGAAAAATGGGCAAGGAGAGTAACGGGCTGGGTTAAAATGGGTAATTTTGTACGGGTTCAAAATAATTGGTGGGTAAAATATGATTACACGAATTAAAAATTTTTAATAATAATATTAAATTTCCTGAATAAAATAAAATTTGAAAGACTTTTGGCGTGTTTAAACTGGTTAGAGAAACAAACACAAGATGAATCGACCTATTTAATTACATGGGTCATAAAAGCCATCTCTACAGTACGCTATCTATAAACTTGAATCGCATAAAAACTGCATGTATCAGAAAATATTGTGTAAGCAATTGTCATAAGTAATTTTATGCTTTTGTTAACCTATACGGTGGGATGTCTAATGAAATGTACAACACAATCGCGCGGGTGACTGATGGAATCTATGAAGGTACTATACATACATGATATCTTTCTATAGTTATGATAAATCCTAACATTATCAGCCATTGCCAATAACTAAATTCATTCTGTTGCCCCACCTGCTTAAAAACTATGGATTATGCCTTATTTTATGATTGTCTTAATGCGAGTTGTGTGTATAGGAGCTATTAAGTGGAGCGATGGATGCTGCTAATCTTTTAAAACCAATGCTCGGTCGAAGTTCGATGTACTGGAGTGACCACATTGGATGAGTACAAAAAGTATATCGAAAATGACCGAGATCTTGAGCGTAGATTTCAACAAGTATTATGTGATCAATCGGCTGTCGAAGACACAATTTTCATTCTTCATGGACTACATGAGCGGTATGAACTTCATCACGGGGTAGTTTCCACATCCATACTTGCTGATAGATACATAACAGAGTGCTTTTTGGCTCACAAAGGTTAGAACATCTTTCTATTCAATTAATTGTATGCAATATAAATTTGAAATAATTGAACATATTAATGTTGGTTTATTATTGCGGCTATTTGACTTAGTCGATGAATCTGGTGCACAACTGAAAATGGAAATCACATCCAGCCCACTAAACTGGACGAGATAGATCGAGCTATTTGAAAGCTCGAGATAGAGAGGTTGCGTCTTAAAAACGAAACCTATAAAGCATCCAAAAAAAGATTGTCCAAGTTGGAATACGATATAAAAGCTTATAAAGAAAAACAATATAATGAGCAATGGGAGCGTGAGAATTCATTTATAACTCAAATACAGTCCACTAAAGAAGAGGTAATTTACATCAATTTCCTAAAGTATTCCATTGTACATAATATGTTTTGGTTTATTTTTTCATTATTTTTCTTTTTATGAATGATAGATTTGGTAAACCAAGAAACGAAAGCATTTGAACGTGATTATGACCTGATTGGTGTTGTTGAGCTCAAATATTCCTAGAGGTGAAGAAATGAGCAGGTCGGGCGGGCTGATATTGGGTAAAAACGGCTATTCTTAATTTGAGTTCACATCGGTTGGGTCAGTTTAGTTGTACCGCTAACGCTTTCCTATCCATTTCTATATGCATATAATAATTTAAAATAATCAAACAAATAAACTAAAGCTATATTATTACACATATTATCTAAGTAATATTCTAAACTAAACTGATATAAGAGTTTGTAAGCATAAAAACACACACTTTTTTACCTATTTGACCATTTGATATGTTTATTTTTTTCTAGATCTTTTAATATTACCCATTTGAATTGTTAGAAATGAAGCATAATGCAGATTGACCATTTGTAATTAAATGGGTCAAAATTGGCATTTTCTCATTCATTTGGATGTTTGGTACTGAAGCATATGTTGCTTTATACAATATTCTTTGCAGATTAGAGTCCTTTATTGTCCTATTGATACAAAAATGAGTAGTTTGTCAGAAGATAGAGATAAGCTACCATCTGGCAAACAAATACTTGGATTGACATTAACGTAGGTTTTGGTTGACTACAAAAACAAATAAGGGGGTGACTTTTTGGTCTATGAGACAATGAAAATCCTTATATGTTTTGGTATCGCAGTATTGTAGGTTAATTAGAAAGATTTGTGTATATAAGTGCATAACTTACTTTTTCATATTTCTTTCATTTGAATGGAAATATCGAACCATTTGCTTATAAATGGGTCACTTTAGAGAGTGTTTGGGTTAGCTTATTTTTGGTGCTTATGTGCTTATTTGAAGTTGGAAAAGCTCCTAAGCTAAGTTATTTTTTATGGGTGGGCTTATGAGCCTATCAACTAGAGCTAATTGCTTATATAAAGCAAATAACCTCAACTTAATAAGCTTATAAGCCAGAAAATATTTGCTTATGAGCTTAACCGTGAAAGGGAGTTCATTCAAATAACTCCAAAAGCCCACAGGGGTAAGCTTATCCAAACATCCCTTTAGGTTCTATTTTATTTCTAGAGTAAATATGAACTTTTTTTTACCTTAAAAGTAAATGGATCAAAGGAGGTTTGGGTCACACAGTGGGTAATTATTGAACGGGTTGAAAAGGATGCTTTGGTTGACCTTGAACCACACAGTGGTGTTTACATATAAAATTAAAATATTAGTCTAATGTTCTTCTATACATATAGAAATAACTGTTAGTAATGAAAGAGAAAAGTTTATATTACATAATCAGATGCATGATGAAAAAGATTTTAAACTCTTTTTACTATCATTCTTCGTTTATTACAGTTAGTTGGTTTGTGGACGGTTCCTAACAAAATGGTTCGTATTTGACATTACCATTTCTTATAGTTTTATGCATATACATGGTCGTGTCTCATTAACTACCATATTCGGATGACAAAAGGTGCAAGGTTTCTCAACACATGTTGTGTACCAATAATGGTAATAATAGACTCTTATAACATTCTTCATTAAAGAGCAAATTTTCTATTTTCGTTCAACAAATCAAATGGTGATTAGCTTCTACGTATACAATTTATTTGTTGACTTCTTAGGATATTGTTATTGTTCTTAATTACAACACAATGTAGCGTCATCGTTTAGAAACTAAATTGAACAAAACAAAACTAATACCATGTATTACATTGGTCTTAACCAATTTTATATTAAAGCAAATATTGGTCACATGCTTATTTTAGCTAAAAGTCACATGAACTAGATATTTGCTATACATTGTAAATTGTATTATAAGTTTGTGGCTTTTGATTGGAATTCTGGATATATTAGCATCTAACGCCAACCTATGTGTGCCAACTTGTGTGTATAAGTATATAAATGACACGTTTTATACGCGTTTTAAACTTTTTAGGTGTTAACAGAATAAACATAGACTACTCAAGTGTTTGACGTTAACCGCATAACTTTGCTCGCCAATACTATATACAAATTAGAGAAGATAATACATACACGTTTATTTTCTTAATAGTTGCAAACAAAATTGTTTATCGTATCATCGACTTATTACTTATTAATCCCTACAAAAATAATGAATCTGTTTATGTTCATTGTTGTTTGTTACTTTATTCACGCACGTTGTTTAGATATATTGATCAATCAAATGGATTATGTAACAGGACACGACTTCAAGTTGTTCGATTAACAAGAACTTCTATTCAAGTACAAATAATTAGTGGAACACATTTTGGAAATAAGGTTATCATACCAAGGTTGAGAATTAGTCCGTCTGATAAACTTTTACCTCTAAAGATCGTGAGGAAACAATATCCTGTGTTAGTGTCATTTGCCATGACAATAAACAAGAATAAGGGCAATCACTTTCAAAAGTTGGTTTGTACATGCCACATCCCGTTTTGACACATAGATAGCTACAAATGGCTCCTACACGTGTCAAAAGCAAAAAAGATTTCAAGGTTGTTGTTTCTTATGTGGATGGTAATCTATCTAAAACTACTACAAATGTAGTCTATAAAGAAGTTATTCGAGGTCTATGATTAATGTTTGATAGGTATGTACAATATACATATGACATGTTTTATGCCATTTTTATATATAAATACTTATTATTAGTCACAAAATTCTTTTACTTACACATTTTTTAAACTAATTAGGTGTTCACGTAACCAACATTAGGTTGAAGTGTTACAATCGTCACTACACACATTTACTTACACATATAGTTTTTGATCCAACTTCTTTTTAAACTTTTCCAATCTTGAGTCTTGTCGTCTTGACCATAAGTTAAAAATATTACTAATAACAAAAAAAAATAATAGATATTATATAATCTGCATTACAGCTTCTAACAAAAGACACTATAATGTAACAAAAAAATATTTCCAAATACGTTTTCCACATCAATTTTGATGACACAAAAGAACCTCGACCGATAGAGATTCAGATGACCCACATGAAAAAGTATATCTCCATGAAGGCTATAGCAATCATTGAATATATATTGGATTTAACCCGAATCCCATAAACCTTCAAATATTTAATCATAAACCCAACCCTATATTTAAAGTAATAATTTATTAAGGAAAAAATAATTTGCTTTTGATTCATCGGAGGTAGTTATAGAGCCAATCAAGAAAAATGTGTAGATCAACATTCTAACAAAGTTCGTACATTACAAGTTTACAACAAATATGCAATGAGTTTGTACATTCTTATTGAGTTCGTACATTACCTGTTAAGAATTGGATCTACTTCATATATGCTCCATATTAAATTTTGTTTTTTCGGTATTTTTTAAATAAATTGTTATTTTTTAGATGATTGTTTTTTATGAGCAGAACTGGATCTACTTCCTATATGGTCTATATTAAATTTTTTATTTGGCATTTTTTAGATGAATTTTTATTTTTTAAATAATTGTTTTTTTATGAGCAGGATCTACTTCCTATATGGTCCAAATTAATTTTTTTTATTTGGCATTTTTTAGATAAATTGTTATTTTTTAGATGATTGTTTTTTATGAGCTGAGGACTGGATCTACTTCCTATATGGTCCATATTAAATTTTTTATTTTGCATTTTATAGACGAATTGTTATTTTTTAGATTATTGTTTTTGATGAGCATGACTAGATCTACTTCCTATATGTTTCATATTAAACTTTTTATTTGGCATTTTTTAGATGAATTATTATTTTTTAGATGATTGTTTTTTGATGAGCAGAACTGGATCTACTTCATATATTCTTCATATTAAACTTTTTATTCGGCATTTTTTTAGTTATATTGTTATTTTTTAGATGATTGTTTTTTATGAGCAGGATTTGATCTACTTCCTATATGTTCCATATTAAACTTTTTATTTGGCATTTTTTAGATGAATTGTTATTTCTTGAATGATTGTTTTTGATAAGCAGAACTGGATCTAATTCCTATATGGTATATATTAAACTTTTTATTTGGCATTTTTTAGATGATTTGTTATTTTTTTAGATGATTGTTTTTTATTAGCAGAACTGGATCTACTTCATATATAGTCCATATTAAATTTTTTATTTGACATTTTTTAGATAAATTGTTATTTTTTAGATGATTGTTTTTTATTAGCAGAACTGGATCCACTTCCTATATGGTCCATATTAAATTTTTTATTTGGCATTTTTTAGATGAATTGTTATTTTTTAGATTATTGTGTTTGAAGAGTAGAACTGGATCTACTTCTTATATGGTCCATATTAAATTTTTTATTTGGCATTTTTTAGATGATTGTTTTTTATGAGCAGAACTGGATTTACTTCCTATATGATCCACATTAAATTTTTTATTTGGCATTTTTTAGATGAATTGTTATTTTTTAGATGATTATTTTTGATGAGCAGGACTGGATCTACTTCCTACGTGGTCTATATTAAACTTTTTATTTGACATTTTCTATATGAATTGTTATTTTTTAGATGATTGTTTTCGATGAGCAGGACTGGATCTACTTCCTATATGGTCTATATTAAACTTTTTATTTGTCATTTTTTAGATGAATTGCTATTTTTTAGATGATTGTTTTTTATGAGCAGAACTTGATCTACTTCCTATATGGTCAATATTAAACTTTTTATTTGGCATTTTTTAGTTGAATTCTTATTTTTTAGATGATTGTTTTTTTAGCAGAACTAGATCTACTCCCTATATGGTCCATATAAAAACTAAAAATTTGTCATTTTTTAGATAAATTGTTATTTTTTAGATGATTTTTTTTTATGAGCAGAATTGGTTCTACTTCGTATATGGTCCATATTAAATTTTTTTATTTTGCATTTTTTAGATGAATTGTTATTTTTTAGACGATTATTTTTTATGAGCAGAACTGGATCTACTTCCTATAGGATTGCTTTAGATGATTGTTTCGATGAGCATGACTGGATCTACTTCTAATATGGTCCATATAAACTTTTTATGCGGCATTTTTTAGATGAATTGTTATTTTTTAGATTATTTTTTTTATGAGCAGTACTGAATTTACTTCCTATATGGTCCATATTAAACTTTTTATTTAGAATTTTTTTTATGAGCAGGACTTATTTTTTTAGACGATTGTTTTTTATTAGCAGAACTGGATCTACTCCTATATGGTCCATATAAAAACTAAAAATTTGGCATTTTTTAGATGAATTGTTATTTTTTAGATGATTGTTTTTTATGAGCAGAACTGGATCTACTTCCTATATGGTCCATATTAAGTTTTTTATTTGGCATTTTTTAGATAAATTGTTATTTTTTAGATGATTGTTTTTTATGAGCAGAACTGGATTGGGAATTATGTGAAGTAGGATTTCTGCTGTCATTACTGCCGAAGGATTCTGCTGAAGTAGAAGCAGAATCTGCTGAAGAAGAGATTCTACTGAAGTGTAAAAGCAGTGCCGTGTTTCTGCTGAAGGATGGAAGCTGACTAGGATCAGCATGCGCTGTATTATTTAAATGCTAACCCATCATTATTCTTGAACGGCCCGAGGTTAGCATGGGTAATATTGTACTGCTCAATATTATCTAGTGTCTTAGTCATTAAATGCATACTTGCATGTTTAGTCGATTGAGTAGTAATAGTTTAGGGTTCCTTGTCTATAAAAGGAACCACATAGTTTGTAATAGATAACTCATCCGAAACATAGTGTTTCAGTTAAATAAAAGATACATAGAGGATCTAAGTGTTCTTAGTTATAACAACTTGTATTTACTTTCCGCTATAGAATACGAGTTGTAGAGATTTTCTATTAGTTTGCTTATGATTACATAGGCAACACTAACGATCCACGAGTGCTCAAGATCTGTCAAGGTCTGTCTGTGTTCTACAAGTGGTATCAGAGCCTCGGGAGAGTCTCTACGATACTGAGAACCATATTTACCTCACCCCCATACAACCAAAAACATATTCACCATGCCTGGAACTGATGATGAATCAGAAGTCACCAACAACAACATCAAAAACACCACCTCTATGCAGCAACTGAGTCTCTCCAACAGTAATGGTAAGTTTCCTTATCTGAAAAAGGAAGAATATGATCTGTGGACCATGAAGATGCAGAACTGGATCTCCAATATTGATTGGAATCTGTGGGAGATTGTGAAGAATGGTAACAATCTGAAGAAGGCTATCCCAGATCTTGATGGTAAGTTTACCATTGCTCCTCCCAAAACTGCTGAAGAGATTCTAGCAGTGCAAAGAGAGCACAAAGTAAGAACCATCCTTCTTCAATCTATTCCTGAAGATCACTTGGGTGATTTTCACCACATGGTTGATGCAAAGGACATCTGGATGGCTCTTAAAGCAAGGTTTGGTGGAAATGAAGAGTCCAGGAGAATGAGGAAGTCCATGCTGAGACAACACTTCCAAGAGTTCAATATCTCTGAAGAAGAAGGTATCCACAAGGGATACGACAGGTTTCACAAGATTCTGAGTCAGCTTAACCAACTGAATGCAAAGCCTAACAATGATGATTGCAACTCAAAGTTCCTACGATCTTTGCCTCCATCATGGTTACATGTCAGTATAACTCTTAAGGCTAAAGGTGGGTTGGACATGCTCACTTTTGACGAGCTGTACAACAAACTCAGATCTCTTGAACCTGATGTCAGATCTCCCTACCGTGCATCCTCTTCTGGTCATACAGCCTTTGTTGGGACATCTCACTCCAATATGATGATGCATGCTTCAAGTCCATCTTACTTGCCATCATCATCCTATCGTCCCACTCCATCACATCCTCAAGCTAAGACTGGAAGTATATTGGAGGATGTTCTTCATTCATTTGTTGCTGATTATGATACTCAGCAGCATCTTGTATATGAAGATTTTGACCAGGTGGACCCACTTGAGATGGAGGAGATGAAGCTGAAATGGCAGGTGGCCATGCTTTCAGTAGATATCAAGAGGTTTGAAGAGAAGGCAGGAAGGAAGTTTGGATTCAAGGGAAAGGATCCAACTCGTTTTGACAGGAGAAAGGTCAAGTGCTTCTCTTGTCACCAGATGGGTCATTTCTCAAGGGAATGCAAGGACAGGAAGAGTGGAGAGGGAGCTAACTACAATTCATATCAGCAGAATCAGAAGGGAGCTAGCACTTCAGCAGCTTTAGTCACCATGGATGAACAGGTCAACTGGGCTGCACATGATCCTGTGAATGAGGAAGCTGCTGATACTGAGAAGCTTGGACTGCTGGCAAAGTGTACTTCAGAAGATAGGCATGATCAGTTTGCCTTAATGGGACTTTCTCAGGTACACAACTGTATATTTGGTTGTAGTGATAGATACAATGAACTTAAAGAAGCTTATGATATTATGAAACCTAAATACAATGAATGCTATGTTGATAATGAAGCTTATAAACTTTCGTTAAAAACATTAGAAAGACAAAAGGTATGGTTTCAAAAGAATCAGATAGCTTATGAAGAAAAGATTAAGGTGCTTCAATTTGATCTAGATATTGCAAACATTAACTTTAAACGCACTGAAAAGGAAAAAGCTGATGCTATTGCTGAGAACCTAGAGCTTAAAGAGAAACTTACTGAGGAAATAGCTAGACATAAACAATGGTTAATATCAGGTGACAATCTAGCTAGAGCACTATATAGTAGTCAATCAGTGACCTCAGGAATAGGTTTAGGTTTTCAAAAATATGTAGGATTGGAAGCTAGGCAAGATGGGCGTAAATCTACACCTGCAGGCTTAGAACATTTTAAAAAGGAAGGTGATTTACATGCTGTCCCTGGACCTATTAGAGGTGAATTCATGCCCACTGACCTGTCTATTACTGTTGACTTTGATGGATCACACCATCTGTATGGCAAAAAGTCAAAAGACTTGCCAGACAACGATGCTTCATCTTATGACTTTGTCTCTTTCTCTGACAGTGACAATTCATCGGATCAAGGATCTACTTACAGCTGTGATTCAAGTGATAAGTCAGACCTTGCCAAGCCCTCACCTGAACCTACACCAAAGCCTGCACCCAAGTCTATCTACAAGCCTCCTAGGATAGTTGCTGAGGAATCAACTTCCAAGCCTGTTTCCCCTGAAGACTTGTCCTTTAAATCTTTGCATAATTTGTCTGTTAAAAACAATTCCTTTAATGTTTCTGGTTTAAGTACTTCTACATGTAAAAGAACATCTTCTTTGTTGAATAAATCTTCCAAAAGGAAGACATGTTTTGTATGTGGAAGTAAACTTCATTTAATTAAGGATTGTGATTTCTATGAGCAAAGATTGGGTGCATGTGCTCCTCAGCAGAAACCTAGACCAGTGTGGACCAATGTTAAAAATATTCCTCCTTATGTCCCACAAGCTAATTATACTGACTTTCCTTGGAGGAGATCAGCTGATGGACCTTATGTGCAACCTATTAGCCCATATTTTAAACATGGTTATTGGCCTGCATATGTTGAATCTATGAATAATGGGAAAGGATGGTGGGGCACTACTGTCAAATCTTCAGCAAGTTGTTCTTGGAAGGATAAAGGACCTAAATTTCACTGGAAACCCAAGAACAATGGTGGATCTTTCTCTTCCCTTAACTGCAAAGTTTAAGGGGAGGCATAGGCCTCAGGGGAGGCATATGCCTCAGGGGAGGATTTTATAGTAAACTTTGTGTATATTCTGTTTGCTAACACTAACTTTCTAATAATTTTGTTTTAGTCTGTTTTGTCTCTGTTTTGTTCTTGTGTTTCTCTGAGTTTGTTCTGCCGAATGCCCTGTTCAGTTTAAGTTTATCAAGTGTGGTCCTTTGGTATATGGTCTAGTATGCTTAAAAGCTTGTTTCCTCTAAAAATAAAGTGCTGAAGAGAAGAAATTGAAGTCAAATTGTTCATTCATTCATTCAAGTTACAGCTTACAGCTTACAACTTACAATCAACTTCAATGCTACTACAAGAAAAGAGCTTTACATGATCTTCTAATCTAGTTCATATCATCTATTCCAACATCTAACGGGTTGTTGGATATGCATGATCGCTCACATCTTTCACACTAGATGCTGGATATGCGTTTGTAAAATCTTGCATAACCACCCATTCCTTCTATCTCGATGGCTGGATATGCTTGTCCAATTCGACGAAGATGCTAAGGATCAAAATGGAAAGATGGATTGATGCAAACGATGAAGATGACGATGACCACAAATGGTGTTGAAGAAACATAAAGTTTCGTTTGTGTTTCATCTATCGATTTCAACCAAAATGCAATCCATCCACCTTCCTTTAGCTCTTCCTCTATACGAAGTGTGAAGATGCACCATAGATTGGCGCAGGTAGAGCTAGCACCACCTCTCTTTCGGCACGAGGCCTTGGTGGAGGTTGAGGTGCTGGAGGTTGGGAGTAAGAAGTTATCTCAGTAGTGGGTTCCTCTGAGTCATCAGAAGAATCACTTGGATCCACTACGCTATCATCTTCAGAAGAAGGGAGAAATGGGGATGTCAAAGGACGAGGGTCAGGTGGACGTGACCAAAACTGGAGGAAATCACTGGATGATGATGATGATGGAGAAGAGTTTGGGTTTACTACCTCTGGTGTTGTGTTCATGGTTAATTTTGGTTGATTGGGTTTGTGATGAAACTAGGGTTTGTGATGTTATTTGGGGGGTTTTGATGAAGAGAAGTGCGCATTAGGATGATTAAATAGACGGATGCAAGGGTTAATGCAATTCAATGCGGTTAGATGGCACAGTAATTCTAGAATCCTTCCGAAGGTATTCTAGTCTTGGGGTGGTTTCTGCCGAAGCATAATGTTTCAGTAGATTGACTATGTGTTTCTGCTGAAGCGTTAATTTGTCGTTGGTCAAGTTGAAATACACGTAGGATATGGTCAACTAAAGTTCTCATACTTTTGACTATATTATTGGTAACGGTTACCATTCCTTTAAACGCATTTCTTCCACTTCAAATGAAACTATTCCCTCTTCAGTTCAAAATCATAACTGATTGCTCCTGAACAGTCAAGTTTTATCACACAAGCTAACCACTTGTGAATGGCTAACCGTAATAAACTTAAAACTGCTCAGAAACCAATGCAATTAAGATCTGGAGAAATATAGTGTATCCCCGGGTCGTTAAGTCCCAACGAGGTGTGTAAACTGTAATACAACGACTGTATTTGCTGAAATGATATTGAATATACAAAAACAGGAATCTGATTGACTAACACTAGGAATGTGAATAGTGATAGCTCTGTCACAGCTATGTCGTTAAAAACGTGCAATCAGAAACCTAAAAACGTAAAAGATATTATTGGAAAATAAATTTTTACACTATTAAATTAATTAATATAAATTAAAAATGAATTAAATGTATTTAATAATTAATTAAATAATAAGAAAATCTAATTTTAACTTAAATAAATGAAATAAAGAATCTGAAAAATCTAAAATATTATAAAATAATTTTTGAAACTGAAAATGTATTGATATTATACATGTTTAATGAAAACAAATACTTACAAACCTAAAAATAAGCAAATTGTGGGTTTATGAGTCCAACAGTTAAGCTTTTGGCTTCACAGTGGAGTTTAAGCTTGAAATAAGCTTGGAAAAAGCTTTAAACAGGAAACAATAGGTAAAATAAGATAAACACAAGTCCAATGGATAAATATAAACAATAAAATGGACTGTGGTAGTGTGAGCTTAAGGTTTAGTCAGTTAAGCTTTTTGGGCTTAACTTGGATGGAATGGAAGCTTGTAAAAGCTTGGTATAAGCTCCACACAGGAAAGTAAAAGAAAAATAATATGTATACAAGTAATATGAACAAGTATGCACAAGCTGGTATACTGACAATCACTCATAAGCTAGGTATAAGCTAATAAGCAATTCTGCTGAACCATTGCAAGGTTCTGCTGAGGAGCTGTTGGTAATGGTGTAAATTCATAGATTACTCAGTGAACTGTTATGAGTGGGCAAACAACAAGCTCTAAATTAACTTATCAAATGAGCTCATGAGAGCTCTACAAACACTGAAACACTGAGTATGAATGGTTAGCCTCACATGAAGCCAAAGATCACAAGCTCAAGTTCAATGAGGAACTTTTCATGAACTTAGGAAAACAACTCCAACTACACAGTTTGCTTCTGTGTAGTGAGTAAGATGGGACAAAAAAGGTGAAAGTGATTAAGCTATCTAATAAGCTACAAACTGAAAAAGCCAGCATAAACATAACAAATAAGCTACAAAGGGCAAAAACAACTAAGGAAAAAAATAAAGGATAAACAAATCAGCAGAATCAAGTGAATCGGCAGAATTCAAATAAGTAAATCAGCAGAATCAACATAAGCACATAAATAAGCTATTAAACATGACATATAAAAATTAACAAAAATAGAATAAGCAAGATTAGCAACAAAACATTAAAATTCTAAAAGCACTAAACACGAAACTAAGTAACAAAGACATAGGAAAATAAACAATTAAATCAAAAACAGGAAAACTAGAAATTTTACTTTTAGTTTATTATCAAAGTTGACTAAGATGAACTTTGATCTGAATATAATGACATATTATGGAATATTAAACAATAATAACATAAAATAAACAAAGATAAACAACAATTAAATAAGTATGTAAGATTATAAGTTCTAACAATCTCACAGTGCTCATAATGAGATTGTCAAGTGTCAAGTTGACTTTCTACCATGCTACACCACTTGATTAAGGTTTCACTGAGTTACTTAAGCCATATGAGGAGTATATCAAACAAGAACAACCACAAACATAACCCTAAACACAGATTCACTATTAGATCCAAACAATCTTTTAATGGATTGTTATGCAGTTTTTCAAAGCAAAAGATAGTGTAAACCAATTTCATCAAATCCAGGGGTCACAATGTGTCAAATCAGACCCTTTTAAGCATAAACAAGTAGTCACAAATGTTCAAACCTAGGATTGTCAAAAACTAGCATATTGACAGTCCAGATGCAATATCAAACCACAATCAAACCCAAAACATAACAACCTAAGATAAAGCTATAATAACATTATCAAATAACAAAGAAACACAGAAACATGAAAATTAAAGCATATAAAAGACTAGAACAATAAAATGCAAAAAATGGTAAAAAGGGCTTACAAATGAAATCCTGCTTGAAACTGAGAACCATGGTCACAGAACACATCCTAAGGCTTTCCACAAAGCTTCTAAACCAAAGGCAATCCACAATTAACCTTGCTCCATGCAGTTTCACCAAGATCACTTCATTATTTTTGGTTTTTCATTGTTTTTCTTGATTTTTATTATTTTCTGAATTTTAAAGACTAAATTTGTTTTAAGGTCTCTAAAAGCTTTAAAACTTTTGTCAGGAGCTTATGTGAGCTTAAAGAGTCCATTAAACAACTACATAACAGGAATTTAAAGAACATGAAATTTAAAGGTAATTAAAGGAAAAACTTGAAACTGAAATGATACTTGAAATTAAACTGAAAATAAAGTTTCATTATACTACTTTAAGAAAGATTACAACATTGAAAGCAATAAAATGACTTGAAATTAAAGAAAGCAGTAAATTTAATTAACTACGTGACCTAGGATAATCCAAAGGTATTTAATCTAAAGAAAGCATTTAAATTCTATACTACACGACCAATGGCTAGCCCAAAAGTCACTTCTTCTCTTGCCTCTCCTCTGATATTTATAGTCATTTGAGTTCCCACCATCTTCCTCGTAAAATCCCACTTTAATTTTTGATCATTGATTGAGCAGAGATGATCCTAGCCTTTGAGTTCACTTTTGGCGCCAAAAGTAATACTAGTAGATTGAGGCAGTTCTGCAACAATTAATGCTTCTTGTTCACTTGTAGAGGTGGAGGGGACATGTTTGGTGGGTTTAGAGGTCAAGTGGTAGAGTTGATAGCAAAAACAGGGTATGTGAGGTGAGGTGAAGTGTTTGTGGTGAGAATGCATTTATTGATTGTGGGCTGGTATAGGTGAAAGGATGGTGGAGAAAAAGGTGGTAGCAGGTGGCAAAAACCAGGCAAGGTGGAGGAGTGGTTTTGACCAGATATTATTTAGGGACCAGATATTTTAGTGGAAGTATCTGCTGAAACGTATGCCTTCAGCAGAAACCATCAGCGCATTATATCTTCGGCAGAAACCATTGATTCAGCAGAATCACAATAGGCTTCAGCAGAAACCATCATTATCAGCAGAATCAAATTGTTTCAACTCTTTTTGTACATGATTCACATAAAAACACATTTTCATGATATTTGTAACATTTATAAAGTCATTTGTGTGTTTTTGGCTGTTTTTGTGGGTTTAAACAATGTAAAATATATGTGTTTTTAGACACATATCAATAACCCTAAAATCACATATCTCTCATGGCTCTTCAATTCAAGAAAGATCATAATAAAGTTGCATTTCTGGGTAAAGCAAAGGGCGATGAATTGTATGAACCAATGGTGGAGTTCCTGAAGCGGTCCAAGATTCACTTTGCCCTAACTCATTCCCCTGATGGGATTTATGAGTCGTTGGTTAAACAATTTTGGGAATCTGCTGAAAAACGAAGTGAAACAGAGATTGTTGCTTTGATTGATGAAACAGAGCACGTGGTGACGGAGGACCTGATAAGGAGAAAGCTTAATTTGGATGATGCTAATGGGGTTTATCACTTAAGTACAGAGGTGATTCTCTTTGGGCTGAGAGTCGTTGGGTATCAAGGTACAAGAACGGACATATGGTTGAAAAGGCATTTTTGCCCTATGTGGAGATTTTTGGTTCACACTCTGCTTCAGTGCCTTAGCAACAAATCTGGAGCATGGGATCAATTCTCTACGCAATTGGCTTGTGGTATTGTGTGTCTATCTCAAGGGATGACTTATAATTTTTCTAAATTTATTTTTGATAACATGGTTGAAAATATAAATAGGAAACAACATCAGTTTTTAATGTACCCTAGATTCTTACAAATAATCATAGACACCTCTACCCAAGTCCAGGCCTTTAATCCCATAGGAGCTCTTTCAGCTAAACTATTTGCCTATGAGAACTAACTTTGAGGGGGCACATCATCCGTTGTCAGCAACTATGGTGCCTCATGGCAATGAGGCTGCTGATGAGGAAAATGTTGCTGATATCCCACCCTCTTCAAATGTTGCTACTAATGGCAATCCATCAGTTAATATTGATGAGGGTCCCTCTATTACTGCTGAAGCATCTCATATTGCTCCTGACCATTCTCCACCTGTACCATCACCCAGACCGAGTCCACCACCTACACAGGCTTCAATTGATGAGTTTGAGTCTGACCAAAACAGGATGACCACACCCAGTCCTCAAAAGGAACCTTTTGATGAAGTACCTCCTCATTTTGAGCATGACCCTATTTCCACTGAAAGGTCCAATGAAACTCCCATTACCACAGAGCAATCTGCTGGTGGAGCTGAGGACCCTATTACTCTCACATCTGTCTATGCTCTTGTTAACAGGTATGCAGCTGAGGTGACTGATCTCAAAAAGGAGCTTTCAGAGACCAAGACTACTCTTGGTGATAAGATTGAAGAACTGCAGAATAAAGTTAAGGACCTAGAGGAGCGACTTGAAAAGAGTAGCAAAAGGAAATTAGTCATTTCTTCTGATGAGGAAGATGAGGAATCTCGGCTTGCTCCCCTTAACATCTTAGCTGATGTGGCTCAAGAAAGTGTTGTTCCATCTTCAGTTGATATTGAATCATCAAAAGTTAAGGCACCAATTCAGTTCACAACGAAGAGGAGACGATCTAATTTGGGTAAGGGATCTGCTGAAGTCTCCAAGAAACCAAGTGTTAACAAAACTACATCTGTTGAGGTTCAAATGGAGGATATTGCATCTGAAACTTATCATCATGTACCTGTTCAAGAACCATCATATCCCACCCCTTCAGCAGATGATCAAGTTGTATTTCATGGTGGAAGAAATTTTTATTTGGATCCTGCAACTGATATCCTTACCACACCTGTTGAAGATCTCTCTCAAAACGATTCCTCTGAAGTTCAAATTGGTGATTCTCCTCCAGCTGTTGTTGTTCATGAGTCTACTACTAAAGAGAAAGGTGTAATGATTGAAGATGAGCTTGGTCCAGATCTGGTATCTGAACAAGAAAGGCAAGGTCAAGAAAGCAGGTTTGTTGAGTTTGCAGATCAGAAGAAAAGTGAAGAAGTGGCTAAACACATGACAGACCATTCTACTTCTTCTTTGCCTCCTGAGAGACGAAGAGAATTGGATGCGTTAGCTATTCAGATGCCTGCTGCACAATGGGATGTTCTTATTAAGCAAACCACTGCAAATCCTACACTTGCTCAAAGCATCTTAGGTAGGGAATTTGATGGTGAAAATTTTGTGGCTCGGATGATGAAGCTTGGAGCACAAAGGAAGCAAGAAGCAGCTGCAAAAAGGAAAGCCCTAAATGCTGAAAAGAATAAGGCAAAGAGAGAGAGACCTCTTACTGAAGCTCAGAAGAAAACAGAGATGAGGATTGCGGTGAAAAATCAAAGTTCTTCGGTGCTTAACCGTGGTTTAACAATGAAGCAAGTCGTGGCTTTACCTGATGCCAGATTGTGTTACCTATACAATATGATCAGGAAGACTTCTTCTCCTGCTTTAACACCATCTTCCAACTTGAAAAGACTTACAGAGAATGAAGTTGCACCAAAGGCCAAGAGACCAAAGTTTGTTGAGATAGTGGATAATTTTGATGATATTCCACCAAAGACGATCTCTCAAATGGTTTCTTCTGAAGGAGCTTCTGAAGCCACTCCTTCGTCTGACAAGGTTCCTTCTGATGAACCATCGGCTGTTTCCCCTGAAGCACCAGTTATGCCCTCATTTAACCCAAATGTGGCATCTGCTGCTACAAAAGAAAGTACTTTTGTTAAGGAAGATGACCAGGTTGCTTCTGCTGAACCTTCTGCTGAAGCTACTACAGAAGTCACTAGCTCGACTGCAAAGATCTCATCTGCTGAACCAACCACCATTTCCTCTGAAGCACCTAATGTACAAACTTTTGCTCCATCTGTGGGATCTACTGATACAGAAGGAGATGGTTCGATTAAAGCAGATAAAACCACAACTGTCAAAACTAAAAAGGCAAGAAAGGTGCGGGAAAGAATGCATGCCCTTCGTGATGATGTCTCACTTAAATCCACATCTACTTCTTCTAGTCCTACTACTGATGTTAATGAAGAAACCAAAGATATTCCATCTTCGGAAATGTATATGCCTGGTAGAAGGAAGAAGAGGATGGCCAAGAGAAAACTCACATCTCTGAGAAAATCTGTGAGAAAAGCAAGGACTCATGCATCGAAAAATAATGTTCCTTTGGACCTAAAGGCTGATGACTCTACCTTTATTCAAGAAGGGTCTGCTACTGATTTTCCTGAAGGATATCAAAATGTGTTGGTCCAGTGGTCTCTAATAAATGATGAGATGAATGTCATTCATCGATTGGACAAAACCTCAATGGAGTTCACCTTTTTAAAGGAAATACTCCATTTGGTAGACAGGGCAGATATTCTTACTTTGTACACTCTCGTCACCAAACATTACTGTAATACTGCACCACAAGGTTCTGGGATGTGCTTATTAGGAGATCTCCATGTCCTGCTTGACTCTCAATCTCCCAATGGTAAAGGGCATTTCATTTGGAAGAACTCACATCTATGGCAGGTTGAGTCCTGGAGATATTATCCCCTACCTCGTGTGCATGTAGTTGAGACAAAGGGTGGAATCACAGTCTGCATGCTTGCTGAAAGAATTTATCCATTGTCCAAGAGACTTATGGAAAGGATGTTGTGTCAGAAGTTGGAAATTCCTCCAGATCCAGTGGGAAATGAAAGACCAGATGCTGAACGACTGGTTGGATTGATCAAGACTCAACTTCTGCAAGCTCAAGCTGCATCTTCATAATGAACGCGGTATTCTACATTGTCTTCTGTTTATTTGTTTTATTTTCTTTGTTTGTTTGTTTGTTAGTTTCTTAGTTAAAAAAAAAAAAAAAAAAAAAAAAAAAAAAAAAAAAAAAAAAAAAAAACTAACTTTCTCTTGCAGGTTGGTTGTATTTTTATTGATGGTTTTTAACTCACCAGATATACCTTTTGTGTATCAAAGAGTTGGCTAGTCCAAAGGGTACAGCTTTGGTAAAGACATGTCAAATCTGTTGATAGCTGTAATGGTTTGCTCAAAATCATAGGGTCTGCAACCACCCATGCTTAATTGCTGAGAGTTGTATGGTCATCAATTCACCATGATATATTCCTTGTTGGAATCCAAGAATTGGCTAGCCCACAAGTATATGGCTTGTGGTAAAGGCAACTGAATCCATATTTGGTTATCAATTCACCAATTCTAAGAATTGACTAGTCCTGAGCAAACGGCTACAGGTAAAGACAAGTCAAATCCGTTTATATAGTTGCTGATTTGCTAATAAATCAGATGGTTATCAATGTACCATAGTTTTCGGACTTAAACATCTGGCTACTCCAGTAGTGATGGCTATTGGTAAAGAGACAACAAATCCATTATTTTCAATGATTCACCTCTCCAAGGAGCTAACACCCCTGGATGTGATGAGAATAGTATGCAACTAATAAGTTTTGATGTACAATATGTCATGTGTTGCTGCAAAGACCTGGCGTTTCAAAGTTCGCTCATCATAGAGATGAGATTATTATTGGTTCTTTGCCACTGATGTTTGAGAACAATCCTCTAGCACTGAAGTCTCTAAGATCTATCAAGGTAGGAAACTGGAACTTAACCAAGTCAAATTCCAGTTTAGGGGAGGATTGTTGGGAATTATGTGAAGTAGGATTTCTGCTGTCATTACTGCCGAAGGATTCTGCTGAAGTAGAAGCAGAATCTGCTGAAGAAGAGATTCTACTGAAGTGTAAAAGCAGTGCCGTGTTTCTGCTGAAGGATGGAAGCTGACTAGGATCAGCATACGCTGTATTATTTAAATGCTAACCCATCATTATTCTTGAACGGCCCGAGGTTAGCATGGGTAATATTGTACTGCTCAATATTATCTAGTGTCTTAGTCATTAAATGCATACTTGCATGTTTAGTCGATTGAGTAGTAATAGTTTAGGGTTCATTGTGTATAAAAAGAACCTTATAGTTTGTAATACATAACTCATCCGAAACATAGTGTTTCAGTTAAATAAAAGATCCATAGAGGATCTAAGTGTTCTTAGTTATAACAACTTGTATTTACTTTCCGCTATAGAATACGAGTTGTAGAGATTTTCTATTAGTTTGCTTATGATTACATAGGCAACACTAACGATCCACGAGTGCTCAAGATCTGTCAAGGTCTGTCTGTGTTCTACATATATCATTGTTTTCGATGAGCAGGACTGGATCTACTTCCTATATGGTCCATATAAACTTTTTATGCGGCATTTTTTAGATGAATTGTTATTTTTTAGATGATTTTTTTATGAGCAGGACTGGATCTACTTCCTATATGGTCAATATTAAACTTTTTATTGGCATTTTTTAGTTGAATTCTTTATTTTTTAGATTTTTGTTTTTGATGAGCAGAACTGGATCTACTCATATATGATCCATACAAAAACTAAAAATTTGACATTTTTTAGATGAATTGTTTTAGATGATTATTTTTGATGAGCAGAACTGGATCTACTTCCTATATGGTCCATATTAAATTTTTTATTTGGCATTTTTTAGATGAATTCTTATTTTTTAGACGATTATTTTTTATGAGCAGAACTGGATCTAATTTCTATATGATTGCTTTAGATAATTGTTTTAGATGATTGTTTCGATGAGCAGGACTGGATCTACTTCCTATATGGTCCATATAAACTTTTTATGCGGCATTTTTTTGATGAATTGTTATTTTTTAGATTATTTTTTTTTATGAGCAGGACTGGATTTACTTCCTATATGGTCCATATTAAACTTTTTATTTGGAATTTTTTAGATGAATTCTTATTTTTTAGACGATTGTTTTTTATGAGCAAAACTGGATCTACTCATATATGGTCCATATAAAAACTAAAAATTTGGCATTTTCTAGATGAATTGTTATTTTTTAGATGTTTGTTTTTGATGAGCAGAACTGGATCTACTTCCTATATGGTCAATATTAAATTTTTATTTGGCATTTTTTAGATGAATTGTTATTTTTTTGATGATTGTTTTTGATAAGCAGAACTGGATCTACTTCCTATATGATTGTTTTAGATGATTGTTTTCGATGAGCAGGACTGGATCTACTTCCTATATGGTCCATATAAACTTTTTATGCGGCATTTTTTAGGTGAATTGTTATTTTTTAAATGAATTTTTTTATGAGCAGGACTGGATCTACTTCTTATATGGTCAATATTAAACTTTTTATTTGGCATTTTTTAGTTGAATTCTTATTTTTTAGATGATTGTTTTTTATAAGCAGAACTGGATCTACTTCCTATATGGTCCATATTAAATTTTTTATATGGTCCAGGAAAAGGCCATTCTTGCTCCAACCAATGAAGTGGTTGATACTATTAACGATCATTTGCTTAAGACCTTTCCTGGTGAGGAAATGGTTTATCTTAGTTGTGACAACATATATAAAATGAATGTGGTGGTGCTATAGATCAATTCGTTTTTTCACCGGAATTTATCAACGGATTAACATTTTTGGGTGTTCCAAACCATAGTCTCGCATTGAAGGTGGGTGTCCCAATAATGTTGCTGAGAAACATTAATCAATCACAAGGTTTATGTAATGGGACAAGGATTCAAGTCACTAAATTAACACGAACTTCTATTCGAGCCAAAATAATTAACGGAACACATTTTGGGAATACGGTTATACTTCCAAGGTTGAAAATTACTCCATCGGATAAACGTTTACCACTCAATATCGTGCGCAAACAATTTCCTATGTCAGTTTCATTTGCCATGACGATAACAAGAGCCAAGGCCAATCACTTTCGAAAGTTGGTTTATACCTACCACGTCCTGTTTTCACACATGGACAATTGTACGTGGCTCTTTCACGCGTCAAAAGCAAAAATGGTTTGAAGGTTGTTGTTTCTGATGTCGATAGTAATTTATTGAAGACTACTACAAATGTAGTCTACAAAGAGGTTCTTCACGGTCTTTGATCAGTTATCAACAGGTATGTTCGGATATTCACTTAATGTGATACGAATTTGTTTTTTTACATGTTTATTGTAATTCACACAAATGTTTTACTTATGACTTCATATTAATAAATAACAGATTCACTATTTGTTTTTTTTTTTTTGAACGGCAACTTTTATTAAAAAAAAAACTAGCAAGAAGCTAGAACGAAATTACAAAGAAATCAAATAGGGGTGTTGCAACCAACTGTCCCAGCTAAAAATACAATTACATCTAGAGTGGCACCAAGTGAAAGAGCGCGAAACAATATCGTCGAAAATAACATCTTTTCGAGGGACTTGCTTCGAGAAGAGCAGCTGATTCCGAAACATCCATACACTCCACCAAGATACATAAAAAACCCCTTCCAGCAAACCTTTAACTTTAGAACTTAACCTGATGGAAATGAACCAACTAAGCCAGTCAGAATACGAACCAAGGGGCGTCCAAGACAGGTTCCACCATCGACATACGAGCCTGACGACATCCGTAACCAAACTACAACTGAAAAATAGATGTGACGAGTCTTCCTGAGCTGAGGAACAAATCGGACACAATGAATCTGAAACCTGGACGCCACGATGTTGCAAATTGGATCGAGTTGGTAACCGATCCAGGAAGACCTTCCAAGCGAAAACATTAATTTTTATCGGAACGTATTTAACCCATCTTGTAGCGGTATGATCTTTCGGCAGGAAACATTCGTCAATGAGGGTGCGCACATCTTTAACCCGAAAAGCACCTTCCCCATTCAAATCCCAAACCCATCTATCTTCCATATTGGACAACATCGTTTTTTCAATAGTCTTTTGAAGAAGGTCTAATTGAAAAGCTTCGACCCCTCCTCTAACAGTACGACGAAGAGAAGAGGTAACCGAGTACTGTAGTTTATCGGCCACCGTACAATCTTTATTAATCTCCAAGGCATAGACACGAGGAAACAAAACACGTAGAGGAGTATCACCAATCCAAACCTCGTTCCAGAATTGTGTGCATAAACCATTACCCACACGAATATGACAGTGGGAAATCAAATCGACTCCACGATCTTTAAGCAGATAAATTTCCCGAATGATGGAATTCCAAGACGAGAAACGAAACGGAGACAATTTAGATAACGTGGAGCCATGCATGGACTTGATGAAACGGCACCACAAGGAATTGTCACTCGAGATGAATCTCCACACCCACTTGAAAAGAAGCGCCCTATTCAAGGCATAGAAACTTGAAACCCCTAGGCCTCCATACTTCTTGGACGCGAGAACCTTAGTCCATTTGATCCACGTTATTTTCCTCTCGTCACCTTGAACACCGTTGAAAAAATTCCTACGAATAGCCTCCAACATATATAACACCGACTTAGGCACCTTATATATGGACATGTTATATATAGGTGTCGACCCAAGGACCGACTTTAGAAGTGTAAGTCTTCCTCCAACAGATAGAGTTTTAAGCTTCCAATTAGATAGGCGTGCCTTAACTTTATCTATCGTGTCGTCCCACGCCTGAGAAGTCAACCTATTACCTCCAACCATTACCCCTAAGTATTTAAAAGGGGTTTTCATAGTCGAACAACCAAGATTCAAAGCTGCAGCATTAACAGACTCCATTGAAATCCCGACTCCAAGAAGATGGCTTTTCTTAAGATTGATCGTAAGGCCGGACAACAAAGAAAAGCAATGAAGAATGTGTGTAATACCAGAAAGGTTTGCAATAGACCATTCTCCAATAAAAACCGCGTCGTCCGCATAAAAAAGGTGGGAAATAGTAAGAGCCGAGCCAATTGTGATACCCTTGAATATCCCCGCTTCGATGGCCCTAGATATCGAAAGATGGAGAGACTCCATTATAAGGATAAAGAGATATGGAGCTAGAGGATCTCCTTGCTTCAATCCACAATGAAATTGGAATTCAGATGTTGGGCTTCCATTAAGGAGGATCGAAGCCATACCAGATTGTAAGATACCACGAATCCACGAACACCATTTAGAACCAAAGCCAAAAGCTCTAAGAACATCTTCTAAAAAGTCCCACCTTATGGAATCATAAGCTTTGGCAAAGTCGACTTTAAACACCATGGCTTGTTGTTTCTTATGCTTGCACCAGGAAAGTAATTCATTTATGATAAACGGACCATCAAGGATTTGTCTGTTAGGAAGAAACGCAGTTTGAACATCCGATATGAGATCAGAGATGACCGGCGAAAGGCGACTGGCTAAGATTTTGGTGACAACCTTGTAAAGACTCCCGATCAAGCTAATTGGACGATAATCATTGACAAACTTAGGATCATGGGTTTTCGGAATAAGAGCAATGAAGGAGGAATTACAGCCTCTAGAAAATGCACTATGATCGAAGAACCACTCCACTGCAGCACACAAATCAGAACCTAAGATGTCCCAGTACTTACGGAAAAACTCAAAAGTATAACCGTCTGGTCCAGGAGATTTGTTCTCTCCACAACCCCACACAGCAGTACGCACTTCATCTCTAGTTATCGGACTCTCCAACATATCAACCTGGTCAGAATTCAATCTATTAGGAAAGGTATAATTAAGCTTAAAACGATTGTCAGCCGGGGGTCGAAAACGATTAGCAAAATGCAAGCGAAATTCTTCTTTGACACGACAAGGATCATCTACCCATTCTCCATCAATCATAACACCTTTAATAGCCAAATTTGCACGTTTACGATTGATGATTCCATGAAAAAACTTAGAGTTTTCGTCGCCCTCAATAGCCCACTGAACCTTAGCTTTTTGCATATAATCACGAGCATCAGAAGACTTAAGTTCGTGCAAATTTTTTAAAACATCTAAGCGCGACAGAAGAATATCATCATTAACGCCCCCTTGCTCTAAAACTTTGTCAATATCACACAGCTTGGAACGAAGATCCATTAATCGACCAGATTGTTTCTTTTTGTAATCATTAACCCATGCCCGTATTTCCTTTTTCAGAATTTGTAATTTCTTCTTGAACCGAACCATCTTATTACTATCATCGAGAGCGATATTGTTCCAAGTTTCCGACACCATTTGATTGAAACCCGGTAAATTAAACCAGGAGTGGTATACCCGAAAAGGAGAAGGCCCATAATCAGTAACCACTTCCCGAAGTAAGATTGGCCTATGATCCGAGAGATGTCTATCAAGACAAATACCCGAGAGGTGAGGGAATAAAGAAAGTAAACCATCTGTAACAAAAAAGCGATCTAATTTACTCATTTTCTTAGCCGACTGATGAGACCATGTAAATGAGTACCCTTCCAATTGGATTTCAACGAGCCCTGAGTTTGATATAAAACTATTGAACTCATTAGCACCTTGCACATTGAACACCGACCCCAAACGATCTTCCATACATCTAACTTCATTAAAATCGCCCATGACCATGCAATGACCATCCCAACGACTGATAAGAGACGAAATATAGCTCCATAACATACGTTTGCTAGTGATAGACTGAGGAGCATATATGGAGATCATTAGTAACTTCGCCTGATTATAAACCCATGATCCGTACAAAGCAACAAAATTATCCGAGATAACATGTTCCTCTTTACGGAAAACACTTGGGTCCCATGCACATAAAATGCCACCTGAATTACCAACTGCTTCGCTAATAATATGCTCAAAATTATAATTACCCCATAACATTTTAACATCAAAATCAGAAATTTGGTCCAGCTTAGTTTCTTGAATAGAGAGAAAATTCACCTTATGTTTATTATTTAACTCCTTAATCCAATCTTTCTTAGCCTTGGATCCTAGGCCTTGAATGTTTAAAGACAAACAATTCATTGGAAACCATCATGAACTCCTTGTATTCTTTCATTATTTTTCTTATTTTGTTTACATACTAATTTTTCATCTTTTTGCAACATCTTTTTTTATCTTATTACTTTTATTATCATCTGATTTATCTATTTTTTTAAAAAATAACCCTGTGTCAACGGGTCTTATAAGCTAGTTATCAATATTTAGTTAAAATTTATAAATGAATAAGATTAACCGTTATGATATAGCACCAAAATAAATTTCTTTGTCAAAAAATCTATTTCAATTTAGTTTAGCTCATAATTATTATGGTGTTAGGTTGAATGATTCGTTAAAAGAACAACATATTCATTTTTGTGTGATATATATCGTTATAATTTTTACGTCAAGTTCAACCCCCTTAACTTATAATCGTGGCTCCCCCTCTCGATGTGGTTATTGGTTGTTCACCTTTTATTATACCAATCTTCATTGGACCTTGTAAAAAAGAGCCTATTTGGACCAAAGTGACATCGTCCTACAGATATTATTCTTCAATGCAAACACGTTGATGACTCTATCAAAAGGAGCCTATTTGAGAAAGAGTAATGCTATTTAGACATACAACACAAGTTTAAATATATACCTAATGTATGAATCACTTGTACAATTACATTAAGTATTTTTTCTCTTCAAATTCTCATCAATCATTTTTTTAAATCAACCAATCAAATCATTAAATTCATTTGTAGGCTTGATTAATAGTCACAAGAATCATTTTCTTTAAAAAGAGTAATGCTATTTAATCATACTCCTGCCGAAATGTCATGACGACATGCGGACAATGTCGGGGGCTGGTCCAGTAGGTAGGGTTAGGCGACGCCCACAATTGCATGTATTTAGCTTCTCAACCGATTTAAACTTTTTGAGACAATTATCAAAACGATTTTAAGTAACACGTGTGTTCTTCCAAAACATTCTCCGTTACGTAAAATAAAACAATTCATTTCGTGAATTGAAAAACAATGCGAATTAAAAATGGGAATTATTTGAAATCCTTTTTTTCCCCATTAAATCACGATATTTAATTCATAATGTGGTTATTTGTTTTCTGTTACGATTTTGTTTGATTTTGTTCGCTTTGAACTAGTACACAGTCCTATCTATGAGCATGCATAATACGACCTTTATTCATAAAGGCCTAAGCAATTATTTCAATTAAATGCACAAAATAATTGCATCAACTTACGTACCAACAACTTTTTACGTATGCAACTTAATGTTAGTAAATTTTGGGTAGCAAGCAAATCAAACAATTAGTTTATATTCAACAAAAGTATAATCAAAGAATGTATTACTTATGTAACCTCTTAATCTATTTGGTACCTTCTATAGTAATAAGAATTTGGCTAAGAAATATGGAGGGCTGTTCGCATATGGTGTAATAGCTCTTTACCAGATTTTGAGTCCAACACGCATTGGCTCGTCTGGTGGAGTTCGTGGCCCATGTCTAGAGATAAAAAGCGTCGTATGTTTGTCATCATCGCGACTACCCTTTGGTTCACTTGGAGGTACCGTAACAACATCACTTTTAATTCTCAGTCCTTGAGAAAGAGTGATATCTTTGATTGTATTAGTATGTTTTCCTTTTCTT
Organism: Chrysanthemum seticuspe; assembly: GCA_019973895.1. Taxonomy (NCBI): domain Eukaryota; kingdom Viridiplantae; phylum Streptophyta; class Magnoliopsida; order Asterales; family Asteraceae; genus Chrysanthemum; species Chrysanthemum seticuspe. The sequence continues at coordinate 112,980,682 of BPTQ01000005.1, forward strand.
TGTCTTAAGCATAGAGGTAGTTTATATTGTAGTTGGAATAATTGGTTAAAATTTCCTTTGTAATGCTAGCTCCTTGCTAGTTTTTTTTTTTTTAATCTAATCAGCCGTTCAAAAAAAAAAAAAAAAGAATTTGGCTAACACTAGATACTACAGTATTTTTTCTAAGGGCGGAGCTAATATAGATGATGAGGTTAGAGCTTATTTAGTTAGGAGGCTAGAGCTTATTAATAAAGGGCTAATAACCTTTTGAAGCAATATACTTGTCAAGAATGACAGTTCTGCGTATCGAACTAAAAAAATAACCTTTTTAGACATTAATGTTGACATTTTTGTATTTCTTTAAGTATTATGACCATTTTACCATTTTTGAATTTTTTTCAAAATATTTTTTTTTTCGAATTTTTTTTTTCCAAATTTTTTTTTTTTTTTTTTTTTTTTGAAATTTTTGTTCCAAATTTTTTTTTTCTGATTTTTTTTTCGAAATACTTTTTTTTCAATTTTTTTTCTTCTGAAATGTGTTATTTTAGATTTTTTTTTGTGACACGCGATTTTTTATTTTTATTTTTTAGATTAGAAAAAATTTCTGAATTTTTTTTCTCAAAATTCTTTTTTTTTGAAATATTTTTTGAAGGGTAAAATGGTCATAATACTTAAAGAAAGACAAAAATGTCAGCATTAATGTCTAAAAAAGTTATTTTTTTAGTTCGCTACGCAGAACTGCCATTCTTGACAAATATAATGCTTTAATAGGTTATTAGCCCATTAATAAAAGCTACTTGGAATAGTTTAGTACTTAGATATTGATAAAATTCATAAACTATGTTATAGCACGTAATCTATATTAGACATTGATACGTCTAATGGTCCAAAAAATAATACTGTCATTAGAATCAATTCTGTTGCAACTATATATATCAGCACGTAATCTATTTCATCATAACACACACAAAAAACTTCATTATCTCTGCTACTTAATAAAGCAATGAGGCCATCAAATAATAACTTTCATAATGCAATATATATACCAAACAACCCAAACACATTTGCAAATATTTGCAAACACCCCTTTCCCAATTTAGAAGTCCAGCTAAGAGTAGTTTTGGTCTGCATAAATCATTAGCTTAGGAAGATCATCTTGCTACATAAATTTTCAAATAAGCTTTGTAAGTTTATGGAATTTTGTAAACTATTACACAATTTTATTGTTACGGGCATATATGTGATTCAGTTTGGTTCATGGTATGTGATTCAGTTTAGTTTGTGCTGCAATTTTGGAAAATCCTATGGAAGAAAGAGCTGCCGCTACTTGTTATAGTACCATTTCTAATCATGCAACTTCAAGTAACCAAATCTTGTGGCTGTTTTCAGTTTTGGGAGGCATGTTAATGTGTAAAATTGTAAGTATTGGTTCTTTCGTTTGTCTGTTGGTCTTTTACACTATGTTATCGAGTTGGACAGAAAAGAAAACATAAAGGAAGAGAAAATAAAAGGTAGAAAACTTTTGTTGCACAAAAGAACGTTTGGCTAGTTTAGAGTCAAAGTTCGATCTCATATCTTATTCTGACATAGTATCTTGGTGTGCTTGTTTATATTATTTGAATTCTAAGATACTTACGTTTTTTGTCTTGAAGGCTTACGAATTGACGGCCATGATTAGTGCCTTGGTCTTCAAAGGATATATTAACCTTAAAGACACAAAAAAACTAGAATGGAAAAACAGGTAATGTTCTTTTTACCTTGATTTACTTATGGTCTTTCCTCTATTTTTTGATTGCCTAGAGGTTACTCATATCTTTGCATTAGCTAACTTAATTGATGTTATTTTACATTTTTAGGGGCTTTTCGACCTTCCATGCTATCTTGGTAGCCATTGGTTCTCTATACTTTTTGGTCATCTCAGATCTTTTTGATGAACATGGCAATGAAGAGTGGATAATCAACCGGTCATCTCCATATTGTGACGCTATACTTGGGGTATGTCTCTTTTATTGTTTTCAGATATGTTCATTTAGGCCATTTGAGATCTTTATCTTGTGCTTCAGGTTCTCAGTTGCTATTAGATCTATATTTTACTTGAATCTTTTTAATGGGTCTCGTTTTTATGATGAGATAAAGATATGATCAAGGGTCTCTACTTTAAGAAGTGAGAGTATGACCCATGCCATGAAGAATGGTGAAGAAAATGGTATGTGCTTATGTAATAATTTGCTCATGCATATTTGCAGATGTCAATTGGTTACTTTTTGTCAGACCTGGCGATGATTCTTTGGACTTGGCCGAAATTAGGTGGTTTCGAATATGTAAGTATGTGGATGCCTTTGTTTGGTCATACACCGCCAAATCCCATGGGCTTATATGAACCGGTATATGTGATGAGCTGAGGCTTGGCTCAGACCTTGCACATAAATTGTTATAGGCCTTTAAATCCAATTTTTGAACAAACTGATTTAAAAGGTTTCTACATTTCGGGGACTTTTAACTTGTTAAACTAATTGTCCTTTAAAGCCATTATCTTAATGTACATGTTTGACCCGTTGGAGATAAACATTTCTCAAAACAACCCATTCATAAGTACATGGGTCAAACTGTTACTTCTAGCTTATAATTACAAAGTTTTTTGACGAGTTGCCTGTATGGGCAACATAATTTCAAACATTTAATCGAGATAATATCTAGTACTATTCAGAAAAAATAGATAGAAGACATTAATATGGTTTCGATCAATGCATTGTTCCCATTTTATTACTTAATATTAGTTTTTAGCTCACTCTTCCCTTTACAGATATTGCATCATGGACTCTCTATGGCCGCCATTGTTCAAGCCCTTCTAAGCGGCCAAGCTCAGTTTTACATCCTCATCGTTCTTTTCACAGAGATCACGACACCCTTTGTGAACCTAAGATGGTATTCATTGACAAAGAAAACACTTCATAACTTTTTCTTATTGATATTCGAAGTCCAAAAACCAACATATTGATATGCGTATTGCAGGTATCTGGATGTTGCCGGGAAGAAGAACTCCACACTTTACGTGTTGGATGGAATTGCACTGTTTGTAGGGTGGCTGGTAACGTCTATCTCTTTACAGTAATTCACAAATAAAAATGTACACGCAAATTAACATACAAACATTTTGTTACGAAGTATATATTTCAGAATAAGAGGTCACAAAAAAATTGGGAGAAGTTGGATTACAGTTTAACAATGCATTGCTTAACATATAAACGTGTAACTTTCATGTGTATCACAAAGATGGGTCGGCCGACTAGTTAACATATCCTTGTCATTTTTTTGGCATGACTTGTTTCCATATAAGTTGGTTGAACTTGCCTCCTCTAAAACTGGTAAATGGATGAGGTTTTTTCTGTCCCCCGAGGAGGCCAAGTCTTTTACCCATATGTACGCGGCCTAACCTAGGTATCCTCGTGACCGTCTCCAACCTTTTCCCTAGTCACCACCAAGTGTGTACTTAGTGAGGTTTGAACTTGAGACCTTTTGTAAGGACATCGGGGTGTCTGGCCACTAAAACAACCTTAGTCGTGCTTTAAAGTTGCCTCCTCCAAGTCACAATGCTTAATAAGTTTTTTTTTTTTTTTTTTTTTTTTTTTACCATGGTTTCCGACATAACCAACTTTCATTAGATTTTTGAATTTAAATGAATGATCTAAAACATATGCCTCTTTGGTAATAAACACATTTCATTATCATTCTTGTGACAACATGAACGCTTTCTGTTTCGTGCAGTTGGCAAGGGTGATCTTGTTCTTCTTCTTTTTCTATCACATGTATACGCATTTCTATCAGGTACATTGCTAGGACCGTCGGTTCAAAAGTTGTAACAAACTTCATCCGTGTTAGCATTACCTACTCTAACCACCCTTTCGTGTGCCGTTTTAGGTGAAGCAAATTTACCCGATGGGATTTTACAGCATGTTGACAATTCCGCCCTCGTTAGCTTTGATGAACGTGTTTTGGTTTTGGAAGATTGTTAAAGGGTTGATTAAAACTCTTACGAAGTTGAAAGTGCATAATCATAGTAGCTGATTGAATTGGTTTTGTACTTATTTCTTGTTTAAGTATCCTATTTCTTAAACATGTAACATTAATATTGAAGTATGCTAGAGTAAATGGTTAGGCAATTTTCAGTACTGAAAGAATGATAATGAAATGGTTTAGATGATGAGTAAATTGTTTAAGCATCCTATTTCTTAAACAATGTAACATTAGTAAGAACGCATAACATATACATTCAGCATAATTTTAGTTATTAAGTTCATTAATTATCAAAAGAAGATAATTGTTAACAATATCTCATAAATAGTTAATCGTTACGCGAAAGTAATCATACCATAACGACGAAAATCAAATTCTTTTTCTATAGAGTGACACTTTTATATACTTTCGACGATTTTTTTTGATTTTTTTTAGTATTGAAATTTACGTCTCGAGAAATCACATGTGATTTGTCATTTTAAAATCACATGTGATTTATGAAATCACACATGATTCATAGCATACAAATCATACGTGATTTATGAAATTACACGTGTCAAATGTGATTTTTTTCAGACGCAAATTTTAACATTAAAACAGAACAAAAAAAGAAGTTTGTCGAAAGTATATATCAAATTGCCCGTCTACTGAAAGATAAAAAAAAAAAAAATCTTGTCACGATGGTGTTTTTTTTTTTTTTTTTTTTTTTTTTTGTCACGTAACAATTTACCGTTTGAAAGACATTTTATTTTCCAAAAATAGGTAGAAAGTGGTTTCTTAATTTTGATTTAAAAATATATAGCCAACATTGGTTCATTGGGTACATAGAAAATATTGGTTTATAATGATCTCAACTCTAAAACTGAATGTAATAAGACCACACCAAAACCAAATCAAGACCAAACACTCGTAAAAAGAGTGCACTCACAAATAAAGACATACCAATAAAATTAAATTAAAAAAAAAAAGAAAAGAAAAAGAAAAAAAAAAAAAAAAAACATTTCATGCGATCCACAAGTAGACTAAAACATTTAACTTTAATGTACAGGGACGCGTTGGGTTTGGTTGAGGTTGGGGGAGGGGGTGGGGGGCGGCTGGCGGGCAGACAAGGGTGACGGGACCAAAATGGGGTAGACCTATTACGTTTAGGGCCCGTTTGGTTTCTTGGAGGCTTAGGATTCGGATTCGGATTTGGATTTGAACTTGGTTTAAGATTTGGATTTGGAGGGAAAAAATATATAATATGCAATTAAAAAAAATTTAAAAGTTAGTTAATACAATATTATAAAAAATTAATGATAGTGATAATTTTTTATTAATTTATTGAAAATGTTATGAGTGAGTAAATAAAAGTGAGACCCATCTTGAGTATAGATTAGCCAAAAGACATGATATTAGTGTGGAATCATATTTTGTTTGCAAGACTCACATAAATTCATTTCTATTTTGTATCAAACAATTGTTATTGAGTTTGAAAGGATTACTTGAATCCAAAAGTTCCCAATCAAATGAGCCCTTAATCTAATAACCAAAGAATCAGGCTTGGAATTATTCAAACACTATGATTGTAGTATAATGCATCCAAATACTTATTAGTTAAAAGGATTAGTATATTTCTATTCAATAATTTGTTTGAAATCTCTTCCATAGCATTACAACATGCGTATTTCTTAAATAAAGATCAAAAGTTATGGTACCAGATTAATATTTTTTAGAACAAAAAGTTATTCACACCTAAATCCTTTACTATCTTACATAATTCTCACAAATGTCTAAAATGAGACTTGAACCCGTAGCTTCTCAGTTAATAAGTAACTCACATATCGCTAGACAAAATTCATTCAATTATTGAGAGTGTATGAAAGTTTCAGCTTAATTGGTTAAAGCTCATACACCTATAACAGGCCCAAGACAAGCCCACCAAAGCTAGAGCCCGTCATAAACTTGCCTCGGAAACAACTTCACAGGTCAAGCACAAACAAAGTCAAGTTTGACAAACACGTTCAGGCAACGACCCGACTAAAATATATCAAAGGTCGTAATAGTAAACAACATGTGTCGCTACCTCGTTCAAACAAAGGTAGTGTTGCGAGCATCACACTAGTACATAATAACGTACATGAGACATGAATCTAACACAACCAAAGATGACACGCTACATGGACCATCCTCAACCAATGGATCACATTCATAGGTTGCGCAAAACCCTAAGTGCATCCTTATAAATAACAAGACATATTTTTGACATGGACCAAGTCACATTCGACACAAAAATACACACACTATAGTCGCATCGTGAGTGTTACCCCAACTTTTAACTCCGATCGTTTCATATATTTCATGATGTTTGAACTTGATAAACACATCATCTAAACCAAAGTTTACCAATGTTAATGGACACTTAGGGGGTGGCAACATACACGGTTTGCAATCGGTATGGTGCGGCATCGAGCGGCATCCCATTGCCACCCATGCGGCAACGAGCGGCATGGCATGGAGGGCGGCATGAATTGCCGTAGCGGCATGGAAAGAAATGAAAGGAGGAGCGTGTCTCCAACGTTCAAAATTATCGCCGTTGGCTATTTTGAGCCAAAAAAAAAACAAAAAAAAACAAAAAACAAAAAAAAACAAAAAACCTATAAATATACACTTTAAATCGCCAATTCAAATCACATTCTTCTCATCTTCTTCTTCCAAAAATTATATTTATAAAAAGGATGGATGCTAGGAAAGGTAAAAATGGTTCCACCTCATCCAAAGGTCGTGGACGAGGCTCTCGATCACAACCCGGTCGTCCGCAAGTTCAATCACAACCATCTTCCTACTATTCCAAATGAGTCCTCAAGCCGGTCACTATTATCCTCAACCTCCACCGATGAACCTTCCATCTCATCAACACCAATATTATCCCCAACCACCTCCGTACATGATGTCGACGACTAGTGATTTCGACCCGTTCGGTGATTACCGTGACGCTCCTGCGCGACGTGAACCGAGTGTCGAACGACCACTACCGTTATATGATTACGAGGATGATGACGTTGAGTATGTTCCCGAAACGCAACAAGAAAATCCAATCAGTATACATGTTATAATTTTATTTGTTATACTTTTATTTGTTATAATTTTATTTGTTATACTATATATTAGGCGATGAAGAAGTTCAAGAAGTCCCAAAAAAAAACATCGACTAAAGCGAAGAAAAGAAATTGGACGACAAACGAAGAGGTTGCTTTGGCAAAAGCGTGGGTTCATATTTTCACATGTCGAAAAGTCGGTAATGAACAAACTAGAGATGGTTTTTGGAATAGAATTCTAGAGTATTTCAAGACAAACGTGAAAAACACTACTCGAACTCATCATAGCTTGAACACAAAGTGGGGAAATATGAACACCGCCATGGGTATCTTTAATGGCTTATACATCCAATCGGTATAATTTTTAAACTCTATATAATTGTATTAATTTATGTAATTTTACTAATTTATATAATTGTATTAATTGTAGAAACGTCTTCGTGAAAGTGGGTGTAGCGATCTTGACGTCATGAAAAATGCCTTGGCCGATTATGAAAAGAAAACAAAGGGCAAAGATTTTACTCATATTGAAGCATGAGAGGTTGTTAGGGGTGAAGACAAATGGTTGGAACAACCATGTGTGGGTCAAGAAGCTTCGGCTAGTGCTGAAAAACGAAGAAAATCGTCGTCATCTAGCTACCAGGAGACGGGTAGCAATGAGAATGTTCAGACTGTACTCCGGACTTGAATGACGACACAACTCCTACACGGAAAAGAAAAGGCAAGAAGGCCGAGAGCTTCGAGTCGACAAATGAAAGTATTGCTGAGAGCTTCGACAACTACGTGATAAGCAAAACACAAATATTGGAATCGATAGCGGAGAAAAGGTCTGCAAAGGATGAGTTGGCCGAAAAATTGTTGTCGGCCCAAATCAGTAATATTGAAGAAAAGGCTTATCATCGGGCACTGAGGTTCTATAACCAACCTCACGATCACATAAATGATCCGAGAATGCGAGAGATCACGATTGCCAAAAAACGTGAGTACGCGGAGAAATATGGATGACCAATGGATATTTAGATGCGTACTTTTTTTTAGTATTATGTAATTTTTTTTAAGTATTATGTAATTTTTTTTAATTATTAATGAAATATTATGTTTTTATTTAATTGTTTGATTTAATTATGAATTTAAAAAAAAAAAAAAAAAATGAGTGGGGTATGGAATGACCATTGTCACTAAAAAAACTATGATTAGATATGAGTGAGGTATAAGATTAGGTAAAATGAAATTATTGATGGGTTGTGAGGTATGGTGAGATATGGTCTTAAACCATTGACACCCCTTGTGCCATAAACAATTTTCCTATACTCTTTTGCATTTCATTCACACAAGAAGTTTCTACTTTTTACACTTTATGACATTCAATGTGCCAACAACGACCAAGTGAGATTCTTGCTCTCTACAACAATAACAGTAAACATATCTTTTAATTGGCCCACGACACTCGTCTCTTTTGGTCAAAAGTCGTAACACTTGTGCGGTGGTCTTATAAAAATTCTAAAATCCAGCTCATCCCAAAACTTCAAATTTCCAACATCATTTAATATCTTCATAACTACACACTTTTTATTCTCCATAAATCATTACCCTATCAAGAAAAAAAAAACAGTAAGTTTTTGCAAAATTTTTTACATGGGTTTATATAATTTTGCAAATCTTGAAATGGGTTTTTGTTAGTTTTGTAAATGGTGTATTATTTTTATTCTTTATAACATTTCGGAAAAAAAAGACCCAGTAAGTTTATGTAATTTTTATCACCAATTATGCAACTTTTTTATATGGGTTTATGTAATTATGTAAATCTTGAAATGGGTATTTGTTAGTTTTTTATATGGTGTATTATTTATGTGATTTTGGTTTTTTTGTATGCAGTTGGGAAAATGGAAGGAGAGAGTATGGATTATAATGTTTCTGGTTTGAGTGTTATTGGTAATCATGCTACTTCAAGTAAACAAATCTTGTGGTTGTTTTCGGTTATTGGAGGCGTTTTAATGTGTAAAATTGTAAGTGCTTTTTGCTTCTTATTCGTATTATTTTGTATACAGTGTTTTTTTACTTCAATTATATTGTTTTGTTTTTGTGGTTTTGTGGTAGTTAAGTTTGGTACTTTATGCATTAATTAAATGCCAAGGCTCTTTAAACTTAGGATAACTTTAAATGGGTCAGTTGATAATGGAGCGGTAGGGGCCGACCCAAGAGGCCGGGCCATGGGAACATGGATTTTTGCCGTGCAGTGTAAATTTTGGTTAAAAATTCTGTGTCCTAAATTTTTTGTGTTACATATCTTGTTTAGTATACATTATTTATGTCAAACAAAATTTATACACCTGGTCATTTGTATGTAATCTTGGTCCGCCTCCGTCACCCTGTTTGAGTGACCCTTGGCATGTAAGTTCATAAAGTACAACTATCCCTCTATAATAATATTAGATTCTAGTTGGATACAATAATGTGCTCCCTCGTGTATGTTGTGTTTGAATTATAAGTTGTAACATGAGTAAAGTAGCATAGACATTGTAAAACTTATGGCCTTATGGGGATGTGTGTTCCCAAAGTGAGTAGTATGACTTGAAGTAGTAGAATGGGATTATGGTACTTACTGGTGTTCGAATGTGTGATATTCACAACTATCATAGAACGTGTTGCTAGAGATGATATTTGAAAGTACTGCTTCTTGTTGAACCTAATGAAGTGGTGATAATCAGTTTTGACTTTTTATAGCGTCGGATGTGAGGTAGTTTAGGATATCTGATTTGCGGAGTTATTGACAGTGAGGATATAAAAGTACTTTTAGAGTACCTTCCAGTAATCGATTTTGTTGCAGCTAAATAACCAATATCAAACTGAATGTTCATAATTGGAGATTGACCCTTAAGTAGTAAGATGATCATAAACAACCTTAGGTTCCGAAACATTTGGAATGAAGTTAAAATTATCACATAACTCACTATCAAACTGCACATCTTAGCACCCCTGAACTCATTGGTTGATAATCAAATCCTTGTATCTTTACTTGCTTTGTTTTCCTTTAATTCTAAGAGTGTAATATATTTGTTTGAAGGCTTATGAAGTGACGGGTATGATTAGCCCCTTGTTCTATAAAGGTTTCAACAAATTCAACAACACGCAGAAACTTGAATGGAAAAACAGGTTATATTCCATTTACCTTGATTATTAACATCTTTCCTTTAGCTTTTTGCTGCCTATAGTTTACCTATATCATTCATTACCTAACTTGATATTAATTTACTTTTTAGGGGCTTCTCGACCTTCCATGCACTTTTTGCAGCTGTTGGCTCTCTATACTTTTTGGTCTTTTCAGATGTTTTTGATGAAAGCAATCAAAAAGAGTTGATCATTAACCGATCATCTGCGCCATCCGATATTTTACTTGGGGTATGTTTTTTTTTAAATTGGCCTCAAATATATTGTTTTAGGATATTTAATGTATACGTTTTGTGTAAAGGTGGAAAAATGGGGGCGTAGGGTAATGGGTCAAATCAGGTACAGTTTTGTGCAGTCGGCATGTTTGACATGAAACACTTTTATGTAGTTCTTATTTTTTTTATATACATAGTTAGTGTGTCGATTATGATTATAATAATTTACTTTCTACAGGAGGCTTTTGTGTATTTGATATAAACTGTGTGACTTTTGTGTTTCATCCTGTTTGACCCGTTAGGATAAACATAACCTGATCCGACCCATTTAAATGGTTCGTGGGTCGAAGAAATGAAATGTGATTGTTAGTTAGTACTCCATTTATTTTATGCTTGTATTTGGAAGCATTACAAGATTTATAATCTTATGTTGTTATTAAACTAGGCGACTAGCCTCCATATGGTAATGACCATTGAGCATTTTTTTATTTGTTAGGTCTATTTATATGGTTTGAGAAATATTATTATATGATTACGGGCCCTATTTATAAGAAATAAAGGCAGTACCCTGCTAAAAACGATGTGCTTATTTGTGTGTGTTCTTGTCTGGTTGCAGATGTCAATTGGTTATTTCTTCACGGATTTGGCAATGATTATATGGACGTATCCAACTTTAGGTGGTGTCGAATATGTGAGTATACATGCCTTTACTTTGATCAAACGAGCTCGGTTCCAATGGGCTTGCATGGGAAGTTAAATTATATTTCTAATAAAAATCATTATACGTAAATTAAGCTTTTTTTATTCATTTGCCAAGCTTGCAAACTTTATTAAAGTTACACTGTTAATGTTGAAATTTGAATTACGCATTCATAAGTACTAACATACATTAAATAAGAACCGGTTGAAGCAATTTTTGGTTTTACTCCGTACTGAATTCATCTATTTTGCCTTGACAGTTTTTTCACCATGGACTCTCCTTGTTTGCCATTATTCAGTCACTTATAAGTGGCCAAGTTCAGTTTTACATCCTTATTGTTCTCTTCACGGAGATCACAACACCCTTTGTGAATCTAAGATGGTAATCATTGATGAACAAGAAAATAGAAACTTCATTTCTTCACTTTCAGATTCCAAAAATAACTCTTTAGATATGCATATACAGGTATTTGGATGTTGCTAATAAGAAGACCTCCGCCCTTTACATGTTGAATGGTCTTGCAATGTTTGTAGGGTGGTTGGTAATGTCTATCGTACCCTGAATTTATCTACGGTTAATTATGAAATAGACGGAATATTAATAGTCCCCTGCCTATAGTCCTATACAACAACAGACATTTTTGGTTTTTGGAATGCTTATTAATCATGTCATCATGAGTCCTGTGTTTAAAAAAGCGCCCATCAGGCGCGCCTGAGGCATGATGCGATGCACTATTGCACCAGACACCCTAATGTGTTGCGATCACGGGATGCGTGGTGAGGCGCACACATCAGCTGAGGCTCACATCATCGCTTTTTGGCGGATCAGGTACTTTGTACCTTATAACAAATTTTTTTGACTTGCTAATGTATACTAGGCTTCTTTTAATGGGCTTTACTTTTATTATCGGGCATCTACTAATGGGCTTTACTAAGGTATATCTTCATTTTCTACTATTTATGTATGTTAGCGGTATGGAATCGTAAACTGTGACAATGCATGGCATCTTTTGGTATTAATGTGTTTTGTGTACTATATATAATTTACAAGTATTTTTTTTTTTATCTAATTGTCGCCTTGGGTACGTGTTGTGTGCGCTTTCGCCTCGGCTTTTTGACCGTCATCACAACTGGGCGCATCGCGCTTTTTAAAACCCAGATCATGACCTATATAATATATTTGTCTTTATTGATGATTAACCCATTTTGTTAGACTTCTGTTATTTTGGTTGCTTTACATAAGGTGACACGTATGGCTTTGTGTATGTGCAGTTTGCCAGGATCATTTTGTTCATCTACTTTTTCTACCACATATATACACATTTTGATCAGGTAAGTTGTTTCAAACCCTTATTGTAGAGGAGATAGTTTTGACCCATTTACTTATGAATGGGTTGCTTCAAGTTATGTTTTTATATGTAATAAGACAAATGGGTATAAAGAAAATTCTTGCTTAGGCTGAACGCAGCAAGGACGAATCGTGTGTCGATCGAGCACCAGGGCGATCGATCTCCTTGGTGTGGATGCTATCGATCGAGTGAAAAAAAGGATGTATCGTTCGTGTGGACGATCGACAAAGAACAAAGGACAAATGTTGCTAGCCGTTTAAGTCCAAACAAAAAAAAAATGTATCCGTTATAAAAAAAAAAAAAAAAAAATATACTACTAAAACTATCCTATAAATATACAACTTATTTACACACTAAACTCACAAATCTCACACATTCTCTATATCCAAACCAAAAAATCCTACTCTATATTTACACACTATGAGTTTTAATTCTTACGAGCTATTCATTGCCGATTCGTCATCGGATGATGAAAATGAAGTTAGTACCGAGTTTATGATGTTTGCGGAAGACTGTTGGGAGGCTTTTCAAGCATCACAAAAATTCTCACGAACCCAAGTTAGTAGGGATCGTGTGGGTGCTCATAACCGTTTAGTGGATGCTTACTTCTGCGAGAACCCAAGATACGGCGATCAAGCATTCCATGATCGTTTCCGTATGAACCGACGACTATTCACACGAATTGTCCGAGATATAACCGATCATTCACCTTATTTCCAACAAACTCCTAATTGTACCGGCGTACTAGGTATTTCTCCATTGATGAAGTGTACTTCGTCAATCCGTCAATTGGCATACGGAGTCAATGCTGATGCTCTAGACGAATACGTGCAAATGGGTGCGTCAACAATTCGTGAGTGTCTCGAAAAATTTTGTGAGGCCATAATGGAGTTATATGGTGCAGAGTATTTGCGAAAGCCGACGGTTAGTGACATTGCCCACATGCTTTAAAAGCTCAATTTTGTAGGGGTGATCACGGGCAGGATCCTTTCATTTTATTGGAAGCGATCGCGTCCCAAGATTTATGGATTTGGCATGCGTTCTTTGGTGTTGCCGGAATGAATAACGACGTAAATGTTTTACGTGCATCGCCTCTTTCAATGATCTTAAAACGGGGAGAGCTCCAGATGTGGAATTCTTTGCTAACGGCGTGCCTTATAAACGCGGATATTATCTTGATGGGATATATCCGGAATGGTCGGTTATTATGAAGTCCATTAAAAATCCAGGGACGAATGATCACAAACGAATATTGTATAAGACGATGCACGAAGCAGCAAGAAAAGACGTGGAACGTGCTTTTGGTGTGCTAAAGAAGAAGTGGCTAATGATTAAACATCCGGCTAGAGGGTTTGACAAAGAGCGTCTATCGCATGTAATGTACACATGCATCATATTATAATATGATAATTCAGGACGAACAGGCGGCAATATCTCCCGTATTCTTTCCAGCAGAGCAGCACCGTTCTTATGATCCCATAAGAACGCATGTGAAATCGTTGGAAATTACCAAGGAGATATGCGACAAAACAACTCATCTTAGCCTCAAAGCCGATTTGGTGGAAGACATTTGGCATCGTCAGAATCAAAACTAGTTTAGTCGTTGTATTGTCGTAATGTTTTAATTTTATTTGAATTATTATGTAACGTTTTAATTATTAATGAAATTTTATTTTGTGTTAAAAATGTTTTTTTTTTTTTTTTTAAATTAAAAAAAAAAAAAAAAAATGAACCAATCGCCCTTACTGGGGCACCTAATCGCCTGAAGGTCGCTGGAGAGAGAAAGCTGACGTGGCAGGGAAAATGAGGGGGATTGAATCCCCCTACTGGGGCAGCCTTAAAGGAAACATCATAACTTCTTGCATATGACAATATAACTTCTTGACCCAATTACGTTATTATTAGAAAATTCTAACTTTTCTTGTCATATTTGGCATAGTTCCGGCAGGATTGGGTATTGTTGTTGTTGGTAGTCATATTTGCCATACTAATTATGTATAAAAACTTCAAATTTTTTTTGGACGCAACTGTTTAGAAGAATCTTGGTTGGCCTATTACCGGCTCTGAAGATCCTTTTTCATGTGTATTCTTCAGGTGAAGCTAGTTTACTATCCTATGGGATTTTACACCTTGTTGACGATTCCACCGGCATTAGCATTGATGAATCTGCTTTGGTTTTGGAAGATCACTAAAGGGATGATTAAAACTCTCACCAAATCAAGAAAGCATAGTTGATTGCTTTTCTTTGTATTCACGATTTTTGAACCACTGTATTTTATTTTTGGGCGCAAATTAACACGAAGATGCAAGAAGGCTTGAAACTTTGCAGATGTGAGATCTTGGAAGAAAGAAAAAGAGGTCAATTTCAACTTTTTATTTTCTTGCAATTATCTATTCAAAATCTTGTATTCTTGCCAACCTATTGCTGATATATACTAATGAAAAGTCAAGTAAGTTGGCTCAGTTGATATGTCATTCTTGCCTATGACAATCTGTAGCCTTCTAAATTGTGATTGGAAAGCCACTACTTGTGAAATATAATGAACTGTAACTTGTATTGCGCGAGATGGCTTTGCAATGTTTGTTGGGATACTCATGTTAGTCGTAAGATGCACAATTATTGCATATCATCCTTTTAAACAAATTTTAGATGTGTTTGAGCGACGTCCATGTTTTACTTGCTCAATTTATACCAAAAACGTTTTTCGGCGACATATAGTTCAGGTTAAGAAGTAGTTCATGTACAAGAGCTAATATGCAGTGATCTTACGATTTCTAGGAGTACATGAACTACTTGACCAGGTTCATTTCTCGTCCTGCGTATCTTTGGTGGTATAACTGAATACATACTTTGTTTTTACCTACATTATCATTTGTTCCAATTTATTTATTTATTTTTTGTTTTTAAGAACAACAACAAACTATCTCACAATATACGCACTACAGACTATTTTACATGTTCTAAGCAGGACTTGAACTCACAATCATTTTAGTTGAGAAGCTTCCCATACATTAAAGGGTATCATTGGCACACAAACCCTTTGATTTGATCAAAACTTTCAAAAATAAAACCATTTGTATTTTTATAGAATTAGACATCTTTTTGCGCATTAAGAAGGTCACTATTTTATACCCAAAAAAAGATGTTAGATGTACGTATATTGTTATTTTTGGCGAAATGAGAAGAGCCGGAGTTGGAGCTTGTATTAGAAGCTGGAGGCTAGAGCTAATATTTTTATAAAAGTGTTTGGTGAATTAGTTGGAGCTGAAGCTTATTAATATAAAATGAAATTCATATATATTTACAGCTTTTGCGTGATAATTCATAATACGTTGAAGGATATTTAAGTATTTTGACTAATTATAACCTATTATAATTTTTTTTTTAATTGACTTATGCTTGTAGAGACTTATGACTTATAAAAACTTTCATAAACCTATAAGAAAAACAAATCTTATCTAATGAGCTAGCTTTTTGTAAAAGCCCAAGGCCCCAAGCCCTTGTAACCCCTCATAACCGGAGCGACAAACATAGCATAGCCGTAGATGCATGGTAGGTTTTTGGCTTTTTTTTTTTCCTGAACGAAATGATGCATAGTAGTTAATGATTTAATATAAAAATATACAAGTGGGATATAAATAAACAAGTGGGTGTGTGGTTAGGTTCAAAGAATTTAATAAATACCATCAATTTTGTAACAAAATGTGTGTGTTTAAATAATACTAGCAGGGTATCCGCGCGTTGCGGCGGCGGGTACTTTGAAATAAAAATTTTCGATGGATCATGTATTTTAGTTTATTATGTTGTTTTACAATACGGATATCAAGAATTTGCTCGAGCCCGTTTGGCCCGTGCCTATTTGGGCTCAAGCCCATTTTGTCGGTTGCCCGTTCAGGCTTTACTATTTGTATAATGTGCTTTATTATTTGTATTAATGACATTTAATGCAGGGTACCCGCTCGTTGCGGCGGCAGGTACCCTGAAATAAAATTTCAAGTGAATCATGTATTTTAGTTTATTATGTTCTTTTTTACAATAAATTTACGGATTTCAAGAATTTCGTTTAGCCCGTGCCCGTTTGGCCTGCGCCTGTTCGGGCTCAAGCCCATTTGGGATGTTGCCCGTTCGGGCTTGAATATTATTTGTATTCGTGACATAGTAGGGTACCCGCGCGATACGGCGGTGGGTACCCTGTAATAAAATTTGGGGCACAATAGCCTACTATCAACTAATTTTGGATTTAAAATGAACAGCCCAGTATCAGCCCAATGAAATCAAATTCAGTCCAACTTAATTATTTTGGTAACTTAGTCCCAATCCAAATTGTTAAACCGATACAACAACTGAATGATATATTCAGTTTTGATATGAATACAGCTCATTTGACCTAACCTTAAAAACTTTCATACTTTTTACTCCGCCCCTATCTCCTCTCTATCTTTCTTCTCCACCCAAACCCTAAACATCAAATCGATCTAATCTCCAAATAATCAAATAGATTATAACTCAATCAAACCTCATCTTCATCATCTACTAATATTTACCATAAACAGCTCGACACAAACAAACCACTGTATCATGACCTTGTTATCATTTGTAGTTCAATCCGAATCAAGAAGGCGTGTTAATGGCTTCAAGATCCTTTAGAGGGTCTCAGGTAGGTTCTACAAAAGTGATTTTGTTTTTACGTTTAGTTCTTGTCTTGTGTGTCTATGAATGAACCAAAGAGGATTATAACAAATTTGTTATAGATCTATCTTTTATAGTTCGAATATAAATAGAAGTGAAACTTCAAATTGATCAATGATGATTTCAATTCGTGTGTATTTGATCTTTGAGGTTTTAAAGTTCTTTTGTAACACGAAAAGGATGTATCTGAGATCTTATGGGTATTATCTTTTTGTACGTGTCTAGGTTATGTATTTTTAGATGGAGGATGGGATTACGTTGAGTGTTGGTTTGTTGTTGTTGTTGGTTGATATTGGTATTGTTGGAAATGATTGTGGTTCGTTTTTTGGTTTCGGGATATATTTCTTTTTGTTCTTTCCTTTAAGTTTTCGAATAATAAAAGAGAAGTTATCTACTTATCTTTTAATGGATCTATGATGGTTGTATGTTCAAAAATGCATGTGAATCTTAAAGATTTGTAATAAGTTGAACAAAACTGAGATCTATTCTTCCTTCGTTTGTGTTCTTGTTCGTTAGTGTAGAATTGAATATTGTGCAGTTGTGTGTTTGTTTTCCCAGATTTATTTTTTAGTGTATGTTTAGCTTAGTAGCTTGATTAAATTGTACATTGTGATTAAGTTGTTGTTTATTTTGGTGTAGGGGTGAATTAAATAGTGTATTAATTGATCACTTTAATAGCATTAATGTGGTGTGTTTTTTTAATATGTGCATTAAAGTGCTGTACATTATGCTTATTTGGTTGTAAGTCTGGAAATTATGTGCTTTCAAGTGTTGTACATCATGCTCAATTTGTTGCAAGTCTCAAAGTCTGAAATGTTATTAGGAGAGAGATGCATCCATGTATTATAAGAGCACTCCCAACAATAACACCATAACACCAATAACACCGTCCACGTCAGCGCCACATCAGCTTTAACATTTAACATTAACATCCTCAAAAAACACCCACAACAATAACATCCAAATAACATCAATAACATTCCCAACAATTTACAAAAACAACCCCTCATTTAAGGGCATAAAAAAAAAAAAAAAAAAACAACGCCCGTTGGGCCATCAACGCCGACCAAATAACACCACTTTAACACCGAGGTTCCAATGGTAACACCGAATAACGCCGGTTAACGCGGCTTTAACGCCGGTTCCGGCGTTATTGTTGGAAGTGCTCTAAGTAGTAGAGATGAAGAAAGACAATGGTGCCAGACTGCCAGTGTAGCTAGTATGTATCCGTTTCCCTTTTTCCTAAAGTTGATTTGCAAGTTGTGGGTTAGTCAGGTCTAACTTGATTTGCCTATCCTTGAATTTTTTTGGTGTACTGACTTTTACTTTGGATCCAAAAGAAATTATATAATATCTTTCTTAATAACAAAATTTAACTTATATAAGGTATAGTTTATGGCGTATATTTACTTTATTCTAAGTTTTCTTGTTTTATCTTGTCAATTGTTATTTTAATGCTAGGATGATTAATAAACAATCTTAGTTAAAGTAGTTGTCAGTTGAAACTATTGTTTTAAAAGGCGCTTAAAGGTTTCGTAAATTTTTTGTAAAGACGTGAAGTTTGGTTATATCGTCACGCTATACGCTATATTGTTTTATGTCATTTTTTTTTTATAAACTTTGAAATATAATATAAATATATACATATTTTTATATTTTGTGACGTCTTAGGCCATGCTTTATAAACGCAAAAATTTCGCCTTGACTGATAAGACATGAAGCTTGGTCATGCCGCTACGACACACCTCACGCTATTTATAACATTTGTTAGAACGTTGCATCTTCTATAAGGAGGTGTTTGGTACAAGTGAATTACAAAGAATGAAATTGGAGAAAAGAATGGAATTTCATTGAAAGGGAATAGCCCTAGAGAATGGGATTGTATTTCAGTGTTTGGTACCCAACAAAGAATACACCAGAGACATATTACATTATTGATTCTCTTGTTTGCTAACAGCAAAGAATGGGCTAACATTGAAACTCAAAATGTAGTAACCAAACTTATTATACTTTTAAACACCGAAAGCCACATAAATTTGGTTTTCGATGTCGTGAAACTACATTTAACTATTATTATCATGTCCTTGAGTCACATAAGATGTTGTAAATTACGTAGCAAACCCAAACCCAAACCCGAAATAACACAACAAAAGTGGGCGAAAGAGACAATAATACAATTGAAACCCAATTTTGAACTTAAGATTGTTGTTGTTTTTTAATCGAGTTGCTGGGATTTGAGGTCAAATACCAGTTTACAAGTTCAAACTTTATGAATAAATAAAATTTAGTTTCAATACAGATTGTAGTTTTGTCATAGGCACATGATCAAACACTTTGTACGCACATGATTTTAAGACCGCAAAACGAAATTTTAAAGAAACCATTAACATGAAGGATATCAAATATTACATAAAAAATATGATTTTATGGACCAGAAATATGATCCGAAGTAAATTAAACAATCTTGGCCAAAGTTGACATAGAAAATGAAATTGCTCAAAGAAGCATGAGAGAATACGTGGTAAAGGTTTGAATAATTTGTCACCAAATTTTAGTAGCATGTGCCATGCGCATGATTAACCCCAATTATCTGAAGTAGCTCTTTTAATTTTACCGAGAATCAATTCGAGAATGGCTTACGCTTTTTTGTTGATTCTCATCTTTCTCCCCCTTTTTTAAAGAATGAAAAAGCTGGAAAGAGAATCCAAATGTCATTCCTCGTTTCTATTCTCAACTCACACAAACAATGGAATACCGCCTCATTCCCTTTCTCCCTTTCCCATTCACTCCTAACAAACATCCCCTAACAGTTGATATATAGATTTAGGTTTTGTGTTTTTAACTATGAATTAGGCCGTAGAATAGTAATGATTTTTTAAATATACCGATTTAGTATGTAAATTTTTAAAAAGTTGTGTAAATATAACAAACTTTCACGAAGTATTTCAATTCGTTTAGATGGCGTGTCACATTATAAATGATGTTACGTGTCAGACTTTCAGATATAACACAACTTTTTAAAGTTCACGTATCAAAATTGATACATTTAAAAAAATATATTATTATTTTTTGACCTAATCCCTTTTAACTAATACAATACATAGTTTTCTATCCTTATTGATCATGGTAAAAGCTACGTGGACACGTGGTGAACAAAAAAGAACTAGTTTTACCAATTTTGAAGTACTAAATATTTTGTAAAAAATATTATCCACATCAAAAGTCTAATTTAACTTTCCAAAAAAGAATATTCATATTCATTTAACAATTCATATATCGGAAAAGGTCAAGAAAAGAAAAAGGCTATGAAAAAAAAAGCGACCCATAAATTCGAACAAGGTCGGCAATTAAAAAAAAAAAAAAAAAACGCTACTCTGACACCCAACAACACACGCACTACATCACACACACCAATCTCACGCGTTCGACGTGGCACAATCCTACCCCTTCATCTCCCCGATTCTCTCGTTCAAATCACACCCCCTCCCCATTCCCCTCTCCCCCATTATTTTTTTTTCTCACACAGTTTTTAAAAAAACTATCCCATTTTTCCGTTATAACAGATTCAGTTTTCAAAATGCATACATATAGATTATACATATAGATATATATTATATATTATATATATTTATATACATAAATAGACCTAGAAAAAAACAGTAAAGATGTGGAGATCATCATTTCTGTTGTTAAAAGAAGGATTATTATCTAAAAATCTCTTGCCACGTGGCGTAACCGTTACATCTAGTAGTAACAGAATATGCAGTAGCTTTTTGTTTTCAACCGGAGATGACGGTTACGGCGGCGGAGACGGTGGTGGTGGTGGATTGTTACCGGAAACTATTAGGTCAAAAAACGGATTGACACGTGTCATGACCGTTACATCTAGTAGTAACAGAATGTGTAGTAGTTTTTTGTTTTCAACCTCCGCCGCCGGTGGTTACGACGGTGGTAGTTTGTCACCGGAAACTTTTAGGTCAAAAAACGTAACAACAGTTGGATTGCCACGTGGCATATGTTACGGTGTCGGTGATGGAGGAATTATTAGCTCAAAAAAAGTTAAGTCATTTGGAGTGCCACGTGGCATGACATTTAGACGGAGTTATAACGGAATTTCTAGTTATTCGTTTTCGAGTAATGCCGCGGGAGTAGACGGTGGCGGTGGAAGTGTAGGAAGTGAGAGTATAACGTATGCGGAAGTGAAGAAGCTAATGAGACTAGTGAATGTAGACGCGTTGAAGTCGAAATTCGGTAGTGAAGGAAAAGAGGTGATTGGTTATAATGAGTTATTGGAAGCTTGCGAAAGTATGGGAGTTGCGAAGAGCGTAGATGAGGCGAAATTGTTTGCGAATGTTTTGGATGAGGCTGGTGTTGTGTTAATTTTTCGAGATAAGGTTTACCTTCATCCTGATAAGGTATAATTTAGTCATTTATAAATGTTTATGTTTGTTTGATTGTTGAATTTGGGGGTGTTTGGGATTAGGTTATGAATGTGATTGTGTGATATCGAATAGTTAGAGTTGGCTTTGAATGAATTTTGAATAGTGTTTGGCTGTTGTGCTTCTGGAGTTGTGATGATCGAGTACTAAGATCAGATTTGTGTTTGAGTGTTTGGCAACATTGAATCATTAAGAATTTATATGTAAATGGTCTTTAACTTTAAAAGAATACTAGTTATGTGATTAGGAATAAAGAATCGGTTCTTAAGGAAAGGTGTATAGTTTTTGGATGCCGCTTCTATAGAGATTAGAGGCTGTATTGTTATAATTAGATGGGGTGTATGTTTGTGTGTTTGGCAATGTTGATTATTTTTAGGATTTTTATGTACTAAATGGTTCTTAATTATGTATTCAGGTTTTTTTCGGTTACTGATAAAATGATTATTTATCCCCTAAGGCCCAAGCTAGATAAGTTGAAAACTTATCAGATAATCATATGGCGAACATGCCTAGGTTTCATTTTAGATTTGGATTCTTGCAATTTATTGTGCAAACGTTTGGATAAGGTTTTTGGTAGGAACAATTTTTTCGAAGTTATGGACCCCCAGTTTGTTATTTATTGAAAATAATGCATCTGTGTGGGTCTTCTATTGAAGGATATTGATGATGATTGAATATTCTATTTTTCTTGCCCCTCGTCAAACTTGAGCTACATTTTATCATGGATAATTGTTGCTCTAATGTAGAAAGGGAAAATTTGGGATTTGTGATTTATCTGTTTGGCTGAGTTAGAAAGGCTGATACTTATAATAGTTCAGATGTGTTTCAGTGATCACTTTAAAAATACTTCAAAACACAATGCCGAACACGCCTTCAGATTTGTATTCTTTTAATTTATGGTGTAAATGTTTGACTTGTGACGTTGATGGCCACACACTTTTTTGACTGGTGTGCTTGTTTTAACATATTGCGTTTGTGGGCCTTCCATTTTATGAGGTCTATAGATTGATGATGGCACTTTTTGCATATCCACAAACGAGAGTTATATGGTTGATCTTTGCTGAGCTAAATCTTATGGTGACATTTTTTTTTATATAATTAGAAAGATAGAATTAGCCATTTGCACGCTCGATTTGCTGAATTAAAAAATCACACAGATTGTGTTTTATGATAATGCTTTAGTCGTTTTCTCTTACTAGCATTAGATCAGGAAAACATCTCTTGTTTTTTAACCCTTTAGGTTCTAATCTATAGAGAATGTTAAGTGGCATGCTGCCTACTATTTGTTAAATTGTATTTCTTTCTCTTGGCTTTGTTGCTCTCTCAAGTTGCATATTTACTTTGTTTCGAAGCTGTTTGTTTTTTGAGCATTTTCGTTTTTCCATTTATTAGCTTCTTAATGTCTCTTGGACAATGCTCTTTAGCTCTAGTGGAGGTCTTTTTGCTAAATTTGAAAAAATGTGGATATTAAACAATTGATTTAAGAGCTCCTTTCGCCAAGCACAAAAAGTCATTGTTTGTAGATGTCAACTACCATGTGAATGTTAATGTGATTAGTGCGTGTCACAGAAAGTTTGTAAAAGTGAGAATCATCTTATGCCATGCTCCTTTTGTTCTATATGTTTTACTACAGTTTCCTTTTTTGAATATTTTATACTAAAAGCAGCAATTCCTTCGGGAATAAGTTTTAAGGTAGAGCTATTATTTATTCTCTCATTTTTCATCACTAAAACCATTGATGTTGATTTAAATCTACTTGATTACCTATATTTTGTCATCATTGTAGTTTATCATTAGTAATTTAGTAATAGTCAAATATCAGAGCTATTATGAGAGATTGTGGCTTGTTTTTCCAAGCATTTAAGGCATATCTGTAAAATTTTGTTACTTGGAATCCCTTAGGAATAAAGGTGACAAAAATAAGTGGTTGCTTTTCCTCAGTGGATTAGGATGGTTTATATAGCATAAAGTCATGTCAATTATAGGCATCATGCTTAACTAATGGGATTCATATATGCCTAATAGATTAAATATACTTAACGCCTTTCAAGCTTTGGTATGGGGTTTTTTTGTTTCATCATTACTATTTAGAAGCGTATAGTAGGTAAAACCTAACTATGATTATCTTTTTTATGGTAGAACTTTGGAACTGACTCTAAGAAAGTTTAAGCTACCAATATACTTTGTTATCCGCAATGATGGCATCTTTTAAAATCAAATTTCCAAGAGGTGTATATATTATTAAGTAAAATGTGCCACTTTTTTAAAAAGTACATCAGAACCTTCTGCCTTACCACAACTAATCTAAAAAACACAAAATTTCATTACCATCAAAGTTAGCCTTGGAACTTCACCTGACTTGATCTGCTTGATGCAAATTTGGTTCATGTTGATCTTGAATTAGTTGCTATGATTAAGTCATTAAGTCACAAGCACTTCTATCATAGAAAGTTTTTCCATATCGTGATACGCTAGAACTTACATATACATATAAACGAGGCTAATAAGTTGTGGTTGCTGCAGGCCCATCTTTGCAATTTATTTGGGCAGTTAGAATTTTTAATGTTAACTAGAGGTAGCAAATGATGCGCAAGTTGGGCGGGTAGGATAAGTGGATAACGAGTTACAACAGGTTCTAGTTGAAACATCATTTTCATTGCCATTCAATATTGGGCGGGGTTAGGTTGACCCGCAGACACTTTCTGTAACTTTTTTTTTATAATTAGTAAATGTCTTTGTTATGATTACTAAAGCAATAATTCTGGTAGTTATTAGTACGTAATACATTTATAGAAAGATTTAAGAGGTTGTATCATTAAAATTAGAATTTTGGCATCTTTTGACTCAATGCAGTTTTATCTAAACACTATTGATTGACCCGGTTAATCTGATGTTGTTTACGGTTACTTTTGGTTAACTAGGTTGTTGATCTGGTCAGAAAAGCAGTGCCTCTTGCCTTAGCACCTGATGATGATCCAAGAAGGGAAGAGCTAAAGCAGTTGCAAGCAAAGCAGGAAGAAATTGATAAGCTAGCCCACAAGCAAGTTCGCCGCATCCTCTATACTGGGCTTGTGTTCTCACTAGGTCTAATTGGGCTCTTCTTCCGTTTAACTTTCTGGGAATTCTCTTGGGATGTTATGGAGCCAATTGCCTTTTTTGGTACCACATCTGGCATTATTCTCGGGTATGGTTACTTCCTTATCACACGGAGGGACCCCACATACCAAGATTTGATGAAGAGGATCTTCCTTTCTCGCAGAAGAAAGCTGATAAAAAGAAAAAAATTCGACGTGGAAAGGTTTATGGAATTACAGAACAAATGCAAGTCCCCATTAGATGCACCCCCTTTAGCCAAACATGATTTTGCAGGAGTGGAATTGGAAACTCGGGATCTTTTGCACAAGAACTAACCATTAAGGTTTGACCTTTTTGATTAACGTATGTTAACTCTCAATGACAATCTGTCAATTAATTCATAGGTGTTACATCCACAAATTTTCTGAGATGAAATACCTAGCATTTCAATGATTTACCCGTTTGAGGGTTATACTGTTTTTGAATTTTGTTTTGAGCATGCTGTAAGGGCATCTATAGTCTATATGCATTTCATATGTTCATTTATCCAGTCACACTAGTTAACTGTAAACCTTTTAGTTGGTAGAAAAATCCACTCTATTTTTCAGGATTTATCATGTTGGATCGATGTGCTCCTCCTAGTTATGGGAGGACAACGCAAGGAACAGTTCATAGATTATGCTCTGAATCTTTGATTTCGGTGGTCAATTTGACCATTTCCAAATTGTTTGTGGTTTCTATATTTGTGAAGGTCAGTTGATCATATATAGCCGGTTAGGAGTTGGGTCAGTTACCCAAATGGCTAAACATATGGTTGGAGAGACGATCTTGTCAATATTTAGTTTTTGATCCAGTCTTGCATTCACACTTTTTATCAAATGCTGGGAGGAATACAATATTCAGAAATAAAAATGTTGGTCGTCACCCTTAGAAGCGTAACAAGGGTTCTACAACGCAACTTCTACACCCACAGAAGCGTCACCCTTACACTAGAGTTAGTGGTCACCACTTCTCCACCTTCCACTTCAGTGTCACACCATCATTCACTTCTCCTCACTTCCTCTTTACCTTTTACCCATAATAGTCGCTATTCGCCTCAACTTTCATTAAAATACTCACTTTTACAAACATACCTCACAAAATGAAAGTTGAGGCGAATAACGACTATTATGGGGCCTACATATATACAAAAACCAAGAGGTGAGAAGGGTTACCACTTCCTTCCTATTTTCTCATGGCTCACACGTCACATCTCACCCAAATAATGGGCTCACTTGTGAGAAATGCGTGAAAGGTGACCTAGCTCACCTTTGCTAATTCTAGTCTTAAAAACCTCCCTTACACGACACGTCCTCCACCTAGTTTTGGGTTGATGTCGATCTTCACCAAAACCGACTTGTGGAGCGGGACAATCGAGTTTTTTTATGTGTGTGAGAGAGTTGTGTTTTTTTATTTTTGTAGGGTATATTTGTGTTTAAGTGAGGTATGTTTGGGTTTTGATTTTGGTTATCTTATTAAGCTATGCTAGTGGTAATATATGTGGTGTTGAAAAACTTATGTGGCGCTTAGTTGATGGTGGTGATCACGGTCACCACTACACCCAACCTTAAGTACCATTTGAGTAGTTGTGAAGGTGTTATATTATGTTTATTATGTTATATGTTAGTATTCTACTAGTTATAATACCTGTGTACGCACAGGATTTTGATAAAAAAATTATTTTATATTAATATTAAATATTGTGTCTTTAAATGTAATTCCATATAATTATATAGTTATAAGTTTAGTGCATGCATGAAACTTACACATAAATCAAATTTATTTTAATATTTTAATTCAGTATATACACATATAAGAATTTTCCCATGAAAATTGTGATATAAGTACAACTAATACATATACACGGTTTGTTCTTTATGCATTAATATCCGTTAGAATTTAGTAAAATATTTGTTAAAATTTCTGTTAGGTAACTCAAGATTTAGCTGACAAAGATGTTGATGTTGTTATTTAAGTTTCACTACTGATATTATGTTGTACACATGATGCAAGTTTAATAGCACATAATGAGCGTTGATAAAGTTAAAGTATACTCCTTATAATTTTTAAAAAATATTTTTCTAGATATCCTTATATAAATAAATAAGAATTTGTTAGGAATTAGAAAATTCCATAGTGAAGAGTCGGTCACCCCAAATGTTATCTAGCTTAATTTAGCTCGTAGACTTGTCGTTAGTCACGTTATTTAGTAGTTTATTTATTAGTTTGTAGCGTAATATAGTTTAGTGCAACACCGTGGAGGAAGGACGGGTCTTTACCCACTGTATCCCTGATCCACAGGCCGATAGGAGGTCGTGTATTTGTAAGTATAAATACCCCTTCATCCATGGAAGGGGTGGTGCTTTTCAATCTAATATTCAACTTTTGTGAAGTAACTCTCTACCAAGAAACACCCAACTCTCTAACTTTCTCTCTCTAATGGCAAACATGTATTTTGATCTCCCAAGACCACCCGAATCATCAACACAATAAAAATAACGATCCTACAATTGGTATCAGAGCCAAGGTTATTGTGTTATCTTTGATTTGTGTGGTCCGTACCATTGTTGTTGTTTGTGGTTTGTTTTGGTTCATGCTTTAAACTGTTTTTGCATCTCTTTTGGTCGGAAAGTTATTTTTCATGATTCGTTGATACTTTGTTACTTCAGTTTTTGACAATTTAATGTATCCTTTTGGTCAAAATATCTCAAGGTCCATCATTGTTTACAAAATCTGTCGTCCAAGGCAGTATTTCTCTAATGTTTATTTTGTACCAAAAGCGAAATCTAAAGCTAGTCAACTGGTCATATCTGTTTTGTCAAAACTGGTCATTTTCACATGGTTAAACAGTCATATGAAGTAGTTCTTATGATTTGTTTCTGGGTTTAATATGTTGATAGTCATATGGTCAGATTCTAATGTCCAAGCAGTGGTCAAATGGGTCAAACGATGCATTTTTATGAATGTTTTCTGGGTTAGCTGGTCGGGAAAACTCATCGGAAAATATGAATATTCATGCTAGCGACTTGTATAATCGTGATAACTGTCCTTGTGGTACTTTTGACTTTTGAGTCAAAAAGTCATTAGCGACTTAGCTAGCGATTTAACACATACCTGTCCAGATGCACTGAACTTTTTATAGCGACTTGTATTTACAAGTCGCTACGACTTAGCCTGGCGACTTGGCCTTGGCGAGTTAGCCGTGGCGACTTGGCCTTGGCGAGTTTGCCGTGGCGACTTGGCCTTGGCGAGTTAGCCGTGGCGACTTGGCCTTGGCGAGTTAGCCGTGGCGACTTGTGTTAAATGGTTTTGAACTGAAATGTTGAATGAGAATACATGACCAATGTTTGATGACACAACCACAACCATTACCAACATATCAACTACCATTCATCCAACTTCATACTATCCTAGACCTATCCTCCATCATCTATTTCACTCAATCAATACTCGAACAAGAAAGTAAAATGACAAAGGATCTCAGCTTTAATTACTCACGGCACACAAATGTTCTATCAAGACCAAAAGTCATGAGAGTCGAAGTATTTACATCATAGATCCTATTGTGATATTATTCGAAGACAAAGAAAGAGTTTAACATCAATGTTATCTCGTTTCTTTTATTTTCGTTCATAAATGTAAAATGAAAGAAAAGATCCAAACTATGTTATTAGATCTCAATTTTTTCTTAACTCGTGGAACTTAAAAGAAATAGAGGATCTCAGATTCTTATGGCTGTAAAGGTGTCTCAAGACCCAATCATCTCATAAAAATATCATCACAGATCCGTACTCAAATGATAATATCCGAAGAATATGAGGAAAAGACAAAGCCATACGATTTCATCTTCTCTTCAGTTCGGTTAATGTTTATAACTATTGGATAGATCTCAGTCATCTCTTGTGTGATTGTGTGAACAATGAAACAAAGTTGAATCCACAAGAGAGGTTACATCATCGATCCAGTGTTTTGTGGAAGCATATGCTTCATTAATTTTCGAAACTAGTCAATCGGATTTATAACAAAAGTGTTATAATCCATTGATGTGTCGTTCAATTTAAAACACAAGATCTAAAAGTGTAACCTACCTGGAAATAGTCTCGATTCAAAGCCATCCATGTGGCCATCACAAAACTGAAACCAACCCTGTGGCAGTGATGTCGTGCTCGAGCCATCCCTGTGGCGAGCCCTATGATTGATTATCCTCATATTCGTTCTTGAAATGCAAGTATGTGGAGTGACATATGGTTATAAGATGGTGATATGATTTGGTTAGGTGGGTTTGAGAGACTTTTGTGTGGCTGCGTTTGATTGTGAGAGTGATTAGGGTTTGCTATTTGAGTATGTGTGGCGAGTTGGTTGAGAAGAAAGTGTGGCGGATTATTGTTAAGAGGTTATTAGGGTTTGTTGGTGATTTGAGAGAGGAGTGTGGTAGGCGGATGAATTATGATGTGTGTTAGGGTTACTTTGCTGTGAAATGACCTAACTCTTAGGAAATCACATTTATATAACCGGTTTATAATTACTCAAATGGATCAGATGTACACCTTTTGTTGTTGGACCGGATATAACTACTTAATATGGACTTGGGCTGAATATTCTAAATTATCAATTTGGCTTTCGGTGTATACATCATTCAGTGGGAATTGGTCTTGGATATAATGTGGGCCTAAGTTTGTTTGTGATAATTCACGAAATTGAGTATGGAATGGGTTGTATACCGAATTTTTATTTTGGGTGTTATAAATACGGGACATATAATTGGTTGTAGGATATTGGATTTTGATTGAACCGGGCTTAATGGATTTTGGATCGGGTGTTTATTCTTTTTAAGGGATTTGTAAAGCTATCTAAGTTGATATGACTTGGATACTATATGACGTGTTGAAGTGATTTGCTGATGATGAGATTTGTTGGGTTATGAGGTGTGATGATGTGATACGTTGGTATATACATTTTCATGGATAATATTTTGTCATGGGTTGAAATTGTTTATTTGAACTAAGTTGACTACGGGGTTGTTTGGACAATATTTCTTATTTGAATTTGAAGTGAGATTTTTCCGGGCGCACTTACTTATTTCGTTCTACCCTTCCGCGAAGATGACTTGTTTGGGCTTTTAAAGAGTGTGATAAAGACTTGGCTATTTAGTTACGGTTGTGATTCCTTTCTCGCTTAACCCACAACGTAGCTATCACTTTGGTGTCTCACGCAGATGAGAATGTCAAGAGGTTTTGTACATTGAGTACACCGTTTCTTTTTCACGTGGATTAGTACAAGTTTAAGTAACAAATCTGGGGAATTTTACTTCATGATCAAGTTTGGCATATCGGGTTTGCTTCACCAGAAGGTCACAACATTAGCCGACAGAATTCGTGAATGATGTGTTTGCCAATGTGGTTATTGGATGATTGATGATATTGTTGATGTTGGGGTAAGAATCGTTGATGAACCACTGCATGTTCCCCTAAAACAGATATTCACCGAAACCAAATTTGTCATAACACCTTCAAGCTGACATTGTTTACGGTTTTGTCTTGTTTTTGTAAAATCCCGCGAAAGAACCTATTTCTCGGTTTAAATCATAGACTTGTAAAATCCCGTGACAATGGAAACATCCTGATAATAGTAAAGTGCATCTCCAGATCTATCTTACGGTTTATTCTTGGTTTTGTAAAATCCCGCGAAAGAACCTATTTCTCGGTTTAAACCATAGAATTGTAAAACCCCGTATTGATGGAACCATCTTGGAGAAAGGAAAGTGTATTTTGGGATCTTATTTGATGTTGGTGCTACGTTTTCTGATTCGAAGATGGGATAAACGGGTGTACTTCATGACTTGGATGTGTGTTTGGTTATTCGTCATGGCAGTTTGGTTATTACATGGTTTTACGGGGTTATGTGCTTTTAACCATGGTCGGGATAAAACCATTATCAGAGTTCATTTAAATGTCAAAGAAGGCTAGACTTGAGCAGTTCAGAAGATGTGACATCGGCGTTAATTCATTATTATTTATTTGAGGTTGAAGTAAAACATCACGGGCGAGTGTACTTAGTATCTGAAGGTATCGGGGATGGTTGGATGAAGATACTTCGAGATCCTTGTTCAAGCTTATTATCAAAAATGAAGACTTGGAAATCTAGTTATTGTTGGGTGACTTTTACCTTTTCTTTTACCACTTGGGGGAATTGGGCTCTTATCACCTCAAAATAACTATCACTTAAAGGAGTTACGTTGTAGTGCTCAGTGTCACATTCAATTGTGGATTTTCAAGAGGTGATATACGTCTTATACTCGATGGTTGGCTGGTTGAAGAGTATAGAGTACTTAGAGATTCAAATGGGCATGAAGTCTCGGCACCGCTCTTTGTTGCATATGTGCAAGTTTAAGTCACGAGTTCAGGGTATTTTACTTCTGAGTCAAATTCATCATATTGGGTTTTCTCCATCAGCTGTCACTACAAAAAGCCTACTGAATGATAATGGGGTTGATTACATGTTTTGCTAAGAGAGTTGAAAAGAGAGAGATTATGACGTCTGTTCACATCAGTTCAGGCCTCGTACTCTAAAGAAAAGAAAAGTGTACGTCTCAGTGCACTTTATCTTAAAAAGAAGAGAAATCTTCTTATGACGTTTGAATACTTCAGTTCAAGCCTCGTTCTCTAAAGAAAAGAAAAGTGTACGCTTCAGTGCGCTTTATCTTCTGAAGAAGAGAAATCTTCTTATTATGACCATTCTCATCAACATGCTTCATACTTTTTCCATGCGCTTCAGTCATCAAGTGAACCGGGCTACCACTGATTGTTTTCTCATTCCACTTGCTCGATTATAATGAAGATGGCGACATCATGTGCTGACTTTGCGGGAGAGAAGTGTGAATAGAACATTCGGATGTTTTTCACTTATTTAGTCAAGAATGGCATCTCCGTATGCAATTCTTGAGGGGGAGAAGAAGTGTGAATTTTTTGCATTGTTGATTGATATTTGAGAATATAAATGGTCATACGGCTCTAAACTCATGTAAGAACCGAGCTTCTTCTATCGGGTCATCTTCACATGGAGTTTTTCTCTTCTAAGAGCCGTTGGTTGACATCTTCACTCGGATTGATGAGTTTATCGATAAAGTGCTTCCGGTTAATGCTTCACGTATACATCAACATGATGATTCCGAACAATCTATCTGTTCTTGTTTGATGTGATTGGTAGTTTGGTGTTACCATCTTGTGTGTTCGTTGAGGCCTGATTGCTGTTTTTCTTGATGAACATCCTTCTGTTCTTGTTTGATTGGGAGGGATTTTAGCTAAGGGGATATGCAAGATGTAAGTTAATTGGGATGCTTTTTGGTGAGATGCTTTTTGGTGTGAGTTGAAGATGTTAACTATATATTCCCCAACTGGACAATCTTGAAGAAGGTCGAGTCTACAGTCTATTCTACATTTTCTGCTACATGTTAGAAGACTAAAGACGAGTTGCATTTATCGATCTAAAGACTTCTTCTTAATCTGGGCATTTATCAAACAGATTGTCGGTTTAGGGGAGAGCACTAATTGGGAGAAAGTTATAAGTCAAATTAAATTCCCAATTAGACTTGCTCATATTCTTTAGCAGTGACTACTCGAGACGTTGATATTGACTATTGTTGGACAGTTGACACAAGGTGATTACTTCGGAGTTAATCATTTATCACTTATTTGAGATTGAAGTTGACTTTCACAAAGGCGTGTTCTTATTTGATAACTTGCTCGGGCTTAAGAATTTGAGTTGAAGACTTGGCTTATCTAGTTACCAGCAGTCGAGGTGGATGGTTGAAGACCTGGTTAACTATCACTATTAGGAGTTACTTTGTTTTACTCAGTGTCACACGCATATGACGGTGTGGATAAACGCAAGAGGTGTTAATGTCTCATACTTTGTTTGGGTAGTGAGTACTTAGAGATTTACTTGAAGCATAAATTCTCTACACCGTTCTTCCATCATTAGGTGCAAGCTTAAGATACAAATGTGGGGAAGTTGACTTCAGTTTCAAGTATGGTATAGCGGGTTTTCTTCTTCAGTGGTCACTTCAAATTGTCTACAGAAGGGTTGATATAAATAGTCAGAGAGAGTCTTCAGCATGTTGATTCTCACAAAGACTTCAAGCAATATTCTCAACAAATTTCAAGTATTTGGGCTTACAAAGAGTTGCTGATTCTGAAGTGTCAAAAACCAGCAATGCGTAAGGAGACTCACATATAAACACAAAGCGAGTAAACTTGATGAACTTAACTCTTCTAAGTAACTGAAGACATCCCGGGAAGACAAATGTTAGTACCGCAGAGAAACTCAAGGTTTGACTCATGGCGAGTAAACTTGATGAGCTTAATACTTCTAAGTGATTGAAGATATCCCGGGAAAACAATTGTCATGACCGCAGAGAAACTCAAGGTTTTACTCATCAAGGCTTTTTGTGTTTGTATTTCATCTACGTGGGGGAAGTGATGTTAGAGAAAGTTTCTGAAGATAAAAGAGGTACACTAGTATGTGGTGATTTCGATGGTATCGCTATGATCAGGGGAGAGAGAATGTGTACATTGGGGATGCTCAGCTGTTTCACTTGAGTGCTTAATCAGTGATTTAGAGATATAATCACTTATTCCGGTGTTGACATCTGCAGAGATTGTCACCCGCAGAGATAATCAGTGACTGGGCCTGCTTCTTCAATGTTATCAGTTATTCATTCCTTGTGTATTGGTATACTTCGGATACTTGAGCTTCATACACATTCATCAGGGACGAAAGATGTGAATATAGGGGAGGTGTTCTACATTACCCTCTTGATGTGTATTCGGGAGAGTTCTTGGATATTGGTGTACTTCGGGTTCTTGAGCTTCATACACGTTCATCAGGGATGAAAAATGTGAACATGGGAAGGTGTTCTTCATTCCCCTCATGAAGTGTATTTGGGAGAGTTCTTGAGCATTATACAAAGAGGCTGACTGCATCAATTCAACTACTTGGGGGAATTGCTCTCTTGACACCTTTTGGAATGGATCGCTTCTGACTTCAGTGGAAAAGAAATTTGAGAAGTTTATTTATGAGTGGGATGATACGTTGCTGTTCTTCTTGTTGATGATATAACCCCGAATGGAGATCCTCGATTATCTTTCTTAAATGGAGCAGTGGGATTTATGATAATGGTGTGCTTTCTTGTGCACCTGGCTAAAGCAAGCTTGAAATAGAGCTTCGAATCTGCTCATCTTAAGGATTTTCGGTTTGGGGGGAAGCTGCCAGAGTCTCTCTTTCAGATGGTTCAATTTCTTTCTTCTATGCAAGAGCCTCGGAAGCTTTGGTGGTGAAAGTTTTAGGGATGATGACTTCTATCTTCTACAACGGGGCTGCTCGATATCCTTATCTCGGTACTCGTATCATCATCCTCTTTAACTATATCATCTAATCTATCCTTGTATATATTTTTCTAAAAACCAAATACAAAAATAGAAAACCAACAAAAAGAAAATAGAAAAATATAAAACCTTCAAAAAACCCATAAAAATCAGAAAATTTCAAAAATACCAAAAATATGTTTTCACATGACATGTCTTCTGGTATCGATAACATCTACGGTCTTAGAAATGTCATTCAATAATGGCACGGGACCATAGATGAAGTTCGAGCAGGAGGTGTAAATATTCTTTTCAAAACATGTCACAAACCATGGCTTACAGTTATTTCAGACTGTAACCCGCGCTTTAAAAATGGCTTGCAGTTACTTCAGACTGTGACCCGTGCTTAAACTATGGTTTGCTATTATTTCAGATAGCAACCCGCTCTTCAAAAGAAAGGAAAGTGCTGCGCTAAACCAATTTTTCAAATATTTCGTGCACTTTTCCTAAAAACAAATGAGGAAAGTATGTCGAAGGACTGCTGTTCCTACTCAAATATTTTTCCGTCTATAAATTCTTCAGAAAAATATTTGTTGTTTTCTAAAATGGTGGTATATGAGTTGCTTGTAAATATCTATCAGATTCATAGTTTTTTTGAAAATTGAAAACTCAATCAATGACTTCAGCGCTTTTAATCTTTTCAGAAAATAAGTCATTGATTGAGGGGGAGAATGTTTTCAAATTTATATCATCTAACGGACTTTCTTAATTATCCTACGTGCTTATCTGAAAAAATATAATTGCCTATGTTGAAGGACTAGGTTTCTAGGATATGATTGTTAGGTTTAGATGATTAGAGTTTGAGAAACACATTATTCCCATACCTTACATGATCTGATTGATATGTTGGATTGACTTTTATTAGTCGATTGCTGTTTGGGTGTTGTCGACCACCATATATTTGTATGTGTGTTCACTAACGTATGCAGGTATATTGGTTATAAGAATGTTCCCGATCCGGATCCCACAATTGAAGATGATTGGATGCCGAAAGGAAAGGGTAACTATATCTTGGGTTGACAAATGAAGAAACGGAGCTTAACTGGACTTCAATGGAGAGTTGGCATGAAATGCAACGTAAGAGGTCTTACTGCATCAGCAGATGGTTTTCTTCAGCAAGTGAAGAAACGGAGCTTAATTGGACCTCAGTTGGCATTCAAAATGCAACGTAAGAAGAAGTCTCACTGCATTTGCAGACGGTTTTTCTTCCAACCCTACAACAACAACAACGGAAGCTTCTCAACCACTAACGTATCTTTGTGCAGGATACCATTTTTAAACAATTTTGAATAAATTTGAATAAATTGTTTTGAAAATGGAATATATTGTTTTGAAAATATATTGGACTAAATTTTGAAAATCACCGGACTTCATTTTATCAAAACTTAAGTCACTAAATTATCGACTTCGGTCATCGATTGAGGGGGAGAGTGATTTAATTTAAAATATTTTCATACAATATATCTTCAAAAAGTCCGTTTTGTACAACAAAAAGTGGTGATCTAAAGATTTAATGTTATGTCATGGTATGATTTTTTCTTTAGAATCAAGGTCTTTCAAAATGAAATCTTTTATGTTCTTGTTTGATTGTGAAATTGTTTTGTTTTACTTAAAAGATCTCTTAAAAACTATCATACCTGACACTAACAATCTTTAATGTCTTAAAATGGTCCATATCTGTCATCTTTCAAAATTGAATCTTGCCACGTCTTTCCCCAAATTTTTCTAAATGATTTAAATCAGTTGGGATCACAAATCTCAAATGGTTTGATATTTCTGATCGGGGTAGAGATCGTGTTTTAAATCTCAAATCTGTTTTAAATGGAATTGGTTTTAGTCCTTTAAAGGCACTCCTGCCTCCATGTGCCAAACGATTTCAATATACATAATGCACATGTTGAGGAGGAGGATTTATCCAAAAACCATATGAGTATTTAAACAAGGCCACATTTTCTCCCATGTTTTCTAAACATTATTAAATCACTTGGGATCCAAAATCTCAAAGGATTTGATATTTTTGATCGGGGGAGAATTTGTGATTTAATAATGAAATTTGATAAAAGTTGATCGTTTTGATTCAGTTGTGCAGGCTGCTCTCTCATATGTGCTAAACGCTTTCGAATCTCGAAGCACATATTGAGGGGGAGCAAAACCATCGAGGTACAAAAGTTTTTTAAAAGAGATTATAAAGTACCTTGATTGTGTTTTCAAATGGTTTTCTTAATGGATTTTGTGATTGTGGATGTGCTTCAAATTAACTCTTGCCTCTATGTGATAAAAATGATTTCAAAAATCCTATGCACATATTGAGGGGGAGAATTTTACCATGAAAATCAAATGGCTTTTTCGGATGAAAATTGTGATCAAAGAAAATATTTCAAAGTCCTCTTGCCTCCTTGTGCTAAACAATTTCTAAATCATACGCACATGTTGAGGGGGAGGTTTTCTAAATGATCAAAACTATTAAGGTACAAAATACTTTGATCTCGTATCACAAGTACCTTGATTGTTTTTCCAAATGATTTTTCAATTGGTTTTAAGGAAGAATGAACTGTACCAAAAGACCGACCAATTTACTTTATGCATGGTGTTATAAGGATGGTTAGGTTAGGTATTAGTTCCCACGATCCGCCAGAACCGGAGGGATCTTCCCAGGGACAATCCACTAGATAGTGTAGAGTCCTTAGGAATATTGAAAAAAGGAGAAAAATGAGAAATGGGAAGTGTGCGGACTGAGACAGAGCTAGTACTGGAATAAACCCAACAAGGTTCTAGTAATGAAGTCTCGGTAAGCACTGAAGGGGTTGAAGAATGAAAAAGAGCTGAATGTGAAAAAGGGTGAAAAGAAATAGCCCTCCATCAATTCAACCTTAGGGCAGAAACCGGGTTCAATACATATGCTACTGGTGGTTACTAAGGTAACGCCGGTATTGAAGTCAAGACATCATGGACCCAGTGATGCACTGCACTAAACTTCCCAAGCTACTCAAGTTCCTCTTAAAAGGGCTTGTTTCATTCTCACGGGGAACCGACATAATCTATCGACTTTCTCTTAGAGATGGTTGATATTGAAGTAGGAGACCCTCTCCCTAGTCTCCGGCACAGGAACCAAATGTGCACGATTGAGTCTAGAGCCAAGAGATCATCCACAATATCTCGTTAGGACACTAAATTCTTGAAGACTTGCTTTTTTACACAATGTGGAAAGTAAGTACATATTAAGAGTCCTACGCATTATCCTTGTGGTATTGCCAGAACATCCGAGTGATATGAAAATATTCACGATGAAGATGGAAATCCTTCTAGAGCCAACATCAAACAAGCTCTTGGTGGGTGACATGTGAGATCTTCTCGTAAGATCAAACTTGTGACAACTGGATAGAAACAATGGGGCGATTCAGTCTTGAATCAACCTTGGTCCAGGAATGGAATTGACGTATACTTTTGGAAAAACCGTTCGATGTGCAAATCTTCTTTTCTCTAGCACGTCGAATGTGTACTTATTTTTTTCAAAATTCAAAAAGTATCTCTGATTGAAAAATACTTTTAGAAGAACCGGTCGATGTGCGAATCTCTTCTTTTCACTAGCACGTCGATTGTGTACTATTTTCATATACAAAAAGTGTTTTGATTGAAAATTGATCTTTCTCATAAAACCTTCGTCGTATTGCAAAACTCTTTCTTCAAGCAATACGCGATTGTTTTTCAAATCATTTTTCATCAATCAGTGAATCTCAATTCGCTGGTTCACTCACTCCGTGTTGTCTTCTTTGAGACGTTCCGGTTTGAGAACAGCTAGAGCAGCTGCGAAACCCTGTCAAGGAGATTCTTAGGAATCCTACCTGATCACAGGCAGTATTTATACTGATCAACGGGGAACCGTGGGCCGTGTACCTCAATTCAACGAAAGTGGTCAAAGACACTTTCGTGTGTTTTATTGCTAACTGTTGTTTGCAGGTACATTTGGACGGTTGCAGCTGATCAGAATTGAGGCGTCAATCCAAAGCCGCATGCTCACAACATCCACACTTAATTTGAAGAAATCATGACTGGTGCATATCTACATAACCTGGTTCTGATATTTTTATACTATGCTTCTGCTACGCTGCTGCAAATATCATGAACCAGTAAGGCTTCCGCTACTCTGATGGAAAGATGTCATGATTCAAAAGTGTGAGCATGTCGGTCCGAAAGTCACAACTTCACATGCTGGCAACACAACTAAGGGTGATCCAGAGATTTACTGTGGCTGATGATCTCAAAGAAAGCTCGAAGATCATCAAAGATGTGGATCAGTTCAAAGACCTCCACTGAAAGTACAAATCAATGCGGACTTTGAAGTTGCACTACAAAAGCACAAAGATTGCGGAAATGAAGAATTGAAGTCTACGAGCTCAAGAACAAAGTCAAGAATAAAATGCTAGGATTCGAAATGTAAAACATGGGGTGACCTCCCTTAGGGGGAGATTGTTAGGAATTAGAAAATTCCATAGTGAAGAGTCGGTCACCCCAAATGTTATCTAGCTTAATTTAGCTCGTAGACTTGTCGTTAGTCACGTTATTTAGTAGTTTATTTATTAGTTTGTAGCGTAATATAGTTTAGTGCAACACCGTGGAGGAAGGACGGGTCTTTACCCACTGTATCCCTGATCCACAGGCCGATAGGAGGTCGTGTATTTGTAAGTATAAATACCCCTTCATCCATGGAAGGGGTGGTGCTTTTCAATCTAATATTCAACTTTTGTGAAGTAACTCTCTACCAAGAAACACCCAACTCTCTAACTTTCTCTCTCTAATGGCAAACATGTATTTTGATCTCCCAAGACCACCC
This sequence comes from Chrysanthemum seticuspe, assembly GCA_019973895.1. Taxonomy (NCBI): domain Eukaryota; kingdom Viridiplantae; phylum Streptophyta; class Magnoliopsida; order Asterales; family Asteraceae; genus Chrysanthemum; species Chrysanthemum seticuspe. The sequence goes on from BPTQ01000005.1 coordinate 113,019,679, forward strand.
GAATCATCAACACAATAAAAATAACGATCCTACAGAATTACATGAGTCATTGTTATAAGCACAATCGCGTATATTTGTTTTTATATTAAATTAAGCCGTGCTTACAATTGGATAAGTATATTCCCGTTTTCAGTAATTTAGCCGTATTTAAAATGTAAACTCGTGTCCACATAGGTTAAACTTTTAAAAATAAAATAAATGAGTCCTTATTGAACGTATATAGTAAAAAAAATTGATACTTATAATCTTATGCAAATTTATATGTTGTTATTTTAAAACAACATATACATTGTATTTTTTAAGATAGAAAGTATAAAGGATATAAAGTATAAGGGGGTATTTGTTTATAATCCAAAGTTATTAAAAAATATGGAGACTAATAATATTACATTTAAATCTATATAAATTTTTAAAATTCAACTACTAAAGTTTTATTAATTATCTCATCTTTTTTCAAGTTTTTGTTTTCATAAATTTGACACCTATGTTTTTATGTGTTTTTTTTATCAACCAAATTTCTCCACCAAATTTATTTAAGTTTGACCAAAATCAATTTAATTTTGACTTTTATTAACCAATCACATCACACGATTTTGCTTACGTGGCAAAATCGAGCTCTGCTATTGGCCATAAGAATGAATTGACAAAATCACTCCGAAATGATTTAATTCCTTTATTATATAAAAGATAAGTAACATTTGTCAAAAAAAAAAAAACAAAAACAAAACAAAACAAAAAAATACTTTTTAATATAGGGTTTTGGCCGTTAAATAGCTACGTACTTTTTCAAATGTACCGTTTTGATACGTGTACTATTTTCCGTTCCACTTAATGTTGTGTACTCTCACGTTTTTATATGTTTTCTCACGTTTTTATCCGTTTTTATACGTTTTTTTACGTTTTTGTCCGTGTTAATACGTTTCTTACATTTTTATCCGTTTTCGTTCTTTTTGTACGTTTTTAACCGTTTTCGTTCGTTTTATACCTTTTCGTTCGTTTTTATACGTTTTTATCCGTTTTTATACGTCTTTGTCCGATTTTATACGTTTTCATACGTTTTACCCCATTGTATACGTTTTCTTATGTTTTTATACGTTTTCGCCCATTTTTGTAACGTTTTCGTCCGTTTCTTTACGTTTCGTCTTTTTTTTTTCGTTTTCGTATGTTTTTTACCTTTTCGTATGTTTTTAGTTTTCATCCGTTTCTTTACGTTTTCATCATTTTTTTACGTTTAAGTCCGTTTTTTACTTTTTCGTCTGTTTTTTTTTTCTTCGTTTTCGTCTGTTTTTTTTATGTTTTCTACCATTTCTTTACGTAAAAGACAGAAGAAAATGGAAGAAAAAAAACGACAAAAACGTAAATTAACGGACGAAAACGTAAAAAAACAGACGAAAACGAAAAAAACAGACGAACGTAAAGAAACAGACGAAAACGAAAAAAAAGGATGAAAACGTAAAAAAACTGAGGAAAACGAAAAAACAGAAGAAAACGTAAAGAAACGGATGAAAACTTAAAAAAGACAGACGAAAGCGAAAAAAACGGACGAAAACGTAAAAAAACATACGAAAACGAAAAAAATGATAAAAACGTAAAAAAACAGAGGAAAAAAACGAAAAGAAACAGACGAAAACGTAAAGCAACGGATGAAAACTTAAAAAAACAGGTGAAAACGTAAAAAAACATAGTAAAACGAAGAAAAAAAGGATGAAAATGTAAAGAAACGGACGAAAACGTAAAAAACAGACAAAAACGTAAAAAAAAAACAGACGGAAACAAAAAAAAAGGACGGAAACGTAAAAAAGACGAAAAGTTTAAAAAAATGGACGAAAACGTAGACAACGGACGAAAACGTAAAGAAATGTAAAAAAAATGGAGGAAATACGTAAATAAAGAACGAAAACATAAAGAAACGGATGAAAACTTATAGAAACGTAAACAAAAAATGGACGAATACGTAAATAAAGAACGAAAACATAAAGAAACGGATGAAAACTTAAAAAAAAACATACGAAAATGACCAGGGACAGTAAATGCAATTTGGGACAAACAAGAAGGACGATCTATGTAATTTACTCAAAAAAATATGCCACATAGGCATTTTTGCTGATTTTATACATTCCCAACCGGTTGTCTATAAACATGCATGCAAAATGAAACAAAAAATGAAATTACGAAGCAATTTATAAAGGCCATATGTGGTGAAAGAGATGAGAACCATTTGTTTCTACTTTTCCAGAAAGAAATAAAAGAAAACAATTGATTACAGCTTACCAGTGCTAATATTAAAGAAGGGGAAAAGCTATAGGAAAAATGAGAGATTTTGGAAAGAGCTGATAGGATAAATTAGTTCCTTCAAAGTTTTTATTACTTGTAAATGAAAAAACTTTGACTGTGTGTTATTTGAAAAGAGTTTCTATTTTTAACTATTTTTTTATTTTGTAATTTTTACAAAAAGAGCTATTTATTATACGCTATGTTTATCAATAAAAAGTGTTTTTAATCTATAAAAGTTGTTTATCAAAAAAAAAAAGTTGTTCATCAATAAAAATAATTGTTCAACAGGTTTTTTTTGTTAAAGGACATCGTAATGTTCATCATTTTTTTTTTTTTTTTTTTTTTTTTTTTTTTTTTTTTTTTTTTAAATCACGTTGTTCATTATTTCATCAATTTTCTTAAAAAAATCATAATGTTCATCAGTTAGTCTTTATTCATCAGTTAGTCTTGTTCATCAGTTAGTTTTTTTTCATCAGTTAATCTTGTTCATTAATAAAAGGAGTTGTTAATTAATAGCAAAAAAATCGTTCATCATTATTGCTCATCATAGGCGTTGATTATCAATAAAAATAGTTGTTCATCAATAAAAATGGTCATTTTAAAAAAAATTGTTAGCGTTGTTCATCAATAAAAATCTCTTTTAGGCATTTTATCAAACATCTTTTGTGCACTAAATATGTGTAAAAAGTCATTTTCAAAATGCGGTATCTCACTCATATCATATCAGAATTAAGTGATTCAAAATTTTGTGTAAAAAACGGCCAAAAAGTTACAACTTTCGTGTTTTAAGTTTTACGTAATATAACCTTTAAGTTAGACAAAAATAAGATGCCAAAAATTTCAAGAAAATCATAACCAACTTAAAAAAAAAATAAAAAAAAAAAAGAAAAAGAAAATGCAATTTATATATCAAAATGCATACCAAATTAAAGAAAATTAAATTCTCAAAAAATTATGGTGAAATCGGTTTTTCGTAAAAGTTTGTCAAGTTATGTGCGTTTAAAGTTTGAGGGTAAAATAAAATATAATCTCAAATTTTCAAAAGTGCCCCTTGGTCAAATAAAAGAAGCAGATTGTGGATGTTTTTTTAATCCCCACCGTAGGATTGTTTAAATGGGAGATCAGACGGATAAAATTGCTTTTTAAACTTTTTACCTTATTTTCACTTTGTAAAGGATCCTAACTCCATCGAACAAATGTATGGTACTATTTAATAATGTTTTCAAACCCGGTTCGAACCGGCCAGTTCAACCGGTCGAACCGGTGCCCGATCACAAAAACGGGTCAAAAAACCCGGGTTTCTAAAACTGGGTTAACTGTTAGACCCGCCGGATTTTGAGTGACTAGGGTCTTGAAACTCGGTCGAGTTTGGGTTTTTTTTTTTTTTTTTTTTTTTTTTTTTTTTTAATGTAAAAACCGGGTTAAAAAAAAACAGGTTGACCCGGTCGGAAAAAAAATCTAATGAAAACCCGAATTAATTCGACGGTCGAACTGATCGAATCGATGCTCGATAACTCAACTGTTGATACAAAAGTTGGACGTTCCTGATTTGGAGCTCCGGTTCTCGTACCAATTGAGAATTGCTGCTTGAGACCTGCGCACTAAGAGACAAGAAACACCGTTAGGCTTACCGTGGGATTGTCTCCCACGATTATCCTCCGGCGTGAGAGTGAGTAATCGGTTTAGGGTTTAAGGAGTTTTAGGGTTATGAGATCGTACCTTAAACGAGGGATATGATTCCCTTTATATACGCACGGAATCCTTGTTGGTTCCGTGTTCCCCAACCTTCGGCGTATCCCGCCTAAGTCGGTTGGGAATGATTATCTTCTTATTTTAGAAGATGTCGGATATCTATCCCGTAAATAGATATGGGCTTGGGCTTTCGTGAGCCCAAACGCTTATTGGTATTGGCCCAGTTCGTACCGGGCTTGTAAGTATTGGACTGTAGTCGGGTTTATGACCCGACTCCAGACTATACGTCATCATGTCCCCCCAGTCTAGTATGCGCAGAGCGGAACTGCGGGTGCTAGACTAATGACCGTAATCATAAAATAAAGAACGTACGAAACGTATGAAAGAAACCATACACCTACCCGTAGGTGCAATGTATCGAGACATCCAAGTGAATAGTCAATGCCTCGTTAATCGGGGGAAAGTTACTGCCCCGTTGTCACATCAAGCCATCTCAACCACACAGTGAGGCCTAGTGGGATCCACGTGTCGCCAATCGTGTGGAAGAGAAAAGGTATATAACTTGGCGATTCATTTTCACCGGATTCCTCACAGTAAAAAACGCCATCCACCATTTCTAAGTGTTGTAAGAGTTGTAATCCCAAAAGTAACCAACCACAAAGGTAACCGCGCGTGCGTTATAGCAAAAAATTATACCACCATGGTTAAACAGTTGTCTGACTTCACCTCCGACCTTAATTTGATCGACCTGATGGAATTTACCTCAGATTACTTTATACCCCGGGATGTGCATCCAGTAGTTCCGGATGCGCGAGCCACGATTGCTGATTTCCCCGAAGGGAAAGTGGGTGTATACACACGGTTATTCGAATTTGCGAATCAACGTGTGCCCCTGTCACGCTTTCTGTGCGATGTGTTAAACTATTATACTCTACACATATCGCAACTTCATTGTATCGGCGCGGCTAAAATTACCAATTTTGAGGTAAATTGCCGTCTGTTGGGGATTAACCCCACCATCCACCTATTCCGCGCCTTTTATCACACTACGTGGGCGCATGGGTGGGTTTCTTTTTCAAAACGCGCTGGTAGATTACAGTGCTATACAGATAAATTAGATGCACTTAGGAATTGGAGGGAATACTTCTTCTGGGTAGATGATACATGTTTTCCCTGGAATTATGATTTTTATACCCGGGGAACATTACAGAGGGATGAGTACCCATTGCCTGGGTCTTATAACATCGAGGATGCGGAACTGATAAATGCGAACCGCATCCCCATTAGTGCATATCCTGAGGGATTTTTGGTGCACATGGGAATCAGCCGTAATTATTATGGCCCTGAAGATGAGATCCCTATCTTCTTAGACGCCAATGGCCAGGGTGGGTACTTATTCCTCCGTACTTCTGTGTGTAAATATTGTAAGAACAATCTTCCGTACATGTCGCGCATTATATAACCTGTTTGTATATGTGTATTTGTCTTGCGCAGAGATGGATCTGTTCACCGTCGTAAAGCTAGCAAAGCCTGTTGCAGTAAGGACAGGAGTAAGACCTTTGAGGGGTGATGAGGAGCCTATTTTAGCCGCGACTGCAGGGCGTGTCATAGAACTGAATGCTGGGGATACAGGGACCAGTTCCTCAGTTGCAGTGGAGGCAACGCCTCTGCAGAGCCGTCCCAATCCTGAAGCAACTTCGCTGGTAGCGCAGTCATCGCCCGTAGCTGTGGCTCATCCTGAAGAGGAAGAAGAAGAAGAAGCTGCGCTTAGTCGCAAAAGGACCCGAAGAGATGATGGTGCGGGTCCTTCAAGGAAGAAACGTCCCGTGGTTCAGGCTGTGGAGTTGTCCTCCACTGATGAAGCGTCATCGCACCCGTCTGCTGATGACGCGGAGCCAAAGTAAGTAAAACCATACATGTATAATTTTCATTAGTTGGTGAATGTGCTAGTTGTGATTCTAACATTGCGCTGGTGATCATTCACAGGATGGAGCAGGTCATAGAGTCACCTCCCAAGGCGAGTCCGATGCAGTCAGCGCATTCTGAGCCGCAGAGCCAGGATAATGAAAACCAATCTGAGGCGGATGTGCCCATGGAGCACTTGGTCGAAGAATTGGTACAGGTCTCCGCACAACAGGCTGCACTAATTGTGAAGTTGAAAGACCGGGTATCTGGTGGGGAGGATCAAAGTGCACAGAAAGACCAAACGATAACTTTGTTAGAGGCGCAACTGGCTAGCACCCGAGCACAACTGGATAGCGCCCGTGCAGAGGCTAGGGATCTGAGTGCTTACGCTCAAAAACAGGCCGAGGACAAGATGGCACTAATGTGTCAAATCAGTCAAGATCGAGCCGAGGCTGCCAGGTACAAGTCTGCGTGCCGCTGGGCACTTAAACATTTGGAGCAGGGTAAGGAAAGTTTGTTCGCGCAGTTGGGGGAGCTTGGGGCTACTGTGAGCTGGTCTCTGGAAGTGCAGGAGGCCAAACTGCGCAAGATGAGCATCGAGTATGACGAGGAATTGTATCCTCAGCTCATGTCTACAATTGCGGAGCGCAGGTGGCTCATAGGCCACGGTCTTCGCCTAGCTGCCCTTAGCACCCTGGAATCACCAGAGGTGGTGAATGCCTTCGGAGAGGTGGTGCAGTGCGCTCTGGAGCGTGGTAAATCGGAAGCGATTGAAAAGCTTCACGAGGCAAAACTGTTGGAGGCGCCGTTGGATAAGGCACCAGGGTATGATGCTGAGTCATATGATCACTTGGTCGCTGCTATGCAGGCTATGCAGAGAATGAAAGACCTAGAGCTCCCAATGATTTCGGAGCTTGAGCGCGATCAAGATTACCCGATAAGTGTTATTATGGCGGGGTTGACTTTGGCGCGTCATCGTGCCGAGGATGCCAACACACAGCTGGACTATTTTTTGAAACCTCATGAGTCTCAGCTCCAAGTACCTGTCTTTGCGCGTCCCAGGGATAGTCAGAATCCCTTTGCATTGGAGAAAGAGGTACCTCTAAAGGAGGTCTTGGAAGCGCATGCGACCCGTCTTGCTAAGAAAGAAGGTATTGCAGGTAAGGCCATTTTGTGTGGGGTTGGTGCGGCTCACTTGCCGAGGTCTGATGGAGTGCCTGTCAGTGTGGCCACTGTGTCGCGTCAGGGTACAGATGTGTTTAGTGAGGTCAAAGATGCAACGAGTGACGTTGGGACCTCTTCCCTTAAGCGTTGTAGCAGCTGGTAGTAGATTTGTAATAACTCGTAGTTATGAATAAACATTTCTTTTTTGTTTGCTGTGGATATTTGTAATGTATACATATTTGTCTGACTATGCGTAAAAGATGTATTTGTTGCAGTGTACGCCAGTGTAAATATAAGAAATCCATAATCATGTATGAAAATCAGAATATACTAGAGAAATAATTCAAAGTATTTGATCATAATCGTGTATGGTATGATATTCAGCATGCTGTAAATATCTCATTAAGGAAGCAAGTATCTTGGTTCCTAAATTGTTAAACGTGCACGTGTGCATTGCTGCGCAACCGTCGTGGGATGCGCACATATCTTATTCCAACGTCTTGAGAACAAGGTGTTTAACAAGGATGCGTGATCCAGTATTGATGGGTTTGCAACCCTCTTACTCAACAAGTTAGTTAGTAGGTCAACTTATCCTGTTACCATCGTGGGCTTATTGGTAGTGCATGCACGCCATCGTGGGCAAGAAGTAAAAAATTGTTAAGACATACAGTTTATGGAGATAACAACTTAAGATGTGTCGCGGAGTTAGCTAGAAACCGCGGCGTTTTATTAATACTTGCAAGTTTATCAAGAAATAACAAAGAAAACAGTAAATATGAAAAATAAAAACTGAATACATGAATGTTTATTGAGCACTGAAAGTGCGGAGCGTCTGTGCGCTGTGCCGTAGCTGTTCTTACAGGTAGCACCTCTTGAGGTTGCCGATGTTCCATGTGCGTGGGAGGTCACGACCATCCAAGCCTCGTAGCCTGTACGCGCCTGTGCCTATTGCTTCAGTAACCTCATAAGGTCCTTCCCACTTTGGTCCGAGCTTACCTGTATCTTCTGCGCGGCTTGCCTCATTGGCACGGTAGACAAAGTCGCCTGGTCTGAATGAAACACTGCGCACCTTGGCATCATAGTATCCTTTCATTTTTGACTTCGACTTTGCCTCCCGTATGGATGCGCGTTCGCGTCTTTCTTCTAGCAGATCCAAGTCGACACGTCTTTCATCATTGTTTGTTGTTACATTGATCTCCGCGGTGCGAATAGTTGGCATGCCGATCTCAGTTGGTATGACGGCTTCGGTTCCGTAGACTAGAGAGAAGGGGGTGTCCCCCGTGCTGGTTTTTATTGAGGTGCGGTGAGCCCATAATACATGCGAAAGCTCCTCGACCCACCTTCCTTTGTGCCTGTCCAGGCGCGCCTTTATTCCTTCGCCCAGGCTTCGATTTGCGCGCTCTACTAAGCCATTGGTTTGTGGGTGAGTAACTGACGCGAAGTGTTGGGTGATGTTTAACTTCTCGCACCAATCTTTGAAGGGGTTGTCACAGAATTGTTTCCCATTATCCGAGATGATTTCTCCAGGTAATCCGAAGCGGCATACTATGTTGTCCCAGACAAAGCGTTTCACCTGGTTGCCGGTAATTGTCGCCACTGCTTTTGCCTCGATCCACTTGGTGAAGTAGTCTATAGCTACTATGAGAAACTTGAGACCGCCTGCTGCTATTGGAAAAGGACCTGCGATATCAATGCCCCATTTGTAGAATGGCCATGGCGCCGTGATTGGCGTTAACTCATGCTGTGGTTGGCGCGGAACGGGTCTGTGGACTTGGCAATCATTGCACTTCCTTATCAAGTCCCGCGCATCTTTATGCATGGTTGGCCAGTAGTATCCCGATCGCATGGCGCGTGCTACAACGGACCGTGGTCCTGTGTGCATGCTACATGAACCTTCATGGATTTCTCGCAGCACATAATTTGCTTGTAGGGGGCCGACGCAGCGGAGCCATGGTTGGAGGAAAGAACGTCGATACAGTATGTTGTCGCGCAATTCGAATCTCTGCGCTGTGCGCCGTATTCTGCGAGCTTCTGTCTGTTCTTGGGGTAATGTACCTTTGCTTAAGAATTCCGCAATCGGTGTCATCCATGTAGGACCATCCTCCTCTATGACTGCGGAGACTTCCATCTCCGATATTGACTTGCTTTTCAGCGTTTCCACCAGCACTTGCTTTGATAAGTGTGCGAAGCTTGTCGAGGCGATCTTGCTCAGTGCATCTGCTTTGCGATTTTCTCCCCTAGGGACTTGCTTGATAGTAAATCTGTCAAAGCCTTTGATCAGTGTCTTAGTCTTCTCAAGATACTGAATCATATTTTCTTCTTTGGCCACGTATTCACCCAACACGTGGTTGGCCACTAGCCGGGAGTCCACATTTGCTTCCAAGTTACGTACACCCATTCGAGCTGCAATGCGTAGTCCAGCGATTAGGGCTTCATATTCTGCCTCATTGTTTGTCGAGGTAAATTCAAAACGCAGTGCGTAAGTGAATTCCATTCCCTCTGGGTTTGTGAGAATAAGGCCAGCTCCTGAGCCGTCCACGCATGAGGACCCGTCTGTAAACAAAATCCATGGATCTTGTAGTTCTTTCTCGCTTGGTGTAGGTACCTCGTCAGTATCTGGCTTCTCAATGATGAAGTCTGCCAGAACTTGTCCTTTTATTGCGGTACGTGGTCTGTAAGAGATGTTATGTTCGCCTAGCAACACACTCCACTTCTGGAGTCGTCCTGACGCATCGGGTTTGGAGATGATCTGCTTGATGGCTTGATCTGTGATTACCGCTATCGGGTGCGCTTGGAAGTACCGGCGCAGTCGCTTGGCGGCAAACACTAATGCCAAGACCAACTTTTCCATGGCACTATAGTTCATCTCCGTCTTCTTGAGCGCTTTGCTGACAAAATAGATAGGGGTTTGCACCGAGTCCCTATCTGTTAGTAGCACTGCGCTGACTGCCCCATGAGTTGCTGATAAATACATGATCAGCTCTTCCCCTGGTCGGGGTGCCACGAGTGTTGGGAGTGTTGCTAGATGCTGTTTGAGTGTGGTGAAGGCTTCTTCCGCCTCCGTCGTCCACCGAAAGTCACCCTTTTTTATACACTTCTTGAGTGTTTTGAAAAGAGGCAATGACTTTTCTGCTGATTTAGACAGGAACCTGTTGAGGCCAGCCAGTTTTCCATTGAGGGATTGGACTTCCTTCAGCGTGCGTGGTGAGGGAAGTTCTATTACCGCCTTTGTCTTTTCTGGACAAGGTTTTATGCCATCAGGTTTTATCAGGTACCCTAAGAACATGCCTTCGGTAGCGCCGAAGGTGCATTTCTTAGGATTTAGCTTCATGTTGATCTCGCGTAGAGTCTTGAATGTTTCTTCTATGTCGCGCACAAGTTCTTTTTCAGTATGGCTTTTTATGACCAGGTCATCCACATAGACTTCCAGGTTGCGGCCCACCTGTTTTTCAAAGGCATTGTCTACCAACCGCTGATAGGTGGCACCCGCATTCTTCAAGCCAAACGGCATTTTTGTGTAACAGTAAACGCCTTGGCTTGTGTGGAAAGCTGTCTTTTCCTCGTCTTCTTGAGCCATTTGTATCTGGTGATATCCCTTGTACGCGTCAAGAAAACACTTCAACGGGTATCCACACAAGGACTCTATTTTCCAATCTATCTCTGGTAATGGATAGCAGTCATGCGGGCATGCTTTATTAAGGTCGGTGAAGTCTACACACATTCGCCAGCTACCATCGCTTTTTTTGACCATTACTGGATTAGAAAGCCAGTCGTGGTAATAGACTTCACGCATAATTCCCGCATTTACCAATTTCTGTACCTCTGCCAGAATTGCCTGCGCCCTCTCTGGAGCTTGGCCACGCTTCTTCTGGCGTATCGGTGAGTATCCTTGTCGGATTCTAAGTTGATGCTCTGTGATCGAGCGTGGTACTCCAGTCATGTGTTTTGGCTCCCACGCGAAAATATCCACGTTCTTTTGTAGGAGCGCGCACACAGCTGTTTTGCCGTTGTCCGACAATGACCCTCCAATGGTTATTTCCTGGTCTGGGTATTCTGGGTGAATTGCGACTTTCAAGTTGGGGACTTTGGCCGCGCACTGCTTCGGGATTGGTTCCATTTCGCATGTAACCGTGTTACATTCTCTGTTTGGTACCGTGGCATTGTAAAGAGTGACAATGCCCCCTTCTACTGGGAATTTAAGCATCCCGTGCGCTGTTGATGGCACCGCGCGCATGGCTGATATCCCGGGTCTCCCAATAATGCCATTGTATGACGAGGGGGATTTGATCACCATGAAATCCATCCAGGTTGTCGTAGAGTGCTCTGCGTTGCCAACGCTGACTAGTAATCGCAGTTGCCCCATGGCCATATCTTTTCACCTGTGAAACCGATGAGTGCTGTGTTGACCGGATTTAACTGACTACGTATTTCAGGTCGTAGTCTTTTAAAGCAATGCTCATACATGATATTTGCCGATGCCCCACCATCGATGTACATGCGGTGTATGTCGTGACCACCCGCACTAATTTCAATGGTGAGGGGCTCTGCTGCTGCGTTGTCCGCAGTTAGAGTAGGGAAAGAGATTTCGCTTCTTCGGGAGAACTCCTGGCTGACCTTTTGTCTAGTGGTTCTTTGCCACGTCTGTATCATGTAGATTGTGTCGGCCTTATCTTTGGGTGTCTCCTTCTTGCTTCCATTCTTTTGTTTATCTCTTCCCTCTTTGATGTTTTTAACTAAGTGGTCCAGTCTACCCTCCTTGACCATCTTGTCGATGAGTTGGCGCAGCTGGACACACTCGTTAGTGGTGTGACCCTTTTGTGCGTGGTAGTCACAGTATCCATTCCCAGTGCGCCGATCTTCTGGTGTACGCATCTGCGGTGGTCTTGGGAAATTCGCGCCTTCCGCTGCGAGTATTTCTTTTGGGGTTTTGATCAGGGGGGTGTACCTGTCATTATCTCTGTCTCTGCCGCTCCTCTGGCTGCGATAGTTCCTATTACGGTTATTACCTCGGTCGTTGGATTGTCTCCCAGGTTGTTCCTGTGACCGGTAACTCGAATGGTTCTTTTTGCTATCTGCCGCAGCGGCTTCTCCCTGGACAAAAGACCGAGAGCGCTTCATGAGTTCATCAAAGGTCTCAGGGATCTTGTCGTTTAACCTCTTGATGAGTTATGGGTTATTAATCCCATTCATGAAGCCAGAGATCTTTAAGACTTCAGGACATGCTTTAACTTGCATGCATTCATCTTTAAAGCGTTCCATGAATGCGCTCGTAGATTCTCCCTGGTTCTGTTTTACTCTGGCGAGTTCGACAGGATTTTTAGCGCACTTTTTGCGTTGAGTAAAATTTAGGCGGAATGCCTTTCTCAACTCTTCAAAACCATTTATGCTCCTTCGTGGGAGTTTGTTGAACCAGTTCCGCGCGCTTCCCACCAGTGTGGAATTAAACATGTGGCACCACACTGGTTGTGGCCAGTTCTCAATGGTCGCGGCTGATTCAAAGATTTTTAGGTGATCGTCAGGATCACCTGTTCCGTCATAGGTCTTGACATTTGTAGGCATGCGCCTCTTCTTGTTCTCAGAGAAATCACTAATGCGTCTGGTGAACGCATCCACTTTCTGACGGCGCCACGGGAGAGACATGTCTTCCTCTTGGCTATCGCGTCTGTTTCTAGACTTCCAATGCCCTGTGTCGCTGTCCTCGTTGTCCGAGGAATTATCAGTAGATGAATTTTCCTTCCTACGGCGTTTGCGCCGGCTATCCTCAGAGTCTGACTCGTAGTCCGGATCTGAAGGACTTTCACTTGGGGAGTGCTTTCGCCCCAGTCTGTCACGTACTTTACGGCTACCCAATCTAGTGTAGACACTGGTACGCCGTTCTTCTCTATCACTATCACTCAAGTGCTGCGAGTGAGATGTCTCATCATCCTCAACTCTCCTCCCTATTCTGTTGAATACTGGGGGTCGGCCGCTATCCCTCCCGCGCTTTTCTTTCTGATGGCGCAGTGGGGAAGTCTCGTATTCAGAATCGAAGTTGAGTCGGGCTTTCAAGTTCCGACCTGATCTCTTCTTCTCTTCCTCTTGCATGAGGGCAGTTAATGTTTCGTAGTTTTGGGATACGAAAACTTCTGGTGCTAATTCCGGCGCGACTCCCTCGAGGGTGAGTGCGTTTGTTTCTGTTGCTTTACCCTTATCCCGGCCTGGTGCCTCCGGTACCTTTGTCAGGTCAGTTTCTAGCACTGATTGGAAGGGAGTAGTAAAGACGGTGCGCAGTGGGTCTACTCCACTCGTGGTGGTTGTAGTGGCTTGGGTTGTTCCCGAGTGCGGTTCCACCAGAGGGAAGATCAAGTCTTGACCTGATCCCTTATTTTTAGCAGCGCTGGTTGTCCCAGAGGTCTGCTTAGGGGTTAGTCCACTCTACAACTTCTTCCCCATGAGGTCTGACTGCGATCGCTGATTACCGTGCTTTGTCATTCTAGTGTCGGTTCTTAGTGTAGGGTCCCACGGATGGCGCCACTTGTTGATACAAAAGTTGGACGTTCCTGATTTGGAGCTCCGGTTCTCGTACCAATTGAGAATTGTTGCTTGAGACCTGCGCACTAAGAGACAAGAAACACCGTTAGGCTTACCGTGGGATTGTCTCCCACGATTATCCTCCGGCGTGAGAGTGAGTAATCGGTTTAGGGTTTAAGGAGTTTTAGGGTTATGAGATCGTACCTTAAACGAGGGATATGATTCCCTTTATATACGCACGGAATCCTTGTTGGTTCCGTGTTCCCCAACCTTCGGCGTATCCCGCCTAAGTCGGTTGGGAATGATTATCTTCTTATTTTAGAAGATGTCGGATATCTATCCCGTAAATAGATATGGGCTTGGGCTTTCGTGAGCCCAAACGCTTATTGGTATTGGCCCAGTTCGTACCGGGCTTGTAAGTATTGGACTGTAGTCGGGTTTATGACCCGACTCCAGACTATACGTCATCATCAACCGAGTCGATTAAAAACTCGGTTTTTAAAACATTCTTATTTAATGACAATTAGTTCGCCAATTTACTTTTTACTATGCGTTTGGCTCGGTATTCTTTCACATTTAGTTCAAGGCCTCTACTTCCAATAAAGTGAAATAAGGATTTTATGCAAAAGTCATTATTTTTGGAATTCTAATGCGATACGAGTATACGACTATTAAATGTCAAATTTGGTATAAGTTACAACTTGTGCAATTTGACTTAGCCTACAACAGCGTATTTAAAAGTCACTTTTTACTTGACCAAACAGAATAACAACACTCGGGGGTTCAAAGCACATTTGTTCGAAATATGATACTTATTTGACCATCAAAGCGTGATCTTGTGTAAAATAGCATAAGCACTGTTGCGATAAATCAATTTCAGAATGTTCTTATTGTATGAAGAAGAAACAAGGGTAAAAACAAAATTCAATTTCAAGTCCGCTCGTTTAACTCTCTTATCTGTTGACTATTTCATTTTTGTTCTTGCTAAGGACGCAGTTTATGCAACACTGGCAGATACTTGTCGCTGGGATCAACCGATCAGATAATAGTTTAAACAATGTTTAGACTTGTTAGCTAGTTAAGTTTTAACATATAAGCCATATTGGAAAAGATATGATGCTTTTGAAATTCTGTAGATCTCTTCACCACTTAGGTTTCGTTAACCACCCCACCCAAAATGGCTACAGATTGAAGAATTCAACTCGGTCTTTTTTTCCTGAACCCAGTGCGAGCGATAATCAAGATTTTTAGGACTCTTTTAGAGCCTTTCAAGATATATAGTCATACTGCCTGTGCATTCGATGATATTTACTTTGGAGGGCATAACTCAAGATGGTAAAACCAAGGACCAGATGTAACAAGCGATAAGCCAACAACATATATTCTGTTTCTAGCCAGTAGCCAGTCACTATTAAAACTTCAAAATATACTTGGAAAGCATCACATAAATTTGTACAGGTTGTTCTTCTTATAGATTAAGAACTCACTCTCCATGCAATTCAGAAGATCAACCACTGTCGCTTCTGTAGATCCATTGAAATGCTTTAATATGTCCGATAATGCAACCTGCATATTATTTAGTATTATACGTGAGCAACATAGCAACATACCAATATTAGGGAAGAAAAAGCTTTAAAACTATATTTTATTTCAGCAGAAAGAAATGCACTTTGTGTTTGATAAGTGATACAATTGGAATAATTCAACTCCATTCATTTTCCAGAAAATTAATCTGATAAGTGACTCATTTCCTTTTTTAGTAGGTTATGTTAAATACCACCCACTTAACCCGTTACTGTATCAATCTATATATAAGTAAAGAGAATTGATACCTACACCACATCTTTTGATGCATGCACCACAATTTGTGCATTACAATTTGTACCGTACAATACTGTAATGCACAGATTGTTGTGCATGCATAAAAAAATGTGGTGCGAGTATCACCCCCCATAAGTAAATGGGTTGAAATTCCCACCTCAGCACCTCTACTTACATCCAAGCACCCCCTAAAGACTAAATTAAGACTCACCCCATCCTCAAACTTCTGAAGCCAGTCTAACAAGGAAGCTTCAGTAATCTCCAAAGAATGATCATGATGTTCTGGTACCTCAACCTTCTGACGCTTCCTTGGAGAATCATCAAGGACTATAACGTCGGACTTCTCAAGAACCGGTTTTTCAAATTCACAAGGTTTTTCTGATAATTCTTGTGTTTCATTAGAATATTCTTCACCATCACAGCTATTCTGATTAATTGATGAAATAGCTTCAGGCGACATTCCAAGATCTTGCATTGTCAACCATGCCTTGATATGACTATAGTCTACCTGAAAGATTAGTCAGTAATCAATATCAATCAATGAGAAACTATGCCACGTAGAGAAGTTTTATACCAGCTCAAGTAAACTTGGGGTCAACAGGGGTCAATATGAGTCAAGTCTTTTTAAAACACAAGTAATATCGAAAAAGTCAGCTACAAAAATCAAACAAATATGGTTCAGAAGTCCCCCAATGTATAATCAAATGTTTACAGTCACCTAAATCACTTTATTCGAAGAACGGAAGAACTAGATCATTATGTAAATAAACGCTTTTGAAATTATGTTTTATACATTAATCACTAAAAAAGTTCCAATGACAAAAATATGTGGGTAGGAGAAACCGGCCAGCTTTGACATCTTTAAAGTTTTGTTACTCAAATTGACCTCATTTTGCCACATAAAATGCCATACATATACAATGCCTAGAGTTCAAGATAAAGTTCCATAAAGCAATTTGAAGTCATATGGATTAATTCTCAACTTCAGATAACAAATTAAACTTCCTAACCGAGACTGACGGTAGAGTAACAGCGTTGATGTTATTTGATACCAGAATCTGTTTGAAGCCAGATTCTACAATTTAGAAATTTACCTCTTCAGGTAGTTCCTCTTTGATGGGCTTCAGCTTGTCTTTTGAGCCAACTTTCAGGATTGCAGCTTGAATGCTAGCAACAATTACTTGTGTCAGTCCTAATTCTTTAAACAGCCTAGCCCAGTCAACCACACATCCTTCCCGAGCTGCATCAAGGACATATCCAAGGACTGTTTGTGCTTTAATTGGAGCGGATCTACCAGGAAAGTTCTACAGAACAAATTAAAGTAAAAGTGGCAATTTAGATCCATATACTTATGAATGGTTCCACTTGGGTTGCGTTCAATCTCAAATGAATCAAATCAAACTTTTTAGAAATAGAGAAATGGGCCGTTTTCCTTTAATCCATAAGATGCAACCTTATACCTACCAAATCTATAAAATTATTTATAGCAGCAAGAGTTCATAACTTCATATGTAATACTAATACTGGTTTCACCATCAAACTTTCAATCAAATTACAGTTTTAACTCTTTGGCCAGAAGTTTCGCCCCTCTATTCTTTTTGCGATTTTTCTATGAGGGAAAAAAGTCTAGGGGCTGTGCCACGGGAGAGAAACATTTTGAAAGAATAAAGCGATGCAATAATGGAAGTTTGTTGGTTAAACGGTTAGGCCAAACATTTAAAAAAAGTCAAAGAGAAAAATCACTGCAAAAATAGATTCAAGGGTTAAACGGTTAAACCATATATTGAATTAAAGTTTGAGGGTTAAACCATAATCATTGGTAAAAAGAACAAAAGTGTTTTTGGGTCAACCGAGCCTGGTCCATTTCGGTAGATGTTAAAAATGGCATGTTTCAATCCGGTAACCATTACCCAACTCCCCCAACCCGCCTATATTGCCACCTCTAGAATTTACTACAACTGTTATCAGTAAGAAATGCATACAGCAATTTGTTCGGTTGAGAGACCATCTTCTTGCCACATTTTCCAAGCTGAGTATTTTGCAGGTGGCAAGTCTTTTGGTTGTTTTGGTGTTGTGTAAGCTTTGCATCTATTATTAGCTTGAGTAACTTCTATGGCTCCAACACCGTCTAAAGCAAGATCCAGTTGTTTTGATAATTTCTGAATACTTTGAAGAAAATGATCTCCAAACCTTGTTACAAGGTGCTGTAGTATATAAACAAGAACAGATCTTAAAGTTAACCAAAGGGTCAAAGAGATTTTATCTAAAAGTGAGAAGAACACATCAAGTTTTAGCATCAATAGGGGGTGTTTGGATGTGTGTTTTAAAACTGATTATATGACATATATAATCAGAATCAGAAAATTAGTTATTTGAGGACTGCAGATTCAAATCATCAGAGTACGAATCACTACATCCAAACACTAATCAGTTTCATACCGCACATCAAAACACCCCCTAAATATACCTGATTGACTCCGTCTATGTTCGCCAGCCTTGCTTTAGAAGATGGCCTTGTTGCGACAATCTTTTTCAACGTTAAATCACCACATATGGCGTATCTATAAAGTACAAAATAATCTTAATATAGAATAGATATCCATAAAATATATATAATAGTTATGTTAATGGGTGATATAGAGTGCAATACATTAAGATTATGCAATGTTTTTGCAATACACATAGATTATGCAATGCTAATAAAAGTACAAAAGCTTACGGGGCAGTTCCAGCTGATCTTGCAAGCTTCATTCTCTCTTCTAAAAGCATCTTATAGAGTTCTGCCTCCGCCTATTATGGGAATTAATCAAATTTCAAGAGAATGTTCCAAAAAGACTAACCATAATGATACTACAGTAAGGATAAGAAAGAAATAAATGTCCTTTTAACATACTTGTGACAGTCCATCATGTCCTGAGCCAGTCGTGCTGCCACCATTGCCATCCAATTCACTAGTTATTGGCAAAAGTAATGGAGGTTGATAATCAGGCCTGCAGGATCTCAGAAACTCTGCTCCTTCCTTACTCACACTGGGACATTCAAAAATAATAATCAGTTTAATGATAAAGTAACAAAAGAGAAAAACCTAGCTGACAACAGACAGTAATGTACGTATAACTTCTAACTTTTAAGAGATAAAAAAGACTGGAAATATACTTTACGGCTCGGAAAGTATCTTTAACAGTCTCAACCAAGTAACCTGCATCAAATTGTATAACTGGCTTAGACACTTCCTGATAACCAGTAAAGATGAACCAGAAGGTGGTACAGGTAGGTAGTCAACTCACCATTCACCAACAGATGATATATCCCAGAGGCGGCAATTTGGACCAATTAACCTATGTATGAGTGGATTCAGGATATGTTGAATCTTCAACGGGCCAAACGGGTGAGCCAGAAAAATAAAAATAATTTTTTTTTTTAAAGGAGCAGTTTGAATGGAGTAAAACTGGTCCAAAGTCTCTCAAAGTGTATTTTTGATGTATAAAACCCCTTGAATTATTTTACTCGGAAAATTTGATTTATAGTTAGAGGTCATATTACTATACAAATCATATTTGACACAGTAATAATTAATAAAAATCAAAAACTTCGGGCAAGTGTTTTGGGTCAACCCTGCTTGACCTGTTATGGCCCATATAAAAAATTACTTGTTATGATCCAAACCCGTTCTGACCCATTACAGTACCCAAACCACCCATTTTGGCACCTCTGATATTCTCTCTGATTTAGAAAAAAATAATATACAGATTAAACAAACAGAATGTAGCAACCGCGTATAACCTTGTTCGGGGAAAGCCATTTCAAGTACAAAGAATGTGTTGCATACCAGAAGAGATCAACTGAAAACCCAGCGTCTTCCACCAATTTGCCGAAAAATCTTTCCCAAGTCCATGGTATGGAAGATTTTCAAATTGTTTTTCTGTAATCTTTTTGGCCTGTGAGACACAAGAAGAGTTATTAGGAACACAATCAATCGAGTTTCTGTCAAGTATAGCTAAAAGTGAGAACAGGAAAGAAGCATATTATTTGCTATTGGTCAGTATTTCGACCCATTTACTTAGAAATTAGTCAACTGAGATTATGTTTTATCTCTAACAGGGAAAAATCAGAAGAAATAAAAAGCTTAAAAAGATACGGGTTGAAAAGCCCAATGTAGATCTTTTATTTAATAAACCTCCAAAATCGTTTTACTCAAAAAGATCTGACTATTAATGAAATGATACATTTTCCGTATTTCATGAATTCATGCAGTTATTACTTATAACAAAATGGACAGATAGTGTTCAGACCAACTCAACCCGTTTCACCCAACACCAAGGATCACCAGTTTTTTCCGGAACACATTTAGCATGTTACCCAAGTACCCAACCATTCATTTCGCCACCTTAAGTAATTACTTAATAAAGAGTTAACAAATCTGATTAGTGCTAATTATATAGATAATTCAGTCTCATTCGAAGGATGTGAATGGACGTAACATATAAGAAGGTGGGGGTTTAGTGCCTCGCTTATATATAACTGAGGAAGTTATAGAAAATGCTCCTGCGACTTCTAATAACAATACTTCATCACTGCAACCAGTACACGTGCGTGGGGGCGTGCGGACGTGAGCGGGCAGGTGTGGACGACGGTGTGGGTGTGCGTGTGGTATGCATGTGAGTGTGTGTATTTGATACTAAAGCAAATTATCTGACTTTAGAAGTAGAATCTTACACGAGAACCTCGAAGAACATCTATAGGCATATTAAGTCCCCAGTAACGACCGCAAGCCTGTATGCAGCCCATCAGAAGAAATGCTTCTCTAGACATATCACTTTCCTCCTTAGAGTTGGTGCAATTATCACAATTCCCTGGAAAGAAAAAGAGTTGTCCAATGATGACCCAAATAAAATCATCATTAATTACCACTTCAACGATTAGTGACAAAATATTAAACTTAACACGCAAACACAAGATACAGCGATAATACATATTGAACATATGAATTATCTGGAAAAAATTTATCATCATGGATGATATATTTATAGGAAAGAAGCATGTAATGTGACATCAAATGCCAAGAAGAAGAGCCAACATAAATATTATATTAATAGTTGCTTACAATAATCGAAATTATTCCTTACCACATTTATTGGATGGAAATGTTTCCCCAAAGTACTCCAGCAAAATCTTTCTTCTGCAAGTTGTTTGCATGCAATATCGTTGAGCAGCCATGAACGATTCCATAATAGCCTTCTTCTGGGTCGCCTGGTTTACAAAGATGAAATGGTCATTGCCACATTCATAAAGAAAATAATGGCCTCTAAATAAACAAGAATAAATGATTTTCCCAAAAAAATGAACATACAGAGCTTGCTTCACCACAGTAGAATTCAGCTTTTCCAAAGTCACCTCTTGAAAAGTACAGCCAGCAATCAGAAGCAATACCATCTCGACCACAACGTCCACTTTCTTGATAATAGGACTCCAGACTCTTGGGGCACCCATAGTGAATCACATGTCTTATGTCCGGCTTATCAATACCCATTCCAAAAGCAATAGTTGCAACCATGACCTGGAGCTCATCTCTTATAAACGATCTAGCACCAAGAGAAAGACGTGACTGTTAATATGACCATGACTGATGTATGAAATTTTGAGTTGGCAAAAAAAATTGAAACCTGTGTGACTCTTCACGGGCCTTGTTACCCATTTGACCATGATACATTCCGGCATTGATTTCAGCCTCACAGAGTGATTTGGTAACCTAAGGAATTAAGATAGACATGATCAAACAGAACTATCAGAAAGACGTCTAATCAATAAAGATACTAAGAGTATTAAACCCATGATATAAAACACACAAGCTTGAGAGTAGAAATGATTTTGTTATGTGCTTTATGAGAGAATAATCATGATTGTGGCTGATTGAGAGTGAAACTATTTGTCTTGGAAGTATAAATAGAAAATAGATGTCAACTACAAGACACACAAGGGTGAAGCATGAACTAAAGGTTAAAAGTATATGAAAGCTGACCTCTTGGACATCTTTGACGGTCGTACAGTATACAATAGTTGACTCAAAATTTCTTGCATATTTGGAGATTTGTGCCACAAGCTCTTCCACGAATAAAGGGCCACGGTTAATAGATTTCGCACCATAGTAGAGATTTTTACGATCAAATGATCCAACAGCAATATAAGGGTCTTCCATCCTAAGCGAATTAATTATATCTTTTTGGACCCTGGAATAACAGAAAAGCTATCAATATCACATGCATTTTGCTCTTGTACAGTTTAACCTTTAACTAATCTACAACATATATAAGAAACTCGTACGTTTCATTATAAATATACAGTAACATACATCAGGCAAGCTAAAGCTAATAAAATCAACTTGCATAATACATACTTATCAGTAGCTGTTGCTGTCAGTCCAACAAATGGAACATTTTGTAAAACATCTCGCAGCTTGTATAACTGTTTGTACTCCACCCTGTAAAGAAGATGAATAGAAATGATCAATAACCCACTTCAAAGTAGATAAATACACAAAGTGTAGAACCAACGCATTAGTATTTAACATACAAAAGATTATGTAGCACTTAAAGCCATTATATTTTGTTGTGCACAGATATTCTATCGTTAAAGTGCCCAATGATCTAAGCAAAAGGGAACTGAAGACAAAACATAAATATCAGAAAACCTACCGAAAATCATGACCCCACTCTGAGATGCAGTGTGCTTCATCAACTGCCACTAGACAAATTCCTGTGTCAAGTAACTTCGACCAGAAACTGCATTGAGAGTAGAAACAGCTCAGAGTGGCATATCACTTATTATGTTTTATTCAAGATAGCATATCAACACAATAACTGAAGTAAATCTAACAGAGTGCCAACACACACAGAGTTGCAGTAGGCAATAAATCACTAATATGAAAAATTGCATTAGTATCGGAATTCGGAATACTGTAATTTTAATAATCGTAACTGACACAGTAACTATTTAAAACATCTGGAAGTTACTGACAGGAACTGAGGGTGGGTCAACCGAACCCATTTTGACCCGTACCTTAAAGTACCCATTTGACCTGTACCCAACCCCCACCCCGCCAGTTTGATAAACTTTGAGATACGTGTATCAACAACAGCATAGACACAGCAAAAGTATATGCAGAAGTGTCCAAAGGCGGCTTGAGTACACAGCTACCACAAAAGAGCAGCAAACACATGTAAGTAGCAAATACACGACAAACATGTGCATGCAAAATGAAACCGGTTTTATGAGAAGCAAATAAGATAAGCACAGCTTCAAAAGAAATAAATTAAGACTAAAAAAGAGGTCCCCGGAGATACTCCATGGTTTTTGCAACTTATAACCTTTCAATATAAGATCTTGGGGTTTGACCTTGATCAATGATTGAACAAATTGCGCACAAGGTTAGCAATCTTTACCTTGTGGGAACATTACACGCCTTCTCAGGAGTCATATACATAATGTCATATTGGCCACTCTCGGCATTTTTAAATGCACTTGTGTTGGTCTGGGCAGAAGAGAGATGCTCAGCTTTGATACCCCTTTGTTTCAAAGCCATAACCTACAAACAAACACCATATCAGTTAACATTTGCTTATTTATTAATAGATATTAACTAAAGAAGAAGATAAAAGCATAAAACTACCTGATCTTGCATCAAAGAGATGAGTGGGCTAATAACTATAGCAGTCTTATTTGCAACTAGCGGAGGTACCTGATAGCTTCATTAAACATTTAAAAAAACAAGTCAGTTGCAAGTTGCAAGTACTAATACCTGATAAATCGACAGTTTCACCACTCTCCTATTCAGAGTGCATGCATCATCAATCATACTTTCATCTTTTAGAACCTAAAAAACGCACTCTGTTGTAACTGTCTTAAATAGATGAGCAGCATTTCGAGTTTAGATATCATACAGAGCACTTTCAACTCCAAAATACCATACGGAACTAGAAATTAAAACTTGTTTGCTCCATCTAGCTTTATAATAAATACTATAACGTCAACAATGTTGAAACTGTAACACAACCAATACATAATTTTCATTTGGAAGCAAATGTAAATAGCATTGATACTCACATTGTACCTCTTTCTATGAGATTCTATACATTAAGAACAACTGCATACAAATAACTCCACCTATTTATAATCTGTATTACTTTCCACGCAATTAACGGTCAGAAACCTTATCAATCTATTCAAAGGAGGATTTGAACAAATACAGTATGATCATAGAGCCATTTTCTTAATGCCTCGATTTTGTTTCGGTTTGGGCTCTTTGTAAGAGAAAAATATGTCAGACTTCTTTACTGAATACTTATATCAACTTCCACAATGTTACTGAAACTATTTTATATATATTTAAAATTTGAGAAGTAATTAGCCTGCCTAATTTTATCACACTGACGGGTAAATATAAAACGGGTAAACGGATGAGGTTTTCCCTTTTCAGGCTACCCGGGGAGGGCGAGTCTTCGACTCAAATGTACACGGCCTAACGGGAGTATCTCCGTGACCATTTCCGACCTTTTTCCCTCACCACCCTAAGATGTGTACCTAGTGAGGTTTGAACCTGCAACCTCTAGTGAGGACATCACAGATCCCAACCACTAGGCCGCTTTGGTGGGGGTTAGTGATAGGTAAATACAAGAAGAGAAAATACAATGTGCAATCAATGTGTCAAACACTTAATGCTTTAGATAAACTTTAGACACATGAGTTATACATAGATCTTTTTATATTATTATTTCGTGTTTAACGAGCCTACTCGAGCCACAGACCACCCCGCAAGACTACTTACTAATTACATCACATGCGTTTCATTTAGAGTTAACAACTTGTTGCCAAACATTACATTAATCGAAACAATTACAAAAAATGATAAATAGAGATGGAAAAATAGTAGTATATACCATAGAGACTTGCCACTACCAGTAGCCATAACAACCAAACTATCTCTCCCTTCCAAAATCTTCTCAATTATCTCCTTTTGGTACGGCCGAAACCGCGAAAACCCGAAATACTCCTGTTTAACCACACATCAAAGGACAATTAAATAAGCATTAAGAATGTGAAATTAAAGTTAGGGTTTTTAGGGTTTTGTGTAAAATTGAAATGAATGTTACAGTACATACCTTGAGAGTGGATTCCATTTTGATTGTGGGATTGGAATTAGATGATAATTTTGAAGAAATGAAGGCTGGAAACCCTTTTTTGTGTACTCTAGAAGTTGGGCTTGCTTTGCTATGTTGGGTGTGGTTTTCGCGCCTTTTTTATTTTCTGACCTATTTATTTTTCGATAATTAAATCACGGTTTTCAATTTTAATTTAAGGTTCTTAATTTTTTTTAATTTAATGTATCAAAGTTTTTTATTGCAATATCATACTGTTTACAGGTTAACAAGTTAACAGTGCACAATGAGCAGGTCACCACATGTTATTCCATGTACCTATTTTTTTGGCCGCAAGGTTTTTAAAATAAGCCAAAGATGTGCGTAAAAGGCAATTATATAACCACAAAACACAATAAAATACATCAATGCACAATATAATAATACGAACAAAAGATTAGACGACACCCTTTTATCTCCTAAAAGTTGGGTTTTATTTCAATATTACATCATCACAAGACAGCTAATTTAGGTTTTATTTGAAAAATATTTAACACGATTGGGTTATGTTAATGTCTAAGTGGTGTTATTTAGTTTTAAATATTGTATAAAACAAACTAATATTTAATAATTAATATCATTCGTTGAGCAATATTTCAAGAAATTAATATGATTGCAAAGGATGTATATCTCACAACAATGTGGCCTTATTTCACATTTACGGTTGAGCGAGTATGTTTGGTATACAGAATCGAAACTACACGTCAGTCAAGAAATACATTTGATAGTTAAATATGCCGTATAGTAGATTAGGGACATTTGTTACAAATCACATGAGCAAAGCAGAGTGACAAATTTGTTTTAACATGAAAAATTAGTTTTTAGGTGAAAGTTGGTCGTAAGTTGATTGGAGAAGATGAAGAAATGTGGTAATATGAAGAAATGTGGTAATAACCTGCAACCTATTGAGTAGGTAAAAGTTACCCAATATTGCAACCAAAAAAAACTTTGATACCTTAAATTGAAAAAAAATAAGATAAATACCTTAAATTGAAATTGAAAGTAAGTTCGATACCTTTTTATGAAGAGCAATTATTTTATTTATTTTTTAAGATAAAAAAACTAATCTTCACCCTTTATTATTTGTTTTCATCTAATGGTATTGGATAAAAACAAAATTTTAATTATCAATAAATCTAATTAAAAGAGAAAAAGATAGGGTTTTTACTTAAAGTGCTAGATACAGTTGGTGTTGTTGATATTGTCGGTGATGATGTCGTGGAAAAAATGATGCTACATCAGCACCTTTTTTACATGACATCAGATTTCTCTATAACATCAAAACACACCTCCCTAGCTATAACCCCTAGCTATAACGTCACTTTTTTGTGCCATCGCTTTTTTTCCATTTAATACAAAAAATATATATAACTAAATTTTAATTTCATTATAAAAAAAATAAAAATAAAAAATAAAAACATTACATAAATTAAAAAGACAACACATTAAAAAAAAATACATCAAATTAAAACAATACATTAAAAAGAGAAATAATCTAGTTTTTGAGAAAATATTCGGCCCGAATCCTTATTTTTTCCGGATCCATATCCGTCGCTTTGATTTTCAAGACCTTCAAATCTTCGGTCTTTTTTTGGGCGTAAAGTGCTTCGGCCTTCAACTTCTCATTCCTTTTTTGAGCGTTGATTAATTCAACTCTCGTCGACGTCTCACGCTCCAACTTTTCCAATTTCGCCTCACGATCCAAAGCATATTGTTGTTGCAACATTTCTTGAAAAATTAACCGGGTTTGAACCGGAAGAGGCGGATGAGTTTGAAGACCGTTGACTTTTTGAAGGCCTTTGTTTCCCGGGGGGACGCGGCAACGGGTCATCTCCAAAGAGTTCGGGCTCATCTTCATTTACCCGTAAGTGGTTTCGTCTTGCTTGTGTTGAATCGGGGTTTTTCCACTTGTGTTTGTCTTTCAAAAAAAGAACTAAGCACTTTTGTGCTTAAAAGTGTAACCCACGATTCTGCTAAAAATTATATGAACTCGTGACATCAAATCTTCATCATTTTTTCCCGCTAAGAGCTTGAGTTTCATCGACAAGGTCATTAAACTTCTTGACATCTCTATTCAACGGAGTCCACTTCCCCGTTAACATGTTCTTGGTACGCTTCACAAACTTTTTCTTTTCGGCTTCTTTATTGTAAATTTCGAGAACCCGATACCAAAACGTGTCTTTATTTTGATCAACGGCCACATTTGGATCCTCGGATACTTGTATGAAGCATTCGGCCAAAATTAACTCCTCATCTTGGCTCCACAAGTTTCGACTAGAAGTAGATCCCTCGGGTTTATCCTTGGGTTGTTTGGCAATTTTTTTGGTACGTTTTTGTGAAAACGTGCCAACGGGTTCGGTTTCATCGGGTTCTTCTTGGGATTGTTTGTTGAGGTTGTTGTTGAGATTGTTGTTAGAATAGTTGTTGGGAAAGTTGTGTTCGTCGGATTTGTTGTTGAAGTTGAAATTGTTGAAATTTCAATTGTTCTTCAGGTGAAAACTGGTTGAGATATGGGTTATATGCGGTAAATTGATTTGGTATTTGAAATGGAAATTGGTTAAAGTTTGATGATATGGAATTTGCGGATGTTGGTGTGTTCGGATTAGAAGAAGATGATGAATTCGGTATTTGGTTTTGTGGATCGGTTAGCATAGCGTTGACCCATTGTTGGTTATTGTTGGGATTCATTTGGAGGGAAATGAGAGTATTAGAGATAGAGTGATAGTGAATTGTATGTAAAAAATATGAGAATAGCATGGTATTTATAAAGAGATGTTTAATGTCAACCATTGATAAGTCATCGTTCTCATTTATTGTCAACCATTTAAGTCGTCTTCATTTATTATATTATATTACTAGCTTAGAGACCCGTTGACACCGGGTTATTTTTTAAAGAAATAGATAAATGAGATGATAATAAAAGTAATAACGTAAATTTGTTAAATTGAAAATATGTGTGAGTCACAATCGATTTACAACCATCGCGTTGCCAATCTAAAATAGATTGACTCGAACATAAAATGATGTGTGATTTTAATGATCAATTGAGTTGCTAACAAACCTTGTAACATTAAAAATAATGAACCATAGTATAATATAACGTGATTACCCCAATGATACATACATGATACAACATGAACCTTGTTCAAAGACCTTCAAGTACTTCTTTATAAACGACATTTGTTGTGGTTTTGGAGAGATTACCATCCTGATCACAAATGACAACCTTCAAACCCCGCTTGAATAGTTTTGCCGATTTTAAGTTAGTTTCAAAAACTTTAGATTCGATATTATGTGAAATCGTATGGATGTAGAGAAAGTATAGATCTAATGATAAAGCAAGTATCTAACGCGTCAACTCTTACAGCCCGTTTCATTAAAGTTAAATATCTAACGCTTATATTCAAAATCACTTAATCACTCCTACAACATGTTTCATTGCAGTTAAATATCTTACGCTTATATTCAAAATCACTTAATCACTCCTACAACCCGTTTCGTTTTAGGTGCTTACCATCTCCATAACCCGTTTCATTACAGTTAAATATCTTACGCTTATATTCTAAATCATTTAATCACTCCTACTACCCGTTTCATTACAGTTAAATATCTTACACTTATATTCAAAATCACTTAATCACTCGTACAACCCGTTTCATTACAGTTAAATATCTTATATTCAAAATCACTTAATCACTTCTACTACCTGTTTCATTGCAGTTAAATATCTTACGCTTATATTCAAATCACTTAATCTCTCCTACAACCCGTTTCATTTTAGGTGTTTAACATCTCCTAAAACCCGTTTAATTACAGTTAAATATCTTACGCTTATATTCTAAATCATTTAATCACTCCTATAACCCGTTTCATTACATTTAAATATATTACGCTTATATTGTATATACCTTTTGAACATTGATCTCCCATAATTTATGTGCGTCTATGTAGCCAACGTTTATAGTAGTTTCGGGATATTTTAGTTTAAGTTAACATCTAACTTACTATGAGCTTTTGAGATTCTTTTACTTTAATATTAACAATGATGTGTTCTCTTACATTTATCATGTACTTAATTATGTTTACTTTAATATTTATTATGATGTAACCCATAGATGGAGTAATGTTTAGGAGCTCAAATCATGACCCGCCCGATGGGCAGGTACGCTTCATGAAATTGTTGTCAAATATGTTGAATGCAATAAATTGAAAATCATAATGATATGGGAGTTAATTTGCACACTCTCATAAATGATTGGGACACTCAAATTTAGAATGTTTGGACATTTATACCCTTACATGATAAACATGACTAAAAGTAATGTGAGGATATATATGTCAAGACACTCTAAATTTAAGTGTGCCAATAAATTATGAGAGTGTTCAAATCACCTCTTTAAAGACACTCTAAACAGAGCAAACGACATATGTTGCATATATATTCCGACTCATTTTTCATATATGTTACTGTGTTCACAAATCACATTAAATTATAAATCAATGATTCTCAAAATGGACTAATCATTTTAACATGTAACCTCAACCAAGTCAGCAAAACTACAACGTCAACCAAGTTAGCTTATAACATGGTTATAATATGAATTAGACATGAACATGCATTTATTTATGCAAAACATGCAGCAAATTAGCTAAAAAGTAAATGTGCTAAATGGGTTGAACAGTCAAAACACATTGAAAGTTACCACTTGTGTATTATTTAAACAAGGATTGCGACGATGCCGCCGCGTTGTGGCGGGGCATTTTCTACTTATCGATATACCTGGTCACCGTTAAATTGTAGGGAAAGTTGTTGATGTATTGACCAGACTGGATCACTCGTAAACTTGCAGGTTTTATGCTGTTTCATGCCGTTGATTATGCGGTGATTGATTGAAGTTCGTTATGAACATCGAATTTTAAATAGTATTCTGCTTACATGCATGTTCAAAGAAAACTAATGACAAAGTTTCAATTTATTTAGCGCTTCTTACACCATCTCGAACTTGAACACCTAATTTTAAAACCATTCTCCACAAAGTTTCAATTTATTGAATGGATTTAAGAATCAAGTGCAAAAGCTCGATGATTCTTTATTGCCAAGTATGGGGTCACTATCTTTTTCCCCGTCTTTTACTTTTGTTTCAGCAGGCTGCAAATGAATAGCTGCTGCACCATACAACTAAATCAAGCTTGATCAGTATTCCAGAAAATGACAGCCACTTTAGAATATAGACTCAAATATTCAATCTACAACTTTTAATTGTTTTATACTTCTATTAATATACAATGTTCAAGTTTGTATAAAAAAATGCTGGAACCAAGAGTTAGGAAATGATCCAGACAATTGAAAAAGTAAGTTAGTATTTAGTGCAGATAACGCAATGCATTATATATAACGACTCACTTAAATGGAACAAAAACTGAAAAAAAATATGTAACATACAAACATACGGAAGAGATTGTGATTGTTGATCCTAACACTCACATATAGTGCAAACTAAGAACAAAACGTTAATCCTTTTTTTTGCTAAAAGATGATGCAAATATGCAATATAGCAACCATTGCATAGTTCTTTGATAAAGTAGTGTGTCAGGTGCCAAAAGTGTGATTATATTGATTATTTAGAGCTCTCAAATATCATACGGTAAAAGAATATGAAAAGAAGCCAAGTAGCATATAAAGAAATAAAGTGTAACCTGGTAGAGCCAACCTGAAACCAAACCACTGTCCCATTAGATGACACGTTGTAATATCTGGTCCAATTAATTACATAAATGGTTAGCCATATTTTTCCACTCTTAAAATCGTTCCAAACATTGAACCACCTCTACTTTTTAATAAAAAAGCGAAATCGGTGGGTTTGCTTCATAAAATAGTTCGCCAAAAACTGTTCCATAAACTAAGACTACATACCTGTAACCTCTTGATTATGTCTGGTTGATCTTCTCTTGATCGTCCAAACTAATTCTCATCTGCATATTGTTTAGGACAGAATATAAGCTGTTTTCAGTAAGCAGGTTGAAAATGAGCTTATGTAGAAGCACTTGCACAAATTTAAAAAGCCACATAATAACGATAAGCCCAAAAGCTAAGCTATTCCAAACACCCCTTAAACACCTAATGCCTTTGATTCTAGTATTACATTGCATTCCAGTTTAAAAAGAAATAGGCTCCAAGGAGGTTTGGTGTTAAATTTTTGAATTCAGCACAATGACCCATTAGCGATACAATAAACATCACGACAATTCAAACTGAAAATTTTAATTATGGAACCTGACGTATATCAATGAAAAGAAGTATTAATAATGTTCAACGTCGAGTAAATAAACTAAATATAGCACGTTCATACTTTCGGTGTTGTCAATGCATTTCTCCCATTCCAATAACCCTTTCCTCGTTCTGTTGCAATTCTACTCGAAACATCTAAAATGAAACATATTAAGATGTGTTATCAGCAAAAGCCGTTACCTGTTTGTGTAAGTACTAATTAGCTTTAATAGTTCCTACAATTGGTGTGACCGTGTGTGCAGCCGTCTTCCCGCCCAGTATGTTTGTCTGGTCCGTTGTGCGTTGCCGTCTTATTTCTTTTCCTTTTTTTGGATAGTATATCGTAGAATAGGATAAACAAATTGTTAACTATAGGCAGAAATCGTTATAGTTACGTACAATGAAAGAAAGACCAAACCTGTGTAGTATCTTTCGGTATGATTCTTCAAAGCTTTTGCTGCATATTCTTCTGGTCAAGACATGGACAACCGGTATTCGCTCAATGGATAAAAAACACCCACGTGTTCATCCTGTTCAATTTCGACATCAGTGTATTAGTATAAAGTATTTGAAAGTAGCAATACAATTTAAAAGGATAATATAGTGAATAAACGTAATCGAAACATATTATTCATAACAGGTTACAAATCGATAGGCAAATGACGTTGTCCGGCTGCCCGTGCGTGACCATCATTTGAATGTGAAGTGGAACGACCCGTTATCTTTTGCCCATTTGCACCTACAATAGTAGCAGTTGCTAGTGGGTTAGCAAAAGAATCACGATATCTTGACTCCATTATATGCGTAAGTTAACTTCTAATGGGAAACGAATTATCTTACAAAACAGGTACTCGGCTACTACATTATTGACCAGAACCATTTAGATAGAATCCATATTTTCCATCCGTTGCTATGTTGGCTAGAAAGTAAGACTACAAAGTGCTTATTTGCTGAAAACGATAACAGATAAGGAGTTAAATAAACATTACCAAACATCGGCATGCTCACCATTCATGACCTCTGAGACGCAACTTTTGAATCACACCCTCTGAACCACACCCCTGGACTACACCCCATGTGAATCACAATCCTGAACGACACTATGTAGCTCAGGTCTGCAAATATAGAGACAAAGCCAGACACCGATGTTCGCTGCAACTATAATCTATGTAGCACGCGCCAGGTTATGGGTTTCTTGAGTAGCACACGCTAAAACAGCAGGAACAGGAAACAAATCAGCACATCCACCACGGACGAAAAAAAATAGATGGCAATATAAATGAGAAAAGAAAATGAAACCAAAGAAGCTGATATGCACACATAACAACTGACCATCATTTGACTGAGAAATTGTTACCCTTTTATCCATATGTCCTGCAAAACTGAGAAAACCAAACTCAAATTAGTCGAAATAAAAGGAGGACTCTTTGCGCATTCAGTAGCTATAGCATGTAACACATACCTGACGTCTACGTTGGTATCTCAAGCAAAGGTAAGATGAGTACAAAAAAAGTTTTACGATAAATCATATGGACATTGCAATTGGGCTAAAAAGAAAAACACATGCTCTAAACGACAGAGAGTGGCACCGTTTAGTATCCTAAAATTAGTGTATGTATAATGAGGCTCAGACGGACAAAGGATGAAAAAAGTGGATACGCCCACCATGGCTGCAAGTACAGTAACTTGCCACGCCAAGATATGGACCATCTCAGCTTTAATCCCCTTGCCACCATAAACTCATCATAGCCTGTTGCAATATATTAATTTCAGGATATTCAGAACGGTGCATATGTGTGTCGTGCATGGCTCTCTATTTTCCCCTCAGCCCAAATGGGACACCCAAGTTTGTATTGTTGTATCGTTAATGCCTTTTATGATAGATGAGGCATTCTCGTTCGTACTCGTCATCTCGTACGTGTTATCACGCACCGAGTCTTTTGACGATAACAGCGGGCTACAGTCTCATCAACTCTCGTAAGACGTTGCAACGTTTCCCAAGTTGCCGTCATACGTGAAGCGTTGCAATAACACACGACTCGTAACTGGCACGGTGGTTGAATGAAGATATAATGAGGCTCAGACGGACAATGGATCGAAAAAAGAGGATACGCCCACCATGGCTGCAAGTATAGTAACCTGCCCCGCCAAGATATGGACCATCTCAACTTTAATCCCCTTGCCGCCATAAACTCATGATAGCCTGTTGTAATGAACATCAGCATCATTCTTATGCCATTATACTCATCGAAAATAGCCTAACATCAACAAAGCAGGCATCAGCAGACAAAATGGGTTGGACGGACCAAAGCTCGAAAAAAGACGATATGCCCACCATGGCTGCAAGTATAGTAACCTGCCAATACAGACACTTTTAAGCTTTAAAACGATTAATTAAATGCTCAATCGACATGATTTAGTAAACTACCCATGACCGTTCACCCGACACCTGAAATACCTGTAATCAAATGCACGATATTTCTTTTTTTTTTATTAAAATCAATACTTGCAACAAATTTCCGACATACTTATCTGTTTTTGCAAAGAAGCCGTTGTAAGCAATTTCTTGTAACAGACAATCGAAACTTGTCTGATAACCATCCACGCTACTTGAGTACTTGTTACAAACGTGGAGGAATAACCATCCACTATAGGCAGCTTACCTGAACATCCCCTTAAACCTTTATGCAATTGCACCAAACAGTAACAAAACCCTTAAATAATATATGCTGTTAAGGAGTATGTAGTACAGAAGTTGGACATGTATACCTGATCAGAGAGTTCTAATGACTCACATGGCATCTGCAATAGTTACGCTATAGTGGCTGCAACATGACTATCCTGTACAAAGATTAGTCAAACTTATTAGTCATCGTTTAATATAAATATTTTACTGCTAATATTAGTCTTAGTATCTTGCCATGTGAAATTAATCTGTACATTAACTATCTAGTTCGTTGTTGCAAAGTTGCTTTGATTTCCATTAAATATATAGCCACCCTATCTTATAAAGTGTAAAAACACTATAAACCAAATGATATTAAAGAAATTGACTATATATGCATTGGCTGAAGTAAATGAGTTCCCTCAATAAAGTGATTAATAGCATAAAAATTAGTGTTAAGTATATGAAACAGCAAGGAGTTAACAAAATGTATTGTTTACAATTTAAATAGAATTATCATTGATAGATTCTATACATTCACATACATAATTCTAATAAGCAATCCTAAACACCCCTTTGGTGTATAGAATCTATCAATGATTTGAGGCTCCATGTTCTAATGACCAAACTAATAAATATATCTTAAAAAGTACAAACATTGTGCTTGGGAAAAAATTTGGATTGGCAATTTAGTTGTAATTATGAACGCCGCCCAAACAGTTTATCTTCATATTATATCTAAAGTAAAAGCTGATATTTATAGAAAAGATAACCATTCTCACTTGAATAAATGTAGTTCATCTATTATCGCAGCCGTCAATATTCGTAGCCCGTCATCAGCATGTTCATCTATTGCCGCAGGAAAAACGCAAGGACCGTCATCAGCATGTTCATCAGCAGCATCTATCTTTCTTTTCCCTTCACCAACTGTTAAACCATTCAGTACAAATTGACTTCTATTGTCATTGTTTACATAACGACAACAAATGACAATTACACAAACAAAAGCACCACAATTGACCGGCTTGAAACACAAATACGAACATTGAAACAAAAGTGAACAAATACAAACCTGTTATTCAACAAATTCAACCGAGGAATCATCATATATAACATCATCTCTTGGTTATAAGGAATCATAATGTGCTCCATTTTTTCTCTACAAATGACAACTACACAAACACAATTTATCAAACAGGTGGTGTGCATAAAAACACACACATAGAATCAGAAATCCTAAAACACAACTTGCAAAAAAAAAAAACAACAGCCATATGAACAGCATGATTAAAAAAAATTAGTTCCCAATCAATAGAATCAAAACAGCCTTCTAATAAATAGAATCAAAACACAATTAGATTGATTATTAAAAAAAACGCATCAAAATAGGTGTACAATTGGGATTTAAATCGAAAACAAAAAGAATGACTTGAATAATGCGATACTTACCAATTTAACGGTGTGGATAGCATAGAACTGATTGAAAAATCAAGAAAATTTGTTGAACAAACTTAATATTGATTAGGGATTTAGAATGGGAGCGCATCAATTAAGAGGTTGGAATCTTTTGATTTGAATCCGGTAATAGGAGAAAAAATGTAACGCACAATTGAAGACAGTAATTAGTTCCAAAAGTAGTTTTATGATTATTAAAAAAAACGCATCAAAAATGTACCTCACGTGTTCTTGCACATGGTCTTTGGAATGAATGGATGCATAGAAGTATTGTACATAGAAGCTAAATGAGGAAGTGCATTAAACCAATTTTTAATGCTGGTAGCTTAGTAGGCTTGTACAAAAGCTTATTTTATTATATATATAATAGATATAATAGATAATAGATACTCCCTCCGTCTCAAAATTATTGTCAGGAGACAAAAAACACAAAGTTTAATAAAAGTGGGGCCATTACAATTTTTAACCACACAAATAGAATATTCATTCACAAAATTACCTTTTTATTACTAAATATGGAAGGTGGACAATTATTTTGAGACATCCCAAAAGAGAAATATGGACAATAAATTTGAGACGGAGGTAGTATACTATATACTAAAAGGCGGGAGTGTGTGTTTTTTGCTACAGTGACTGCATTAATGGTTATTGGGTACGTGGTGGCCAGCAATTGGTGGTTTCTATACTAAACAAAAAATCAACCGCCTCTCTGTCATTCATCTTCTAAAAGCTACCCACTTCCCACCATACTTCCCTTCATCTCCTAGAAAATTCTAGCAGCTCCTACCAAACCCTTACACCCACAGATCCTTCTCAAAACTTCCCCACACGCAATCCACACACAACCCAGAAAATTTTCATCAAACAAGAACCGTATCTCTCATGTCACCAGTTAAATTTTCATCAGAAGTGTTAAAGTATGTGTTTGATGAAGCACACCGAACAACAGCTGTTACACCAGGTTTTTCTTATTATACAATTAGGTTTATTGTTTTTTATTTTCAAATTATGGTTTTGAATTGTCAAAGTTCGAATATTTGGGGTTTTGATTATTGTTAATTCTTTTTAACTGTTCAATTTTGATTATTGTATATTAACGGTGTTCAGTTTTTTGGTGTCAAAGGTTTGTTAATTTTTTTTTGGCTGACAAGTGTTGTTGGAATAATTGGTTGTGGATATCTGGATTTGGGTGTCTTTGGAATTGGGGATTAATTATGAAATTGTACGTTTTGCAGCAACATGGGTTTCAACTGAGATGGATCAGAAGAGCAGGACATACCCATATAAATGGAACCGAGTATCAGCTGAATCAAATTCATTGGCACACGGCTACT
The DNA here is from genome assembly GCA_019973895.1 of Chrysanthemum seticuspe. Lineage (NCBI taxonomy): Eukaryota > Viridiplantae > Streptophyta > Magnoliopsida > Asterales > Asteraceae > Chrysanthemum > Chrysanthemum seticuspe. The sequence continues at coordinate 113,055,958 of BPTQ01000005.1, forward strand.
GAACACACCATCAAAGGACACATGATAAAGCTGAAGGTGAGTTAACAATTCTACACCTTTTTGAATGTTCAAAAGCTGTGGTATCAGTGGATTGTTACACTTCATTAGTAGTAGAGTTGTCATATATGAGATATGTGATTAAGGAGGTGGGTCTATAAAAAATTTTATGCGGTTTGGTGTTCTATGGGGTTTAATTGTAACCTTATTGCATTTAAAAAAATTGTTTTTCTGGGTTAATTAATTGCATAAGGGTTTTACAGGTTATGAGTTAGTTGATCGATGGTGGTGCTTCCGTTGCTGCTTATCGGAAACAAGGTCAGAACACACGAACTTTCGATGAGTTTTATTTTCTATAAAGTGTCACACTTTATAAATAAATAAAAATAATAAAAAAAATAAAAAATAAAATAAGAACGCGTCTGGATCATCAAAAGTTATTCAACATGAATGACTAATTTTTAATAGGGTTACTGAGAATTGACTAATATTTGAATAGGTTTAATGTGGGAATCATTCGACTCTTATATTTTAGGTCGGTTTAAGCTATTTTTTGAGTGAATGAGTAATTTTGGACAAGCAAGTTTCTACTTTGTCAGCTTATTGGTATAATTTAATGTAAAAATGTATTTTTTTTCCGTAAAAAATTTAGTTTCTTTATCCAGATTCTCCTTTAATATACGTTCCGTTTTCATATATGCAATCAGTACATAAACAACAGAGTGGATTTTTTACGTTTCTAGCAGATGCATTATGCATGTTTCATGGTGAGATTGAGGCTGAATTGAGGGATGAAGCGAATGTTGCTGACATGTAGAGAGTTGATATTTCGGTCGACCTTGGAATGTTTGAAAAGCAGGGTAGATCCAACGATGCACAAAGGTGTAAATACAGACCAATAATATTCAGTATCAAGGGCGCGCAAAACCCATACTTCAGAAGAAAAGTGTTGCTTGGAAATGTGCCACTTCGTCAAGTATCTATTATTTCATCTTATTCTTTCTTTTGGTTCTCTTTATACCTGAACATAATATGGGGTGTTTGTTTAAGCTTACATGGTCGTTATCGTGTAGAAGTTATTAGGGGACTACGTTGCATGCCGTCAATTAAATAATACGCGTGAAGTAACACACTATGAAGAAATGCTTGATAAAACATGGGATTCATTTATAGACTCACGTACCGGATATATGTGTGATTTGCAAATTGGTTAAGAGAAAAAATGAATTTAGTATAGAAGTAGTACATGACTTCAATGTTGTTGTTGCTTCCAAGCTATTTGAACATGAATTTCGTGAAGTGGTGAACTAGATGGATAAAACATCTTTTTCTTTATTAAATTGAAACAAGTTAATTGGTATTAGTTGGATGAAGAACCTTAGATTTTCTGTGTTAAATTGAAACAAGTTAATTGGTATTAGTTGGATGAAGAACTTTAGTTAATTGTTCCATCTATTTTTTGTTTATTAAAAAACCTTATGTTGGATGAACAATAACTGTTTAATGTAATGTCTGAATAAAAAAAAAGTTTCAAATGTTGGATTAAATTTTTGTAAATGGTGATCACATGTTATCTTCGGAAGGACTTTATAAAGATAAAGTATAATTTACATTAGAAGCCTTTATTATGCTTATTATTTATAAGCTTAGATGTTGCAAATATTAAATGTTGAAGGTACATATTCTAGACCCTAGATGATTATTAGAATCTCTGTTATTCATAATTTCTTTGTTGTAACTTCTTTACATTAATGTAAGTTTTCCTAATGGACTATGAAGTTGGAGATGAAAAAAATATAACAACAATGGTTATATCCTATGAACTTCATGTTCACTGCTCTTAATCAAGGTCCTTGGATTTTTGTAGGGAAGGACAGTGGAGGACTGGAGGGCGCCTGATGCCATAAGTATCGAGTTCAACCTACAAATATATAAGGTAAAAGAAATATGTTAAAAAGCCGGTGGTGTGTTTATTCTTTTTTTATTGTTTCCATTGTTATATTAAGCATGGGGTATAATGTTCAACCTATAAAAGAGCAGCCGTGCTGGAGGAGCATTGGAATTTCGCAATGTAAGAATCACTTTACCAACGCTTAATGGTTTATGGTTTTAGAGCTTTTTTTTGTTGCAAATACTAGAGTAGCCATTATCACTCTCCCTATTTGTGGTTTATGGTTCTTAACCTTCTGGTATGCCTTTGTTGCCACAAGTCAGGGGAAGCAAAATGAACCAAATTTATAGTGCATTGCAAAATATTTTGGTTGTTGATGCGACAATATCCATTTGTTTTTAGTAAAAAATGGTTTGCTAACATTAAGTACGGCCGAAATCTTTGGATGTTAGCTGAAGGGCTACAAATCTTTGACTGTACTATATATGATTTATAGTTAAAATTTGTTACCTTTTTACGAGGTTTGTACCATGATGTTACATAAACTTTGTGCCTATAGCTCTTGCTTACTATTTAATTAATCTTTACCATAATAATTGTTTGTAATACTTTTTTTTTTTCTTATTTTCATCTTAGGCACCGTTGATAATTGCATAGTAGCACTTTACATGTCAAAGTTGTTGGTGAAGAGACACGGAAAAGAACCATGCAGATGTATCTATAGCACTTACGGTAAAACTCAATATATTAGTATAAGTTTTTTCCTCACCTTACCCTTATCATTTTACCCAACCCCACCTTTAACGAGTTACATCCTAAATTTTGAAAATGAGACTATCTTGCCTGATGTTTTGAGTTGGTTGCGGGATGGATCAAGTCTTTCGAAAAACTATCTCAAATTGTGCTAACTGTCAATTACAAAACATTTTATATCTGTTTTTACCTAATTGTATAACAATGTTACACGTTATATCAACTGTTTATATTCACCATTCACTAATAAAGATTTTTAAATGAGCACTGAACTTGGGGTTGCCAATTTGTGTCATTGTAATCTCATCTCTAGGGTCGTGAGGTTTTTAGGGTCGTTTGGTTTTTATGGTCATTTGGTGGATGTAATTGTTTTAGTGTTGTTTGGGGGTCGTTGTATTTCCTAGCATCATGCTAGCGAATATAATCAATATAATATTTTTCCTTTCAGATAACAATGAAGTTGAGTAAAAAAATCATGAAGTTGCTCATTGACAGATGGAGCTAGCCATCCTCAAGTACATGGTGAAGTACAACATGAAACTAAGAAAAGGTCGTGGATTAGCTTAAGGTATGGTTCTTTTATCTTTTGATTTATTAGTATACTATTGATCAACACAATGCATAAAATGTTATATTAATCAACTCATTCCATTGTCATATTTATATACAGACGTTGGCTTATTTTTATTTATATTATGCTCAACCTATTAAAAACAACCCATAAAGGGATACCATTTGAGATTCATATACACAAACTTTTTTTAATGGATTCTTATCTAAATTAATAGAACCTGAATCTACTTTGCTTCTACATTTAGTGTGGAACTTAATGTTGGCAACATCTATTTGTGTATGTATTTTTTGCAAAAGCGCAGTTTAAAGGGGTGTTTGGCTCTATTAAAGTTTTGTTTTTCTCTGCTAAAAAACTGCAGTTTAAAGTGTTGTTTGGGTGGTTTTAAGTGGTATTTTCTGCTGCAAATGTCTAGTTTTAAAGGGGTGTTTGGTTATATTAAAGTGGTGTTTTTGGGTCATTATAAGTGAGATGCATATGGCATCACTTGGTATCACATTTTCTAACCTCTAACTTTCTAATTATTATTTGCATATTTTTTCATAAACTTAAACTTTGTTTCATCTCCACAAAACTTGGACTTCGTATGGCACTCTATAATTATAATCCTTTTGCAGCATTCCAAGATGAAAGCTTGCAGATTGTAAATGATGATGTGTCACTGAATAAAGATTTTACCGATGCAGTAAGAAGAATTGCTATCCGTGGTATGTTAAGTATAAATCATGTATCTATGGGCCACATTTTAGAGCAAGTAAACGTAACTTTAAGGACAGATGAAAGTTCGTCAACGGACAATGCATTGCATATGGTTACGTTGACATTGAATCGTCTGCAAAAGATGAAAAGTATCCTTATTCGTATGGTTCTATTCCAATTAAATCCAGAAATAGTTTCGAAAGACCATCTTGCAACTAACGTATATTGGATGTTTATACTACATCTTTTATGGGATTGACCCAAAACACATTATGTAAGTCCTTATTTAGGTGTTGAAATTGAAGGTGAATAAGATTTTTGGTCTGCTTCTTTTTTTGAATTTAGATTTAGCACGGCATTCCCGCAGCACCGCGCGGGTTCCCACACTCGTTGTCAATCATTGATAAGTCATCTTCCTCATTTATTGTCAACCATAAACAAGTACAAAAATTTAATTTCATTAATATAAAACACATTGCATAAAAGTAAGAGTACATAAAATGACAATACAAACAAAATAACGATCCTAAAAAAAATACAATTTAGTGATTAAGGTTTCATAAATGCTCGATAATGTCTTGTCGAAGTTCGTTGTGGACTCTTCTATCTCGAAGTTCTTTGGTTTTTCTAATATGTAAGTCGCATCATTCGACCCAAGTACGTTGAATATTGGGTTGTGGATTAACGAATGTTTCGTTAAATTCAGTAACGGCGAACTTTTGATCTTTACTATCATGTTATGTAATATTATACAACAATAAATGATTCTTCGTAACGTGTTGATTTGGTAAGCACGTGCGGGTTGTTGTATAATGTTGGAAAACTTGTGAATGAGATATTTAGTCTCGAAATACGGGGATTGGAATGGAACTTAATGAAAAGAGAAATGGCTTGCTTACAATTTTCGAAGTTGTAACAACAAGTGGTTAATGGTCTATAATGTCATAAGTATTGCATTTAACTCGATTAATGATCGGCTTAATGAGAGTTAACGGCATGTTAATGAGGCATAACGGTTATCATTACACAATAAGTTTCTAGTTGGTAGTATAAGCACCTTGTTGTTCCAATTCAAAAAAAAAAAAGATCATACAACACATGATCAACTATCAGTTCCATACCACACTAACGTGTAGTTTCGTTTTGGTTAACGAATCATGGTTTGATACAATGAGAATTTCAGGCATGGAGGTCATGTCCGGCAGTACAACGTACTGTTCCGATCTTGTACCCTGGGAAATAGACGCCTAATGGACGACGAATCTGTTTTAAGGGAAGCGTGTCAAACACATGCCTCGATCACGTTCTTGAATCAGTGATATCTTCTCTTATTTCTCCTTTGATTATTATTTATGTTCGTCACTCTAATTTGTTATCTCTGATTATGGTTAGTTATCCCTACAATCTTAAAACATATTTTTTTGTTGACACCATAGTTTATTCAGAAAAGAGCAATAAGATGTACCAAAGCACAAAATGTTTGTATATTTAACTGCTTTCATTTGAAAAATTATATGAAAATATCTATGCCGAAACCATGTCTTGGAAGGTGTTGATTCACCGGTTTTTGAGAAGAAAAGTGTTTGATTTTTAAAGCATAAATAAACTTGAAAGAATTATGGTTTTGAAAATGATATTCACATATTTAATGTAAATTTGGAATTCATTGGTTTTATTAAACAATTGTGCTTACTCGATCAAGATTAAAATAGGAAAAAGAAAAGTTTACATTTGGTACTATTGGTGGTGCTAGTGCTTGTTTCTCGTGTGTTAAAGTTTTATAAGCTTGAGATTATTGCTACCATTTGTTACTAGTTTGTTATTTGTGATCAATTTGAGATGAGTCAACCTTGTGAATTGGCAAGAGATTTATATATGTTACAAATTAGTTATAATAAATGCTTCTGTAATTTTTGTTATAGAGGTTGATCCAAAATAAGTCTAAATTTCCCTTCTTAATTGGGGTTATATATGTGAGAAAATTATATATATGAATAGGTTGTTTCCAGTTTTTACATATCTTGGTCATGTTCTCATTGAATTTCGATCTAGATGTCGATACCAAGTGTTGTACATAGTTTGTATGATAAACATGTTGTTTGCCTAATTTTATTTTAACAAAGGCTGTTTGGATCGGCTTTCATAGGTTGTTTCGAGCAGAAATTTTATGCTTATATTATGCATATTTTGAGGCTGTTTGGATAAGCTTTTATGAGTTGTTTCGTGCAGAAATTTTATGGGTTTTTATGCCGAATATAACGTTGTTTGAATCAGCTATTTGAATTCTTTTGTGCAAAAAAATTTATGGTTACTTTATGCAGAATCATAGGTCGTTTGCATCAGCTATCAAAGTGACATTAAAGGGCTGTTTGGTTATTGAATTTTTTGTGCACAAAGTGAATTTAAAGGGCTGTTTGGTTCTAAAATGTTTATGCTGAAATTTTGTGGCAAAAGAACTTTTAAAAGGTGTGCGGTTGCTGAATTTTTTTGCCAAAAAGAACTTTTAAAATGGTGTTTGGTAGCTGAAATTTTAAGCTTTTTGGTGCTGATTTTCTACGCAGAAAATACGCCGTTTGGTTGCTGAAAATGGCAGCTTTGTTGCTGAAATTTTTAAGCTTGTTGGTGCTGATTTTCTACTCAGAAAATAAGCCGTTTGGTTGCTGAAAATGGCAGCTTTGTTGCTGAAATTTTAAGCTTTTTGGTGTTGATTTTTTCACGCAGAAAATAAGCCTTTTGGTTGCTGAAATTTAAACTTTTGAAAATTAACTTTAAAAGGCTGAACATAAATAGTCTTGGTGTTGCTTGGTTCGGTGGTACTAGCTTAGTACTATGACAATATACAAATTGCTTGATTTTGTATCGAGTATTGAGAGAGTTTGGATGTTGCAAATATTCAGTAGTGAATATTGTTGCAAATAATCAAACCATTTGTTATTCTAAATGAAAATAAAGTCGAGACTTGTAGGATCGATATATTATTGTGTTGATGATTCGGGTGGTCTTGGATGATCAAAATACATGTTTGCCATTAGAGAGAGAAAGTAGATAGAGAGGGTGTTCTTGCTAGAGACTTGGTTCACAAATTGTAAAAGGTTAGATTATTAGAAGCACCACCCCTTCCATCCATGGAAGGGGTATTTATAGTTACATAAGATACGCCTTCCTAACGGACTATGGATCAGGCATACAGTGGGTAAAGACCCGTCATTCCTCCACGGTGTTACACTAAACTATTCTACGCTACTGACTAACAAATTAACTACTACATAACGTAAATAACTACAAATCTACGAGCTAACATATGCTAGACTATAATTGGGGTGACCGACACTTTAACATGGAATTTCCAATTCCTAACAATCTCCCCCTAAGGGAGGTCACCCCATATTTTACATTTCGAATCTTAGCATTCTATTTTGTCTTCTGTTCTGAGCTCGTAGACTTGAATTCTTCACTTTCACAATCTTTGTGCATTTGTAGCTATTCTTCAAAGTCCGCATAGTTTTGTACTTTGAGTGGAGGTCTTTGAACTGATCCACATTTTTGATGATCTTTGAGCTTTCATAGAGATCATCAGCCACAGTAAATCTCTGGATCACCCTTTATTGTGTTGCCATCATGTGTTGTTGTGACTTTCGGACCGACATGCTCCCACTTTCTGGATCATGACATCTTTCCATCAGAGTAGCGGAAGCTTTACTGGTTCATGATATTTGCAGCAGCATAGCGGAAACATAGTATAAAATATCAGAGCCAGGTTCTGTAGATATGCAGAAGTCATGATTTCTTCAATTAAGTGTGGATGCTGTGAGCATGCGGCTTTGGATTGACACCTCAATTCTGATCAGCTGCAATCGTCCAAATGTACCTGCAAACAACAGTTAGCAATAAAACACACGAAAGTGTCTTTGATCACTTTCGTTGAATTGAGGTACACGGCCCACGGTTCCCCGTTGATCAGTACAAGTACTGCATGTGATCAGGTAGGATTCCTAAGAATCCCCTTGACAAGGTTTCGCAGCTGTTCTAGCCGTTCTAGCCGTTCTCAAACCGGAACGTCTCAAAGAAGACAACACGGAGTGAGTGAACCAGCGAATTGAGATTCACTGATTGATGAAAAATGATTTGAAAAACAATCGCGTATTGCTTAGAAGAAAGAGTTTTGCAATACGACGAAAGTTTTATGAGAAAGATCAATTTTCAATCAAAAATACTTTTTGTATTTGAAAAGAGTACACATTCGACGTGCTAGAGAAAAGAAGATTTGCACATTGAACGGTTTTTTCAAAAGTATTTTTTCAATCAGAGATACTTTTTTCTGTTTGAAAACATAAGTACACATTCGACGTGCTAGAGAAAAGAAGGTTTGCACATCGAATGGTTTTTTCAAAAGTATTCGTCAATTCATTTCCTGGACCAAGGTTGATTCAAGAGTGAATCGCCCCATCGTTTCTGTCCAGTTGTCACAAGCTTGATCTTACGAGAAGATCTCACATGCCACCTACCAAGAGCTTGTTTGATGTTGGCTCTAGAAGGCTTTCCATCTTCATCGTGAATATTTTCATATCACTCGGATGTTCTGGCAATACCACAAGGATAATGCGTAGGACTCTAAATATATACTTACTTTCCACATTGTCTAAAACAGCAAGTCTTCATTAATTTCGTGTCCTAATGAGATATTGTGGCTGATCTCTTGGCTCTAGACTCAATAGTACACATTTGGTTCCTATGCCGGAGACTAGGGAGAGGGTCTCCTTCTTCAATATCAACAATCTCTAAGAGAAAGTCGATAGATTATGTAGGTTCCCCGTGAGAATGAAACAAGCCATTTTAAGAGGAACTTGAGTAGCTTGGGAAGTTGTAGTGCAGTGCGTCACTGGGTCCATGACGTCTTGTTTTCAATACCAGTTTTACCTTAGTAAACACCAGTAGCATATGTATTGAACCCGGTTACTGCCCTAAGGTTGAATTATTGGAGGGCTATTTCTTTTCACCCTTTTCTCATTTATTTCTTTTTCATTCTTCAACCCCTTCAGTGCTTACCGAGACTTCATTACTAGAACCTTGTTGGGTTTATTCCAGTTCTAGTTCTATCTCAGTCCGCACTCTTCCCATTTCTCATTTTTCTCCTTTTTTCATCATACCTAAGGACTCTACACTATCTAGTGGATTGTCCCTAGGTAGATCCCTCCGGTTCTGGCGGATCGTGGGAACTAATACCTAACCTCACCATCCTTATAACTCCATGCGTAAAGTAAAACGGTCGGTCTTTTGGTACAGTTCATTCTTCCATGAAACCAATTGAAAAATCATTTGGAAAAACAAGCAAGGTACTTGTGATACGAGATCAAAGCATTTTGTATCTTAATAGTTTTGATCATTTAGAAAACCTCCCCCTCAATATGTGCGTAGGATATTTGAAATCATTGTATCACATAGAGGCAAGAGTTCTTATGAAGCACATTTACGATTACACAAGCCATTAAGAAACCATTCGCTCCCCCTCAATATGTGCATCAATATATGAAAGAGTTTAGCACATATTAGAGAGAGCCAACATGCACACTTGAATCAAAACGATCACCTTTTCTCAAATTTCATTATTAAATCACAAATTCTCCCCCGATCAAAAATATCAAACCCTTTGAGATTTTGGATCTCAAGTGATTTAATCAGGTTTGGAAAACATGGGAGAATATGTGGCCATGTTTAAATACTCATCTTGTTTTTGGATAAATCCTCCTCCTCAACATGTGCATTGTGTATTTGAAATCGTTTGGCACATGGAGGCAGGAGTGCCTATAAAGGACTAAAACTGATTCCATTAAAACATATTTGAGATTTAAATCACGATCTCTCCCCCGATCAAAAATATCAAACCATTTGAGATTTGTGATCCCAACTGATTTAAATCATTAAGAAAAGTTTGGGGAAAGACGTGGCAAGATTTAATTTTGAAAAATGACAGATAAGGACCATTTTAAGACATTAAAGATTGTTAGTATCAGGTATGATTGTTTTAAGAGATCTTTAAGTAAAATAAAACAATTTCACAATCAAACAAGAACAGAAAAAATTTCATTTTGAAAGATCTTGATTCTAAAGAAAAATCATACCATGACATAACATTAAATCTTTAGATCACCACATTAATTCGTACAGACGGACTTTTTGTGAAGAAATATCGATTGAAAATATTTTATTATAAATCACTCTCCCCCTCAATCGATGACCGTAGTCGATGATTGAGTGACTTAGGTTTTGATAAAATGAAGTCCGGTGATTTTCAAAATTAAGTCCAATTAATTTTCAAAACAATATTTTCCATTCTCAAAACAATTTAATCAAAAAAAAAATCAAAATTGTTTAAAAATGGTATCATGCACAAAGATACGTTAGGTGGTTGAGAAGCTTCTGTTGTTGTTGCTGGAGGGCTTGGAAGAAAAACCGTCTGCTGATGCAGTGAGACTTCTTACGTTGCATTTTAATGCCAACTGAGGTCAAATTAAGCTCTGTTTCTTCATTTGCTGTTGAAGAAAACCATCTGCTGATGTAGTGAGACCTCTTACGTTGCATTTATGCCAACTCTACATTGAAGTCCAATTAAGCTCCGTTTCTTCATTTGTCAACCCAAGATATAGTTACCCTTTCCTTTCGGCATCCAATCGTCTTCAATTGTGGGATCCCGATCGGGAACATTCTTATATACCGATATACCTGCATATGTTAGTGAACACATATACAGATATATGGTGGTCGACATCACCCAAACAATAATCGACTAATTAAAGTCAATCCAACATATCAATCTGATAATGTAAAGCATGGGAATAATGTGTTCATCAAACTTTAATCATCTAATCCTAACAATCATATCCTAGGCACCTAGTCATTCAACATAGGTTAACATCATTTTGCAGTTAAGCATTTAGGATAATTAGATAAGTCCGATAGATGATATAAATTTGAAAACATTCTCCCCCTCAATCAATGACTCATTTTATGAAAATTTTAAAAGCGCTGAAGTCATTGATTGAGTTTTCAATTCTTATAAAAACTCTGATTCTGATTGATTTCTCAAGCAACTCATTTACCACTATTTTGAAAACAACAAATATTTTTCTGAAGAATTTTAGACGGAAAAACATTTGTGTAGGAACAGCAGTCCTTCGACATACTTTCCTCATTTTGTTTTAGGATAAGTGCACGAAATTTTTGAAAATTTGAATTAGCGCAGCACTTTCCTTTCTTGAAGAACGGGTTGCTATCTGAAGTAATAGCAAGCCATATTTTTAGACATGTTTAGGAAAAGAATATTTACACCTCCTGCTCGAACTTCATCTATGGTCCCGTGCCATTATTGAATGACATTTCTAAGACCGCAAATGTTATCGATACCAGAAGACATGTCTTGAGAAAACATATTTTTGGTATTTTTCAAATTTTTTGATTTTTATGGGTTTTTGAAGATTTTATATTTTTCTATTTTGTTTTGTTGGTTTTCTATTTTTGTATTTGGTTTTTGATAAATATATAAACAGATAGATAAGATGATATAGTTAAAGAAGATGATGATACGAGTACCGAGATAAGGATATCGAGCAGCCCCGTTGTAGAAGATAGAAGTCACCATCTCTTAAACATTCACTACCAAAGCTTCCAAGACTCTTGAATCGAAGAGAGAAATTGAGCCACTTGAAAGTGAGACTTTGGTAGCTTCCCCCCAAACCGTAAATCTTCTTATTGAGCAGATTCTAAGCTTTCTTTCAAGCTTGCCTTAGCCAGATGCACAAGGACGCACACCATATCATCGATCTTGCTGCTCCATATAAGAAGGATCATTGTAAGTCTCCATTCGGGGTTATATCATCAAGTAGAACAACAAAGAATCATCCCACACTTAAACAATCTTCTCAAGTTTCATAACCACTGAAGTCTGAAGCGATCCAAACCAAAAAGTTATCTAGAGACCAATTTCCCCAAGTAGATGAATTGATGCAGTCAGTCTCTTAGACTAGAGCTCACGAACCCGAATACACATACCCGAAGACAAAGAAACTTATACCATCGAAGTAGCAGATTAAGTCCAATAGCCAAAGAATAACCCCGATATACACTTTTCTCTCCCCCTGAAGAAAGTGTATGAAGCTCAAGAACCCGAAGTACCCGAATGCCCAAAGAGAGAATAACCGATAACATTGAAGAAGCATGCCGAATCACTGATTATCTCTGCGGGTGACAATCTCTGCGGATGTCAACACCGGAATAAGTGATTATATCTCTGAATCAGAGATTAAGCCCTCAAGTAAAACAGCTGAGCATCCCCAATGTACACAATCTCTCTCCCCTGATGATTGTGATAACATCAAAATCATCACACACTTGTGTACCTCTTTCATCTTCAGAAACTAACACTTTCATCTCTTCCCCCACATAGTTGGAATAAGAACATTAAACGCCTTGATGAGTAAAACCTTGAGTTTCTCTGCGGTCATGACATATGTTTTCCCGGGATATCTTCAGTCACTTAGAAGTATTAAGTTCATCAAGTTTACTCACCATGAGTCAAACCTTGAGTTTCTCTGCGGTAATAACATTTGTCTTCCCGGGATATCTTCAATTACTTAGAAGTATTAAGTTCATCAAGTTTACTCGTGTTTAGATGCTTGTCTCCTTCCCCCTTGCTGGTTTTGACACTTCAGAATCAACAATACTCTAAAAGCCCAAATACAAGAAATCTGTTGAGAAGAACCTTAGAAGTCTTTGTGAGAATCAACTTGCTGAAGAATATGAGCAAGTCTAATTGGGGATTAAATTCGTCATTTCACTCTCCCCCAATTATTGCTCTCCCCTAAACCGACAATCTTTATGATGAATGCTTGAATAAGAAGAAGTCTTTAGATAATCAAATGCAACTCGTCTTTAGTCTTCTAACATGTAGCAGAAAATGTAGAACCGACTGTAGACTCGACCTTCTTCAAGATTGTCCAGTTGGGGAATAGAGTGTTAACATCTTCAACTCACACCAAAAAGCATCCCTCCAAAAAAAACATCCCAATTAACTTACATCTTTCAAATCCCCTTAACTAACATCCCTCCCAATCAAACAAGAACAGAAAGATGTTCATCAAGGAAATCAGCAATCAGGCCGCAACGAACACACAAGATGGTAACACCAAACTACCAATCACATCAAACAAGAACAGAGAGATTGTTCGGAATCATCATGTTGATGTATACGTGAAGCATTAACCGGAAGCACTTTGTCGATAAACTCATCAATCCGAGTGAAGATGTCAACCAACGGCTCTTAGAAGAAACTCCATGTAAAGATGATCGGATAAGAAGAAGCTCGGTTCTTACATGAGTTAGGAGCCTTATGACCATATATTCTCATAAGTCAATCAACCATGCAGAATTATCACACTTCTTCTCCCCCTCAAGAATTGCATACGGAGATGTCATTCTTGATTAAACAAGTGAAAATTATCCAAATGTAGTCAATTCACACATCTCCCCTGCAAAATTAGCACAAGATGTCGCCATAGTCATTATAGTTGAGCAAGTTGAATAAGAAAACAATCAATGGTAGCCCGGTTCACTTGATGACTGAAGCACATGGAAAAAGTATGAAGCATGTTGATGAGAATGGTCATAATAAGAAGATTTCTCTTCTTCAGAAGATAAAGCGCACTGACACGTACACTTTTCTTTTCTTTAGAGAACGAGGCATGAACTGTTGTGTTCATACGTCATAATGATGAAGTACGAGGCCTGAACTGATGTGAACAGACGTCATAATCTCTATATTTTCAACTCTCTTAGCAAAACATGTAATCAACCCCATTATCATTCTGTAGGCTCTTTGTCGTGACAGTTGATGGAGAAAACCCAATATGATGAATTTGACCGTGAAGAAAACTAACCCGAACTCGTGACTTAAACTTGTACATATGTAACAAAGAGCGGTGCCGATTTCCATTAGCATCTCTAAGTACTCTCTATGTACTCTATACTCTTCAACCAACCAACCATCAAGTATAAGACGTACATTACCTCTTGAAAATCCACAATTGAATGTGACACTGAGCACAATAACGCAACTCCTTAAAGTGATAGTTATCTTGTGGTGGTAAGAGCCCAATTCCCCCAAGTAGTAAAAGAAAAAGTAAAAGTCACCCAACAATAACTAGATTTCCATGTCTTTGTTTTTGATAATAGGCTCGAACAAGGATCATGAAGAATCTTCATCCAACCATCCCCGATACCTTCAGATACTAAGTACACTCGCCCGTGATATTTCACTTCAACCTCAAATAAATAATATTGAATTAACGCTGTTGTCACATCTTCTGAACTGCTCAAATCTAGCCTTCTTTGACATTTAAATGAAATTTGATAATGGTTTCATCCCGACCATGGTTAAAAGCACATAACCCCGTAAAACCTTGTAATAGCCAAACTGCCATGACGAATATCCAAACACACATCCAATTTATGAAGCACACCCTTTTATCCCTTCTTTGAAGTAGAAAACGTAGCACCAACATCAAATAAGAGATCTCGAAATACACTTTCCTTTCTCCAAGATGGTTCCATCATTACGGGAGTTTACAACTCTATGGTTTAAACCGAGAAATAGTTTCTTTCGCGGGATTTTAAAAAACCAAGAGTAAACCGTAAGATAGGTCCTGAAATGCACCTTACTATTATCAGGATGTTTCCATTGTTACGGGATTTTACAAGTCTATGTTTTAAACCGAGAAACAGGTTCTTTCGCGGGATTTTACAAAATCAAGACAAAACCATAAACAATGTCAGCTTGAACGTGTTATGACAACTTTGGTTTCGGTGAATATCATTCTCATATTCTGACGGCTATTGTAGTGACCACATAGAGAAGTAAACCCGATATACCAAACTTGATGATAAAGTAGAATTCCCCGGATTTGTTACTTAAACTTGTACTAATCCTCGTGAAAAAGAAACGGTGTACCCAATGTACAAATCCTCTTGACGTATCCTCAACTGCGTGAGACACCGAAGTGATAGTTACGTTGTGGGTTAAGCGAGAAAGAATCACACACGTAACTAAATAGCCAAGTCTTTATCACTCTCTATAAATGCCCAAACAAGTCATCTTCGTGGAATGGTAGAAAGAAAGAAGACGAAATAAGTAAACGTGCCCGGAAAACTTCACTTCAAAACCAAATAAGAGATACCGTACAAACAACCCCGTAGTTGAATTTGTTCATTTAATTCAAGCCGTGACAAAATATCCTCCGTGAAAATGCATAGACCAAAGTATCAAATCGCATATCACAACAAATCTCATCATCAAAACTCGTCGACAAAACTCATCAAATAGCAAGTCTTACATTATCCATATTCTCATTTATTTGTCAATTCACATAAAATGCACACATAAGCCTATGATAATTGCAAAACCATCCAACCCTTATTCAATTCCAAGCTTCATGTCCCAATTTTCAAAAGAACGTGTATATCAATCACTTATACTCCCGTTGTGGTAAAATAGAAATTGTAAGACAATCTCCAAAATTTATATCAACCTCCAAACGAAAAACGTGATTATTCCATTCAAACTCCAAAGCCCAAGTGAGGTCACCACCTTCAATAATTCATTTCACAAGTATTAAGCTCAAGTCGTGATCTTATGTAATCTTCCGTGAAATTTGACCATACCAAAATACCACTCTTAACCAATTAAACCAAATGAGAGATTGTATCCAAAGTTTTGTAAAAAAAACTATTTTCGGATAACAATTGCTTAGTAAATCCATTTTGAGTCCATATAAATACCACACGAGTTCTACTCGGATAATAATTACGAATTCTTCATGGAAATCCATTTACGAGTTCTTTATTTCACAATCTATATAAAGCCCAAAATCGTTGTTGATGAAATATTCATATGACACCCAAAATTTATCTACACCATTAGCCCAACATAATAATCCACTCAATGTGACAGAAATCATAACCCAATATAACTGATAACTCAACCAGTCAAAAAGTTCATTTAACCCGATCCAGTTAAATAACCTACCCGGCGGTACAAACTAGGTATCCCGTATAAGTTACTAGTATATAACTAGATTTTACTCATATCAATTTTACCCTACTATCATTTTTTGTCCGCCTACCATCAACTATCTCCTCACCAAATAGTCTTGAAACAGATCCAAAACACATCATCTCAAACAAATCTTATCTCTAATAATCATTGAATAAGTGTATCGACCTCTCATCTAGCCTTTGATGACGTGCTATATGACCACAGCAACAGGCTTGAGACGCCATCACAACCCCCACTTGACTCGCCACAGGGATGGTGTAACCGAGTCTAGTAAGCCACAGGGATGGCTCCAATTTCTTGGAAAAAGGTTTCAAGGTAGGTTTCAATCTTTGTTATGATTTTTGTTTACTTGTTTTGAGTAAAAAGAAACGAACCAAAGTCTTGATTTAACAAGTTTGTTAACATCAATTCTTTAAGTTCGAATATAATCAAAAGATATCATGGTCAATGATGATTTAATAAGTTCGTGTAATAGACTAGATAGTCTTGATGTTTCATTTAATAACCACGAATTAAAAAATCTGAGATCATTAAATAATTTTTCATTTTGAGTCTTAAAAGAGCTAGAGGATATGGAGGATGAGTTTAGGTTAGTATAGATTGGATGTTATTTGGTGATGGGTCGAGTCAGACGGAAGTTGTGGGTTATATGGTTGGTATATGGTGATGTGGTCGAGTCCTGTTGTGGTCACATGTTATTCTCCTTCATCATTTCTGTAAGTCAAGTAGCTAATTGAAGTCAAGTCGCTAAGTTGTATTTTTATAACAAGTCGCTAGGTCTGAACAACACAAGTCGCTAGGTCTTTTAAACCAAACAAGTCGCTATTGACTAAATAGTCAATAGCCAAGTCAAGTCGCTACCAGTATTTTACCTTAACAAGTCGCTAGCTTTGCATTTTTAACACAAGTTGCTAAGGTCTTTTATTTGACTCAAAAGTCAAATAACCAAGTCGCTATTATGCTTGACAAGTTGCTACGACTGTAAATACAAGTCGCTAGGTGACCCAACTCGCTAAACAGGTTAATGACAAGTCGCTAGCCTTTTTCCAGTTACACAAGTCGCTAGCAAGAATTTTGTACTTTTTCCGATGAGTTTTCCGACCAAGTATTTTCGACCATATTCATACTAAACCCAGAAATTTGTATAAAAAACTGCTTTTGACCCATGTAAAAACATTATCGCAATAAAGGATGTATAACTGAAACCATATGACCATGTGACCAATAAAAACATGTTTCGAAAGAAAACATATAAAGCTGCATTTGACCATATGACCAATAAAGGATGTAAAAACATGAAAAAACTGCTTTTGACCATATGACCAATGAATACTGTTGGACAAAGTATTGTTTGGACAATAATGCTTATCATCAAAATATGACCATTATACTGTTTGACCAAAAGATATGACACAGAAACTGTTATCATCAAAAGTCATGTAACAATAATACAGTTTGGACAAGCAAGACACAAGACAAGCATGAATGGACCAAAACATTTAAACAGTTAAACCAAACAAATAAACCAAAATGATTATCCGGCCAATAAGCGAACAAAAACAGATTTTCCAAGGTACAAAAAAACCACAACAAATCAACACATCACAATAACCTTGGCTCTGGTACCATTTGTAGGATCGATATATTATTGTGTTGATGATTCGGGTGGTCTTGGATGATCAAAATACATGTTTGCCATTAGAGAGATAAAGTAGATAGAGAGGGTGTTCTTGCTAGAGACTTGGTTCACAAATTGTAAAAGGTTATATTATGAGAAGCACCACCCCTTCCATCCATGGAAGGGGTATTTATAGTTACACAAGATACGTCCTCCTAACGGACTGTGGATCAGGCATACAGTGGGTAAAGACCCGTCCTTCCTCCACGGTGTTACACTAAACTATTCTACGCTACTGACTAACAAATTAACTACTACATAACGTAAATAACTACAAATATACGAGCTAACATATGCTAGACTATAATTGGGGTGACCGACACTTTAACATGGAATTTCCAATTCCTAACAAGACTTGTTGTAGCTCATGTTACTAACGGTTTGTCATAGTGAAAGATATGCATAAATGTTAACGATAATCGTTAAGACATAGTAGTCAAATGTCAAGAAAGCTCACACATATTGATAACGACAATTTATGTTGGTTTATGTAACTAACTTGAATGGGTATAATTGTCATTCATAGTGAGTTATTGTCCATTATCTTAGATCGGACATATTTTGAATTTGAGGAATGATTACATGTTGATATTTGTGATCATAGTCACATGATAAAATTGGGATTACATATGATTATACGATCTCAAATGAATTTGGATGACATGTTTTATGTGTAGATTTACATAAGTATCGATATATGGGATCCACCTAAAATATTTGTGGCTTAAGATAGTGATTGAATCTCATAAGTAATTTGTCTTACGAAAGAATGTTAGTAGCTGAAGAAATGAATAATCAGAATGATGCATCTTCTGTTCATATGCTTAATTCCTTGGTCTATAGCATGCTAGACATGGAATTTGTTAATTATGATATGGAAAATAGTTAACGTCAAACATTCAAAGAGTGTATACACAAATCTGAAACTTGTGTAGTGACAAATTACCAAGGTTACTCATGTCATATACTCAAAAAAGTATCTCTTAAATGATATTGACGTTGAAAGGAAGAGCCCTTTCTACACAATTCTTGAGATAGGTTCAATGTGGGGGATTTCGGCCCAACTAGAGTTCAAATGACACCGATCAACATCTATTTAAAATAGATATGGCGATGTTACCCACTTGAAATACTCATGAATTATTAGGAGAACCACAATTTTGGTTTTTTTTAGAGCAAAACATAACAACTATTTGATGAGTAATCAATGTTATTAATGAACATTTGATTTCAAATATTGAGTGGCCATGTATATACTCTTGAAATGACCACTATATTTTGGATGTCTTCTAGACATAAAATATAGCTAGGTCATCGCAATAGATAAATTTGGATGAGACAAAATGTCTAAGGTCAATAGAAGATGACACACCAACACTCCTCTAATGGTAGTTGTATACAATGTGGTAGCCATTAAAGAATTGGCAGAGCTCATATGACAATGTATAATGGTGAGTCAAGACATACTATGTCAATACGACAACTACTCTCAACATGAGTTATTATTTTAACAATGTGAAGTCAAATGATAACAATGCGGATCCACTTATAAAAGGCTTAAGCAGAGAGTGAGTTAGCAAGTCGTGTGGAGGAATGGGACTAAAGCCCCGGAAAAGTTTATATGAAGGAAAACCTAACCCAACTGACTGGAGGTTCCAAGATCTGGGTTCAATAGGACAACCTAATTGTATAAACCGAGGGAGGTCACTATGGGGGAGTAATTAATTCTCCATCCATATAAGGGAGTTTGTAAACTTCCTAGTTCATTCCTATAACAGTGACAATATGAGGATAAGCTTATCGCTTTTAATGATTCGATTGGAATCACCTATGTGAGAGAAGTGGGATCGCTTCGAAGGGAAATGTGTGGGGCGCAATTCCTAAAAGCTTTCGCAGAACCAGGCTAGTGTTCATGACCATAACGAACACAACTATAAGGATTTGACTATGTCAGGGAGAGTCCTGTGTGAACTTATATTGTTGTCTATATAAATAGCAGATCAGTTCAAAGACATCGCGTTCTACTGGCAGCTAGTAGGCTAAGTATATTTCATAAGGGAAGGTTCAAAGGGTTACACCTACCTATCCTATGCAGGATTCAACTGTTGAGATTTTCATTGGAAGTGTGTGTGTTTTCGAGTCAATATCTATTCATGTGGGGGATTGTTGGAAAACTTGTGAATGAGAGTTAGTCACGAAATATGGGGATTGGAATGGAACTTAATGAAAAGAGAAATGGCTTGCTTACAATTTTCAAAGTTGTAACAACAAGGGTTAATGGTCTATAATGTCATAAGTATTGCATTTAACTCTATTAATGATCGGCCTAATGAGAGTTAACGACATGTTAATGAGGCATAATGGTTATCATTACACAATAAGTTTCTAGTTGGTAGTATAAGTACGAACCTTGTTGTTCCAATTCAAAAAAAGAAGAAGATCATACAACACATGATCAACTATCAGTTCCATACCACACTAACGTGTAGTTTCGTTTTGGTTAACGAATCATGGTTTAATACAATGAGAATTTCAGGCATGGAGGTCATGTTCGGCAGTACAACGTACTGTCCCGATCGTTGTACCCTGGGAAATAGACGCCTAATGGACGGCGAATCTGTTTTAAGGGAAGCGTGTCAAACACGTGCCTCGATCACGTTCTTGAATCAGTGATATCTTCTCTTATTTCTCCTTTGATTATTATTTATGTTCGTCACTTTAATTTGTTATCTCTGATTATGGTTAGTTATCCCTACATATAATTCTCCAACGACCTTGTAGGACTCCGAAAGCTCGTTCAATATCTTTTCTTGAACTTTCTTAAACTCTTTTAAACTTCATTTGTTTTTCCTCTCTTGCAATAGAAAATGTTTTGACAAACGTAGACCTCTCGGGATAAATTCCATCAGCTAAATAGTAAACTTTGTTGTATGTTTTTCCATTTACTACAAATGGAGAATCGGGAACTTTATCGCCAAGAAAGTCATCAAATAATGGTGAACCGTATAAAACATTGATGTCATTATTTGAACCCGGAACACCAAAATATGCATGCCATGTCCACAAAGTATAATCCGCCACGGCTTTTAGCATTAAAGTCGGGTATTTATGATCACGTCTTTTAAATTGAGCATGTAAGGCCTTTGGACAATTTTTCCAATCCCAATGCATACAATCAATGCTCCCGAGAATTCCCGGGAGGCCATGTTCTTTTTCGTGCAATGCATATATATTTTTTTGATATCATCTGGATTGGGCTTTCTTAAAAACTCTTCTACGTATAAAATATATATGCATTTAGTGAAGTTTAGTAAACACTCACGTGAACAACGTTCACCAATTTGCAAGTACTCGTCAAATGCATCGGGTGCTGAACCATTTGCCAATTGGCGTATGGCGACTGTGCATTTCATGATAGGACTAATACTTGGCAGACTCGTACAATCAATTCGTTTTTTTTTTTTTAAATGGAAGTATTCGGAAAGAGGGTCAGCATTGTAATTGGTAATATCATTGACAATTTGTTTAAAAAGTGTAGAACTCATACGATACCTTCGCCTAAAATTCCTCTTCGAGTATTTAGGAGGATTGTTTTCAGCGCCAAAATAGCCGTTCTTCCGCCTCTTCTTGTTCACGTGGTATGTATGTCATAGTATTACGACCCGAACCTAAACTCGAACTCCCGGCTTCCGAATTACACAAAGCTAAAAATTGTTCATAAGCTTCAAAACCCCGCATATACCACTCCGATTCGTCTTGAAAATAAATATCGTAATGATCATAGTTGTTGGGATTATAGTTGGGACCATAGTTGTTGGGATTCATAGTCATTATTGATGAAAAAATAAGTATTGTTTTAGGTGTTGAGAAGTAAATAATAATGAAAGTGTATATAAAAATTGAAAGAACAATAGGGTATTTATAGGATTTTTAAAGTGGTAAAAATTTGAAAAAAGTGGGATTTTTAATGTGAAAAAACTGCTAGTAACAAACCCAAACGTCTATATTTTCTCTTTTCTTACCGTTATATAACGTTACAATTTAAAAAATATATAGCTACCCAAACATTTACCACATAAATGCTACCTAAAACTTTAAATACTACATAAATGATATAGTAGTAAAAAAAGACCTCATTCAAGTAGTAACCTATCATACTTTAACTACTCCTTATTTCCGTAGTATATTTAATATACCCTAAGACATACTTCAATGCAACGTGGCCATGCATTTACCACACATATACAAACCACTTTTCCTCATTTTCAACGTTACATATTTAATATACCCCAATATATTCTTCATCTTCTTCCTTTCTTCCTTCAAGTACCTGCAAAACACAAAAAGAAAATAGAAACATCACAGTTTCATCACACAAATACAAAACATCACAACCACAAATAAAAAAGAAACAAACCAAATAAAAAGGAAAAAATTGCTTGGCGTAAGTTGGTGGCCACGGCGCCAGGCCCTACCAGCCTAACCCCCGTGTGAGTTGTCGTGCCAAAGGCTATGGCTCAAGCCAACAACCATTGTACCCGGGCCTCTTATGGCACATATGAAATATCCCACCTATCATACATACATTACCTTATGGCCCGTTTGGTTTCTTAGAGGGTTTAGGATTTGGATTCAAATTTGGATTTGAATTTGGTTTAAGATTTGGATCTCGAGAGTGAAAAAAATATAATATGTAATTAAAAAAATAATATTTTAAAAGTTAGTTAATAAAATATTATAGAAAATTAGTGATAGTAATAATTTTTTATTAATTTATTGAAAATGTTGTGAGAGAATAAATAAATGTTGGACCCATTTTGGTTATGAATTGGCCAAAAGACATCATGTTAGTGTGGAATCATATTTTACTAGCATGATCCATATAAATTCATTCTTATTTTGTACTACCTCTGTCCCATATTAAGGGTGCGTTTGGTTTGAAGGTGGAATTGGAATTGGATTTGGATTTGGGAAAAGTTTGAAAGAAAATGAGGAGAGAGAAAATTAATAATTATTTAAAATATGTAATTGTTTATATATAAATGAAACTATTATAGATTAGTTTATAAACAAATATGTGGTTGAATTTTTTTTTTTTAAATTACAAGGTAAAATTTGATTGGTGGTTTCACCAAAAGTCACAAGTGGGGGCAAGAATAGATCTATCATTGAAAAGAATGTGTTAAGGGAATTAAAAATAAACCAAATAATTAATTTGATCATTCTTTCAATCTATACCCTTAATACCCCTAAACCAAACGGGGCCTAAGTGTTCACTTTCAATTTTTTGAGTCTTTCTTATTTAATTTTGACCATAAATATTTTTTATTTGTGTTATATAATACTTGATGAAAAATATATGAATGTATTTTCATTTGTATAATTTTAATCAAGTATTATATAACACAAATAAAAATATTAATGGTCAAAGTTGAACAAGAAAGACTTAATAAAGTCAAAGTGGACATTTAATATAGGACGGAGAGAGTACCAAATAATTGTTATTGGGTTTGAAAGTATTCCTTGAATCTAAAAGTACCCCAACCAAACGGACCCTTAATTTTTCGCACACACCCCGAAACTCTCCTCTTTTGATTAAGAGGAATGTTATAGTCATATAAAAATATTCATAAAAAAGTTTCATAAAATAATATATCAGATAGTCATTGGCTTAATCAGAAAGCGGATAGAAAAACTATAGTAAAATATATGTTTGACACGTCATTTTGTGAAAAATTTTATAGATGTTTTTTTTATATGAATATAGCATTCCTCTTTAATTCAACCTTAACTTTTTTCACAACCATCACAATCAATATCAAAATAAAAAACTCAAGAAATAAAATCATACAATCCATATATAATTTTCTTCTTCATTTCAACATGATGATTGAATTGCTCATGAGAATCGCCTTTTTTTTTTTTTTTTTTTTTTTTTTTTTTTTTTTTTTTTTAACTTTTGTTTGATACTTTTGTTCGATTTTCGTTGGTGTTGTGGTTATTTAGGTTGTTAATTGGATTTTTATGAAATCTAAGGTTCATATGGTGTATTTTGTAGATTTTAGAGTTTATAGTGATTTAGTTACGTATTGTTGCTGTTTGTGGATGTTAATTATGAATTAACATAAATTAGTTACTGATGTTGTAATTATTGATGAAGAATCTGACACAATCACATGTGATTTGTTATAGATTATTGTGTATATTGTTGTTGTGATTGTTAATTACGTTATTTAGTATTTTGTGTGATTTAGTTACGAATTATTGAACTTATTCACTGGATTATGGTTTATTGTAATTATTAATGAAAAATTAATCAGAATCACATGTGATTTGTTAGTGTAGGTTGCTAGTGTTGTGATTAATTTTGTTGTGTTTATTGTTGATATTATTGTTGTTTGACAGTTAATTTGCTAATTGTTGTTATCTTAAATTGGTGTATGTTCTTGTTGTTATAATTTAGGTCGTCACGAAGATAAATGTATGAAAAATGTTGAGCCCGATATAGGTGGTAAATCAAATAGAGTTGTATAATATGAAGATGATGCTCTACTTTAAAGAGTTCACAAAGTGTCATTTTGAACGAACGTATGTGTGAAGATACATCTGAAGTGCTATTTTGAAGATGATGCTCATCTTCAAACAATTCTCAAATTGTTATTTTGAATATGGGGTAATATAGCGAGGAGTTTGCGAAAATTAATCTAATTGAAGAACACACAAAGATAATCAGTGAGGCGGTTAAGTATAGAAGCCAACGTGATTAGGTTTATATTTAGGGATTAAAAACCTTGTATGTTGAAATTATTCAAGAAGTGTTCACATTCAAATATTATTCTCAAACAAGTTTGTTTTGTATCTACATGTACATTGTGATAGGCCTGCAAATATTCTCTTTGAAATATAACAAATACCCTTCAAGTTTGTTTTTAAATCACATGTAATTGTAACATAATCACATGCGATTTCACACCAAATCACATGTGATTCACACCTAAATCATATACAAGTTTTCTTGAACTAGTATAACCATAAACTTTTAGCACAATACAACTTACAATCATAACATTCATTCAAAGTTAATATTCAAGTAACAAACCGTGTAAACAAAGAATAAACAAGGAATTATAATAAAACTTAAACATAACACAAATTCTAAATTATATGAAAAGTCAATTCATATAAGAAGTTTTCAAGTATCAGTCATTGTGCTGAACGTCTACACCTTTGCCTTTGGATTTAATAGACAAGTATTTTCCTTGTAAGCAATAAACCTACCTCCACAACACAAACGTTTTTGTTGCTTCACTTTCTCTTTCTGATTCTTCATACGTGCTCCTTTTGTACCACCTTTATTCCGAATTTCTAACGGATTTTAACTCCAAACATATATGATTGTCGTCAATTAGTCATATACATTTGACTCAACTGGTATTAAAATTGCTCCGTCAACTGGTAAATAAATTCTTCTATATTAGGTTTCCAATATACTGATCATCGAGATGTATTTGCATGTTCGTATCGGGCTTAAACATGTCATATCCAGGCTTAGTTGTTCTACACGCCAAATCCCTTACCAGAATTGCCACCCATAGTCACGAGTACAAACTTTTAACAAGTACCACGAGAAATATAGAAAACTCAGTTGGCATCAATTAGGTGTTATCAAGAATAGCGAACCCAACGCAATAAGTTATCAGCCTCATTTAAACAAAAGAAGATTTGCAGCACAACATTTTCGGACATGGTTCAATTCACAAAAGTCAGAAATCTTAACTAAATTTTACGCTATGAGAAAAGAATTCATGTGGTTCACGGGCACCCGACACCTAGCGTAAAAGTACATGGAAACAAAATGCAAACCATTAATAAACAAGGGACTGTATGAAACATTTTCCCAAGAAACAAGATACCCACTAGATAAGATTTTATGATTGCTAAATAATACGATATCTGGTTCCATTTCCCAACCAAAAAACAAACACCAAAAAGAAACATGAGTCTAATGAAATCACTAGGTGCTTCTGCGGTGGTTAATGTCCCAACCACCACCATTGCCACTGCTGTCACCACCACCTCACATGCATTCCCATTAATGTCATTGCCACATCATTTGCCAAAACTAACTACTACTAATGTCAATGGTGTCAGCTGGAGAACAAGTACTTCTGTCAGGACAGGTGTTGCTGCTGTTGATTCTTCTGGTACTGTTGAAAAGGTTTGTTTTTGTTATTGAGTCTGAGTGGTTTTATTCATTTTAAAACATTTTTTTGTCTTTGATTGAATATACTTGATGGCTGGGATTAAAATTGAGCTATTTGTAATTATGGGATTTTGGTTAGATTAGGATTATGTAGTTTGTAATGTCATGAATTTTGTTGATGATAATGTTCCAATGGATTAAGAATGGTCACTTTAGTGTGGTGTTCAGGTAAAATAATATCAATATGTTCTGTTTGTGATTATATGCAATAATTCATTTTGCAATGGTAATGAGGTGTAGATGTTCTCAGTAAAGCATAGGTGGGGATTTCGAATTGTTCGTATGAATAGTATT
The DNA here is from genome assembly GCA_019973895.1 of Chrysanthemum seticuspe. Classification (NCBI taxonomy): domain Eukaryota; kingdom Viridiplantae; phylum Streptophyta; class Magnoliopsida; order Asterales; family Asteraceae; genus Chrysanthemum; species Chrysanthemum seticuspe. Next base: position 113,082,207 of record BPTQ01000005.1, read on the forward strand.
TGGGTTGTATTTCATTATTTACTTGTCAAGCTGGTAAATGAATGAAACAATTAGCTATAAAGGAAACGGATAAAATGAATTGATATTTCAGTGGTTCATAAACTCCTAAACCGGTTTATTCAAAAAGTTTAGATTATTAGTTTGGTACTATAATTTTACTATCACTTTTCAAAACATTGATTAATCATAAAGTTCAAAGAAAATGCCTTAAAAAGCATTCAAAAATCACAAGTCGGCCCATACAGTCTCATAAAGACCTGTTTTTACTCGCACTTGAAAGTAGTCCCCCTTGGCTTGTTACCTGTTAAGGTGTTACCCAACCCACCTGAACTCTTGATTTTGCCCCATCCAGTTCTAACTTTAAATGTAGTAACTCGAGTTAATGATTTGATAAGAAAGCTGTTTTAGATATCTATGGAAGCCTGAGAAACCTTCCATCAAACAATGGCAGTTTGTTTTGTTAGTCAAATTTGTGAGAAATGTATGTCAAATTGGTCTCTACCCGCATGGATGTTTGTCAAATATGTCTGCTTATAAATGGTACATTCTACAAAGTTGCTGGTATAGCGTATATGATATGCCTCTCAAATCATGCTGCAAACTCGTCTTTTAGCACAATACATCTTAAATTTCCGTCATGTTGTGCAGGAAACAGAAAGTAACAAGAAATACCATTTTGTGGTTGCAAATGCGAAATTCATGTTAGATGAAGAAGAGCACTTTCAAGAGCAGTTGTTCGAAAGGGTTCGTCTTTTCAAAGAACGAAACATGGAGCAGGATTTTTGGCTTGTGATTGAACCCAAGTTTTTAGACAAGTTCCCCAACATCACCAAGAGGCTCAAGAGACCTGCTGTTGCTTTGGTGTCCACCAATGGTACATGGATCAAGTAAGTCCACTACCACATCTTTATCTTGCTCTTTCTGAGTAACATATGATGTACTGCATCTTAACCTTTGTCTAAATCACAAACAGGTTTATGAAGTTGAGACTAGATCGGGTTTTGCAAGAGAGCTTTGAAGCCGATAGTCTTGAAGAAGCATTGGACTCAAATCCTGTTAATCTAGAGTTCGAGAAACCTGCTAATTGGGTTGCACCATATCCCAAATATGAGTATGGTTGGTGGGAGTCTTTCTTGCCACCAACTGCTCAAAACTAAAATAGCACTGTAAGCTTGTGAGGATGCTCTGTTATTTTATGTCAAAGTCTAGTGCTCGCATGATGCCTTAAGGTGTCAAGGTTTGTATAACGGCCATTGTAGAATTGTAGGAAGGTGTGTATGTTTGAGGTTATAAGAATATTAAGTACTTGTTGAGTTGAGTTTACTGTTTTTGAATATAGTTCAATTTAAGGCTTTCTAGATTTTTATAGTTTTTAGCTAAGTCATCTATGTCTAAATCCGCAATATCCCTTATATTTACATAACTTAGACACAATTTTTTGATGTTTTTGTTTCTTGCTTTTGCTTTCACATTTGGAGAAAATGTGTAAAAACTGAATATAGACTGTTGTGATTTAGACAATCGCCCTTTTACAGATTTAGACCAAGAAACCAGGTTTGAACACAAGTACCATCCCTGCATATACGTTCTTACTCGTGATCACTTTCAAATATAACTCGTGATCACTTTCAAATATATGTTTTAACCGGGAAAAACACAAAACCAGCTTTAAAATTTGGGTTAAAGGACCAAACTATGATGTGATGAAATCTGTCTTGTAGGTCCAGTAAACCTTCTTGTTTTGTGTTATATAATTAGGACAATGTATCAAACTAATCTTAATGTGTATACTAACCTGCAAGTATAAGAAATAATAATACTTACCACACAAGAGAACTCCCCAGTTATAGATAGCAAAGTGGTAGAATTACTAGAATACATGTAATTAAAGTGAATTGGATGTTAGCATTTGAGTGAAACTAATTGCGACCACCTGGTTCATCGTAGACAGTAGAGCCAAAAGTTATATACCAAAAGCTAGTGTTACTAACGCATGAGCAGACATCACCAAGAAAGAGTTGTAACTCATCATAATTGAACAAAAATATGCAGTCAATAGACATATATGGCCAATTAAGAGGGTTCTCTGCCTTGTTGGATTATGCATATAATGCATATATATACAGTCATCACTGCTGGATTTCAGTTGCCATGTTGCTTCCTCAGCCTTGTTGTTGGTTTTCTGTTAGCATGTTGTCTCCTCTTAATTGCTGCTTCTCAGTTAGCGAGACTCCTGATAACTGTTATGAAAGGGTCGATTAGGAAACAATGTAAAGGAAATGACTCAAGAAAACAAGCTTTTCATTGCTGCTTTCCGATCCAATATACAAAATCCTCAAAACTCTTAATTAGTTAAAGATCGAATTCCTCCTTGGGTAACAATAACAGCAAATTACATGCAATTAACAGAAACCTGGCACGCAGAACAACAATGCAAATTGTATCAGTGAATAATGTGTCGTGTTGATAACATTGTATTAAAGATTTAATCTCATAATTAATTAAGATTGCCATCAATTGGATCAAAATTTCTTGGTCGCACACAATCTAGGTGATCAAGTTCTCTCGAAAGTTTAACATATACTAAATGCCTGCCTGTAGCGTTTTGAGTTTTATGTCCATGTAATATTCCGTAAGGCTATAATATATATGTGTATCTTGTGTATATATACAGAGACCGCTTAATCTTCTAGCCTTTCACACTAGTGAGCAAAAACCAATCATAAATACTCATCTAATTAACAAACGTGCAGTGCTTGTTGTATACATACCTCGAAGAGGAGAAGGTGGTCGCTGTTTCTTCAAGGCCTCCTCAACTCTCCCGACAATCTGATTTATAGCATGGGTGATTGACGCCACCCCATCTGGCACTTTTTCGTGCCATGGCTTGTTACCAACGTCCCACATCCTTAATATCAATGTAACAACTGAACCATGTATGTTAGTACTATTATTGGAACTAGTGGAACCAGCACGGCAACACCCGTGTTAGTTGGGTAGGGACGGAACCAGGAGGTGTCCCGGGGGTCCCAGGACACCCATGGATTTTTGTCTCATAGTGTTAATTTCGTTAAAAAGCCTTTATTTTCTTATAAATGCACCCGGTCCCAAAAAGTCGCGCATGTAGTCTTGTTTGATTTCCCATAAATGCACCTCGTGATTGTCTTCCGTCCCAATAGTTGGGGAAGTGGTGTGTTGGAATCACTCCTAAACATGATTTCAAGTGTTAGTAATTAAATGTAATAGTTAGCTTAATTATGACCTTTATGTTTGTTATTAGCTTAGGCTTATGTAGAAGGCCCATAAGCCTAGGCCCAAGTCCAATAAGGAAAGGAATGGACTAGGAGTGTTGCCCTAGCTCCCTCTCCTATAAATACTTTGTAATAACCCTCACTTGAGGGTTGATTGTTCACTTTTCTATTTCACCTAAGCATAAACCTTTCTTCATTTATATTCGTGTGTTTGGTTTAGTGTTCAACCGATCTCTCCTTCATCTATTTCTTCTATTGATGCTTGTGTTACAAATATGGTGACCTAACAGTGGTATCATTCGCCATCTAGTTGGGTGAAACGGTTTGTTTTTGTCTACTCGTAAGGTTTCACGACCTTAACCTTTCATACGCATAAAAAACTTATTTTTTTCACTTTAAAATCAAAGATTCTTGTACTTTAAAAGTTATTTGGTGATAAAGTTTAAGTTTTTGGCAAAAAGTTTGAAACTTTACGAGTGTAGAAGTGTTTTTGAGCTTGATTTCATTCGTGTACCTCTTTCTACTCGTAAGGTGAAAAAGAGTTTTGGATCATCAAGTTTTAAACTTTCTTGTTATTTTGGTGATATTGAAGCTATTTCATCATAAAAATCAAGTTTCTAAACACTTTTGGGCATAAAATCAGTTTTTTGTATTTTTCTACTCGTAAGGAAACCCTAAACTTACGCATAAGATTTCCTTAGCTTGATCTTCAGTTTCTTGGCTTACTCAGTGTTTTTCTTGCTTGGATAAGCCTGAAAACACTTCGACTTTGGATATCTTTTACACTGTGATAGTGTAAAGGATTTTTGGGTTAAAACCCTAGTTTTACGCATAAGCATAAAAGCTTACGAGTAAACATCTTACGCGTAAGCATTTTCTACGCATAAGCAAGTCTTACGCCTAAGAAACTATTACGCATAAGGTTCTTACTAATAAGTCTTTGGTTTACGCATAAGCTAAGGTTTCACCAAGTCTACGCGTAAGCTATTCTTACGCGTAAGTCTCATTGTTACGCGTAAGGTGGTGTTTTTACGCGTAAGCTCTTTCTACGCGTAAGGTTTTTTCTACGCATAAGGTTCTTTCTACACGTAAGGTTTCCTCTACGCATAAGCTGGTTTTCTACGCCTAAGCACCTCTTCAACAAACAACAAGTTTCATTCGACTACAAAGATCCATCAACACAAGTTATCAAAAAAAAAAAAAAAAAAAAAAAATTGGCAGGAAAATTTGAGTAAAATTTAATTTTTAGGGGAGACTAAATGTTCAATTTTTACGCGAGATTCAAATTTTGGTTAAACTGTGAAAATTTTGGTCAAAAATTCAAATTGTTAGGCCCAAATTCAAATTTTTCGGGTAAAATTTGGCGTCAAAATTGTCATAACTCAAATTTTTCTTACGACCTTAGAATTGAATTTTATAGTGAATTTCAAATTTTGAGAGTCAAAATTTTTCAAAATTATTTTTGGAGGGAAATTGCAATTCACTATATCGACCTTCTGTGTGCTATATCGACTTCGCACCTTTGCTCTTTGAGTCTTCTGCAGGGGATAGAGCTCAATGGATTCTGAAGAAGAAGCTGCATTTGTTGCATTGGAAGAAGGATTTATTGTTCTGAAAGAGAAGGTGCACTCAATAATTAACAATTTCAAGCGTCAGACATCATCAAATTCGCGAAATGCTGCAGTCGTGCAAGGTGAAAGAGTTGATGTACATGGAAGGAATGCTCAAAGGGATGTTGAGAATGTTGTGATTACGGCATTTGTCGGTAATGCGGACAATGAGGTTGTAGCATTAGAAAAGCAGGATGACAACAGCAGATCTGGAGAAGATATCTTACCCATCTATGACACAGAGCCCAACTTTGACAAAGAACAAATGGTTGAGGAAGATATCATACCCACCTATGACACTGACACAAAACAGATGGTCGAGGTACAATCTACTGTTGATCATATTCTGCCTGCAAATGCGATACAACATACTGAGCAACCTGATCTCAGAAATGAAAGAGAGGTTGACCAGTGTGTTGCACAATGTCCAGACAACTGTCTTATGTCTGAGCCCTTACTTGCAATCAATTCAACTGAAACGTCAAATCAAACTCTTGAATCTGAAATCATTCTTCTAAAAAGGACCATTGCTCAGGTTCATAGAGATTTTCAAAACTAGAGGCACATTGCATCTCTCTTGAACTTAAATTACAAAACAAATCTTTTTCTTCAAAACACAATGGTCAGTATTCAAATGAACAAAGTAATCGTGTGGATTTATTAGTAAAAGAAAATGAGCATTTAAAGGCTCAACTTCAAGCAAAGGGGCTTGCACATGTTGCTTTACAAAACAAATTGAGAAGATTAAATGGCAAGAGTGTGGATACTAATTTTGCAAAACCAACAATCTTGGGGAAATCGTCTCTAAAACCTTTCAGAAAACAATCAGTAGTTAGACAACCAACTGCATTTAAATCTGAACGTTCAAAATCTTCAAAACCACGGTTTCCCTCCCAAGTTGTTGAGAATAATCATTTGTCAAAACCAGTCATTCCACATTCCGGGCCAAAGAATAATGCTTCTGTTTCTGTTAAACCTGTTTCTGCTATATCTGTTTCTGTTAAACCTCAACATGTGGCTGCTTCTGGCCAGTCTAAGATTAGTTCGAAAACAATGTCTAAACTGAGCATCAAAATTCAAAATTCATATGATACAAAGGAATTGCACAAGAACTATGATCTAGAAAAGTCTAGGAAAAGGGCACTACTCCAAAAGGATGGAATCTTAGGTTCACGACCTAGTGTGATGCCTTCTAGTGTATTGCATAACACTGCTTGCAGTAGCAAACCAAAACCTAAGTTTACTCAACAAATTGTTAGAAATAAACCCGTTGATCTACACGTAAAATTTCAGAAACCTAATAGGTGGATCCATATAGGACGCAAACTCTTCCCAAAAGAAGTTTCAACATCCCCTAGATCTAACCTTAGATGGAATCCAACGGGTAGAGTTTTCAACATTGTTGGTCTTAGGTGGATTCCTACAGGCAAGATACTAAGTAGTTGCATCAACACAAGTGTGAAACCCACAACATCCATCCCTGAGATAGGAAAGGAACTTATCAAAATAGCATGTTCAGGTGTCAAGAAGATAATTGACACTACATCTTTATGCCTCTAACATCTGGAACCCAGTTACACTTGGGGATCCATGTTCTTTCTTTCTTGCCCCCTCCTACTTTCTATACAGGTACAACAGCTATGGCTCCTACTGCAAAACAGCTTAGGACCCGTTTCTCACCGTCTAAAATTTAATGATCTATCAGTTGCTCCACCATTGTACTTAATCGTCAAGAATCGGAAACATTGCTTGCTCCTCTGGTTAAAGATTCTGTCTAAAGTCGGGCTTCTGATGTATCAAATGTTTCCGCTGCACAACCTGATAATACTCTAATTTCTGATACATCTGAATCTACAACAACAACCGTTACTGTAGCTGCACCTCCAATCGAATCTCTGAAAACAGAAGAACAAAGTGTTTCCTATAACAATGTCACAGCTGATGATCAACAGTATAAACATAGAAGTTTTATCAGCAGTTGACTCTCTCGAAATATTTTTTGTACTTCACACTTGTTCGATCAATTGGACATACATGGTTTCGCTGTCTCCTTATACATGGTTTCGCTGTCTTCAATTCATCATCAACATACGTGGTGTATGATTCTGAATCATTGAAAACATCGAAGGGGAGAGAGTGTGTAGGTGGTCATTGCTTCCTTGTTCTTCTACATGCTTCTTTGCGAAAACCCAATGCCTTCTTGAATTCCTTCAATTAGGGGGAAGAAATAAGACGATTTGTGGCTCAAACGTCTCACTTTGGTATTATCGTCTCAATTTCACGGGTGATCTTGTGTGAAGTTACCCAAATATGATGTTATGATGCCTCACACACGGTCTTGGTATCGAGTTATTGAATATTCACAGGTGATTAGTATTCCGAAATACCACAACATTCAGGGAAAAGTCGTATCATTTCGTCTTTCGTGGTTTGTTTGGTGTGATGCGTCTACATACGCGAGAAGATCTTGTTGATTTCTGGCATGTTACCCTCGAACTGATCTTCCGCAATTAGTCAGATTTTCTTTGTGTGGTTTACTGCTCATCTACAAATTCCGCTGCATACTGAAACCTTCAAAATTTAGAGGAAATGTAGACTTCATCAAAGTTTCAAATCTGCTAAAGACAGTTGTCAGTTTGGGGGGAAGCTGATTCTGATACTTCTTCATAATGGCTTCTGAGCATAACAGCTTAGAACCCGGTCACAACCGTTTAAACTTCCCTCAAACCCCATCATCAGCTGAACTAAGCCCCCATCTTACTCGTCAACAAATGGAAACGCTATTTGCTCCGTTGTTTAGTGATGACATTGATGAACGTGCTCCAGGTGTATCCGTTGTTTCCGCTGCTCAACCTGATCATATTCTTATACATGATACACTTGCTACAACAACTACTGTTGAAGAAGCACCACCAGTTGACTCTACAACAACAGTTGAACAAACTACTTCCAACGACGCTGAACCAGCTGCTGATGTTCTTAATGAAGTACCCCCACCTGCAGATTTTGATCCAAATGCGTTCTTTAACCCGTTTGCTAATGAAACTACTGCACCTGATGTCGCGGAATCATCAACAAACCATTTGAATCCTCAAAATCTGCACAATGTATACCAACATCAACCCTCTACACATCGTTGGACAAAAGACCATCCTCTAGAGAATATTATTGGCAACCCGAATCAACCAGTCGTTACAAGACAACGTCTTCACACAGATGGTGAACATTGCATTTATGCTCTCACTGTCTGCCAATCTGAGCCTAAAAACATTAAAGATGCAATGACAAAAGACAACTGGATTGAATCCATGCAAGAAGAACTCAACCAATTCAAACGCCTTGAAGTATGGGAACTGGTAGAAAGACCAACAGGGGTCTACGTCATTGGTCTCAAATGGATTTGGAAAAACAAATTGGATGCTGAAGGGAACGTAATCAGAAACAAGTCACGTCTGGTAGCTAAGGGTTATAGACAGGAAGAGGGTATTGACTTTGAAGAATCATTCGCTCCGGTTGCTCGTCTTGAGGCTGTTCGGATTTTTCTCGCGTTCGCGGCTCATATGAACATAACGGTCTTTCAAATGGACGTCAAAACTGCTTTTCTGAATGGGCAACTGAAAGAAACGGTTTATGTCAGCCAGCCAGAAGGATTTGTTGATCCCGAGTTCCCGAACCATGTCTACAAACTGAACAAAGCTCTGTATGGTCTCAAACAAGCTCCTCGGGCGTGGTACGATAAGTTATCATCCTTCCTCATTGCCAATAAATTCACCAAAGGTTCGGTCGATCCCACACTTTTCATACAAGATCACGGGGCTCACATCTTAATCGTTCAAATCTATGTGGATGACATCATTTTTGGGTCAACGCATTTAAAATACTCAAATGCTTTTGCAAAATTAATGACAAAACATTTTGAAATGCCAATGATGGGTGAACTCACATTCTTTCTAGGAATGCAAGTTCATCAATCACCCCATGGTATTTTCTTAAGTCAGTCCAAATATGCCCTTGAATTGTTAAACAAATTTGGAATGCAAAACTGTGACACCTATGCCACACCAATGGCTCATACCAAGAAACTAGATGCTGATTTACATGGGAAATTGGTGGACCCTACCAAATACCGTAGTATTATTGGGTCTCTCATGTATCTAACAACAAGCAAGCATGATATTGTGTTTACCGTATATCTTTGCTCCCGTTATCAGTCAAGACCAACTGAAACCCACCTCTCTGAGGCTAAAAGAATCCTCTGATACATCAAGGGAACCATTAACTTGGGGATCTGGTATCCGAAGGATTCTGGTTTTGAACTAATAGCTTTTTCAGACGCTGACCACGCATGATGCTTAGATTCACGGAAAAGTACTTCAGGAGCACTACAATTTCTTGGTGATAAACTGGTGTCATGGCAATCGAAGAAGCAGGATTGTACATCGCTCTCCTCAACAGAAGCAGAATATGTAGCCATGTCGGCATGTTGTGCTCAAGTCATTTAGATGAGAACACAACTCAAAGACTATGGTTACGTGTTTGACAAAATTCCGATGTATTGCGACAATCGGAGTGCTATTGCGATCTCGTGCAACTCAGTACAACATTCAAAATCAAAGCACATCGATCTTCGATATCATTTCATCAAGGACCACGTGGAACAGGGTACTGTTGAATTACACTTTGTAGGTACATAATACCAATTGGCAGATCTCCTCACCAAAGCCTTAGCTCCTGCTAGGTTTAAAGAGTTGGTCCACCGGATTGGTATGCGGTGTTTGACTCAAGAGGAACTGGATGAACACTTAAAACAAACTTAAACACCAGTCAAACACCAAAATCTCTTTTGTAAATATTTTTTTCAAAAACAAAATACAAAGTTATAAAATCAGATAAAACAACAAAAATAATCTTCTATCTATATTTCTTTTAACATGGCAAGTACATCTCTTCCTTCAACACTCTAATCTTTTAAAAATTCCATATTTTTTCGATCAAGTGTTGATGGGGAGAAAACAAATATTTTTCAGTTTCATAAAACCCTTATACTTGCATGTTATCTTATCCCGGTTGTTTCTTTAATAATGGTGGTCACATTTCTGGTTTTCTGACACTTCTCGGACTAAAATTTATAAACCTTCATTATTTCTTAAGTCAAGGGGGAGTGTCGTCAAAATTATTTCCAAATATCTTTTGTTTTGTAACCAAAATGGAAGTTAAAGGCATTGGATGAAAATGGAAGAGGTGGAGGGACTAAAACTGTCAAAAACATAAACTTATTTTAACAAAACTACCCACCAACCTCATTAACTCTTCACATTTAATTTTTCACCAAACAAATCCTATGCCTAAGAATCGTAATCCGTGTTTTTGATCATCAAACTGTAAGTGGTTTTATGTTTCTAAGATGATTACAAACATTGGTTTTGAATTTTAAACAAATCCAACGGTTAGATTTATGTATATGGTTGATTTTGTGTTCTACGCATATGCGTATGAACACATAATCAAGTTTGTGTGTTTTTGGGTAAAATGATAGTGTCAAATTGTTTTCCTAACATCAATGATTACATTTTCATCACTAAAACACACCCAGATACACGAATTGATTGATTTTGGGAATTAGGGTTTATGCGTGAAATTGGGTGTTTTCAAATGAGAACGTTTTTGGTTAAAGAGATTGTTATGTGTTGTTGTTTACAAGATGAATTGATCATATCCATGTTTAGAATTAACCCATAAACACTAATTGATTGATAATTAGAAATTAGGGTTTAACGTTCTTGATATTTGGGTACTGTTGATTCACTGAGAATTTGATGTTAAAACTTGGTCAAAACACTCACATGACTTCTTAGAACTACCAGAAAAACTTTGATGCAATTTCCATGGCTAAATTTCTTAGGCGTAATTCATGAACTTTAGGGTTTAGTTTTACGCATAAGGGTTTTTTCGCATAACTGTTTGAATGAGTGTTTGTGATTTAATCTGTTATAGAATGAATGGGTGCGTTAATACTGATGTTATGATGAACTTATTTCAGGTTTGATTACAAGTGAAAATTCAGAATCAAGGTTATTAGCAATCTACGCATAAGGATCACCTTACGCGTAGAAGGTTATGCGTAAGAGTAATCTTACGCGTAAGGTTCTACATAAGGGACTACGCGTATCTTGTGAAGGATATGCGTAAACAGTGACCTCTACGCATAAGGTCTACTCTTACGAGTAAGCCTTACGCGTAAGGTTTTATATGCGCTTATGCGTAAGCTCTACGCATAAGGTCCCCTTTTCCTACGCGTAATATTTCTTACGCGTAAGTCAAGAACCTACACATAAGCTGGCGTTTTACACGTATATCACTCCTGTTTACGCATAAGCTTGCCATTTCTACGCCTAAGCCTTGTTTAACCTTAATCATGAATTGTTACGCGTGCAAACTTGTAAATAAATAAATCATAACATCACGAAACCAATAATATCACTAATAAGCTTAAACGTTTAATATGTTGTGAAAAATAAGTGATAACATGGACTTTAACACTTAAAGTTAATTAACTCACGAAACTTATCACGACGTCATTGGACTATTGGACAAACAAGTGACATTGGACTCGTAACAATCATCAACATAGCACATTCAATAATTAGACAATAAAACCATCTGTTGACTAACATAATGTCTTTCGATATGTTGGTTCTTTTTGCTAAATATATTTCAGATCACGACATGGACGCTCAAATGCAGAATGTGGAGGCACCAAATGTTCTCACCGTTGCTGATATCTTCCCTAATGGCTATCCAATGAAGATTGGAAAGAACAACCTTCGTGTTGACTTTAAAACTCTCACCTGCGCAGAGTCTTCTTGCTTGATTGCTGTGGATATTCTGAAGAATCATCCTTATTAGAACATGCTCTCAAATTCTGCTACAGTGCCTGAGATCTACATTCATCAGTTCTGGAACACAATGCAAAAGATCAAAGGACAAAATGTTGTGACAGTGACTCTCAACCACAAACAAGTCACCATTACACCTGCAGACTTAAGGGTTGTTCTCCTCATTCCCGACATCGAGCCTACCGATTACGTTGCTGCACCAACTGAAGAGACTGTTCTACAATTCATGATCGACATTGGTTATGACGAAGCTACAGGAGTAATCACTAGCATTCATACGTGGATCTTAAGAATATTCCTCAACCCTGGAGAACTCTCTACATAATCATCACCAAATCTGTTTTCGGTCGTGACAGTGGCTATGAGCATCCCAAGCTCATGGAACTGCAAATATTTTGGGTTTTGATCAACATGAAGCACATCGAAATTGAAGCTCTGATATGGGACGATATGATGACATTCCTCAAAAAGCTTGGCTCAAAGATCCCTTACATCAGATATACAAAACTGTTGATCCAAAGAGCACTTGGGTATAACCCTGATATCCCCAAGAGAATCAATGACCCCAACAATCACGACATGTTGTCTGAACCTACTCTAACAGTCAAATTCAAGGAATCAACAACAAAGAAACAAGGTGTTGTGTTGCCGGATCACCTTCTGTTTGATGAAATCAAAAAGCTCTACACATACAAAAGGTATCTGGTAGAAGTTGAAGAAAGCAAAGTTGGTTTTCTCGATGACAAGTCTTCTGGCACACCCACAAGGAAAACCAGAAGAGGAAGTGCAGGAAGTGCTGCAAGCACTGGGAGTAAAAGGAAGTTCCCTAAGAGGAAACCTGGCCACAGACGGAAAGTTCCCTCTAAGGAAGATGTTCCTATTCCCATTCCCAAGCCTGAACCGCCAAGAAAGCTAGTGGATGAAAGCTCTGATGAAACTGAATCAGACGATGAGGTCTTCTACTCTGAAACTGCAACCGACGTTACTCCACCAGTAGCTAAACCTCCCAGTCCACCAGCTGACAAAGGTAAAGGGAAAACACCAGTGATTGAGCATGATAAGGAGAGTTCTGAAGATGAACTAGTTGACGAAGAAAGAGAATATCAAATGAAGTTGAAGGAACTCAGACAAAAACACTTTGCCGAAGAATTCGTAAAAGATCAAACTCGTGGCCCTGGAGGTTCAAGTGGCGGTACTCAAGCCACACCAGTTCCTGATGCGGTTAATCGACCCGATAAGGGAACTGGTACTACGATCACCCACGAACAACAACAACGGCAGATAGAGGATTCCATCAACTTTGATATTGAGGAACCAGAAACTGAAAAGACTGAGAAAACTCCTGCTGATGATTCTAAGGCTGATGAAAAGGCTAAGTCTGGAAATGAAGAAGAAACTGCCTATGATCATTTTCTTCTAGACAGTCCCGCACGTTCTAAGGAGGAAACTTTTGAACCACCGAAGGACCCAGAGTCTCCTCATGTCTCTTCATCATCAGACTCGCCCTCTCACTCTTCACCACCACCATCCAAAAGATCAACCAAATGCACATCCAAATCTGTAAAGAAGCCAACAGACTCTTGGACTTCTCGGGCAAAGACAAGGATCGTTAAAGCTGTCAAGCAGGTCAGGAAGAAAGACATGCTTTACAGAAAGCTGAATTTTCTCGCTGACCAGGTTCAGTATCTTCACGACGAGAATGACAAGATGTCAGCTGCAAGGGAGTACATCCAGAAGTTCATGGAATGTGATCCTCAAAGGGAAATGAACGAGATGATCAAAGGTTACACTCACAAGTTCCTTCTTGACATCGTTCCTGGAGTTACAAATGAGATGTTTACCAAACAACTCTATCCGAATCTATTGCATTTGGCCAAGCAAACTATGAGATCAACACCAATGCATGTAAACATCAATCCAGTTGATCCCATAATATTCTCAGATGCTGAATTGGTTTCCAGGCTCGTAGCTCAAATTTCTAAACGATCTGCAACATTTGCCTCTTACGAAGGTAAATTGTTTGAAGCATTGCTGGAATACCAACTTAAATCAGCATGGAGAGAAGAAGCTGAGAGGCCCAAGCGTCCAAGAGACGATGAAGATAAGGATAAAGATAAAGAGCCTAAACGCCCAAAGAAAACTGGTGAATCATCCTCTATGCAACCTCCACCCCAAAGGACTCCAGCTCAACAACGATCTCCTCCACGTTCTTCTATTGAAAAACCTCAGGACTCTGAGTTACCACCTCAAACTACGAAAACCGGTGATCACTTCGAGTACACTGGTGGTGACGATGAGGAAGTCTTTGAGCCCCAACAACAACCCACCTCTCCTGCTCCAACAACAAAGAAACCATCATCCTCATCAAAGCCTAAGAAAAAGAAGAAGACTCCCAAGGCTGATGTCGTCTCATGGCTTGACGATGATGATTCCGAGTATGATTGGTTCTCCACACTTGTTGGTGCTACACCCGCATTAACTGATGACCAAGATATGGTAGAAGGTAGTACGTTGGAGCATGCAAAGTTACTGCAAGAAAAGTTCCGAGTGAAGAAGATGACGAAATCAGAGTTGAAACGAATCAAGAATGAAGCTTTTCAAATACTCAAAGACAGCTCGGAAAGTGCTATTGAAGTTGAATATCACCTTGAAAACATAGCACGAGCCATGTCTAACAACATTGATTGGCTCAACCCTGAAGCAAACATCGACTACACCAGAAAAGACAACACTCCATACTACACAGTTTGGACCAAACCTCTACCTACCATTGGTCGACCAGATCAACCTCAGATTCCATTTCGATACTTCTTCAACAGCGACCTGGAATTTCTTCTACATGGTAGCGATGTGTCTAAGAAATACGCTACATCACTTACACTTCCGTTCCCGGCAACCATATACTCCAACTGCATAGCCATCGAAGAAAAGGCTACCCACATGTTCAACAACAGAGTGGAAGAGTATGACATCGATGCACTGTATGGGATTCACCATTGGTCGGAACGCCGACGAATCTACTACAGAAGCTGCCAGGTTCATAAATCTCAACATGAAGTGCATAGTGATCAAGGGATCGTTGCTGTTAAGCATGTTGCTCTTTCGTCTAAATGGGACTACACCTTCCTAAAGCAGATCGTGGTCAAAAGACAAGACGAAAAGGACTATGCTTTCTGTGAAGCGGACTTTCAGAATTTGTCTCTCATCGACATTGAAGATCTGTATCTTACAAAGGTACAGGGACGCATGAGACAATTCTCGTCAGAAATTCAACGTGAATACATCAAGTCCTTGCTTATCTTCATCAGAAGCATCGTGATCCAGGAACGTGTAGAAGATCTACAACTTGTTGTTGAGTCGTATCAGACACGTGTCAACTTCACCAAACCTCAGCTAGAACTTCCTGACATAAACCATCTTCCTCAATACACTCTCATCAGCAAACCCTTTGAAGTAGTCTACCGCAGTGAACTACACCGCAACTGCTTGATGGCGTGTACAGAGCTTCATGAGTTTGGTGATTCAACATTGAAGCATGTCAGGGATGGACTAGCTTATCGATTAAAGGCGATTCAACAAGGCATTGGGTCACAAAAGAGATGGGATTCTAAGGAAAGACAGGATGTCAAGAGAATCATCAAACGGATTGATGAAAGTTGTTTCGAAAGGACCAGTTCAGAACATTGGAAAGCTTCGTAGGTGGTCGTCCTCGCATTAATCTCACAGGATATCAACGCCTAGTTCGCATTCCTGGAGTTCTTGCTGACCTACCTGAAATTCCTGGTACCCCTTAAACTGCTTCTATTTCATAATATTTTGGATGTGTAATTTTCTATTGACAATGGCTTGTGCACACATCATAGTGTACAACCCGTTCTTGTAATGAAAGGACCCTGTGGTACGCTTCAGTGCCACAATCCTATAAAAGGAGCGAAAGCTTCTTACTTTTAAGTAAAACCTATCAAACCTTTCAATTTTAAAAGGTTTTGCTCAAAAGAACAAGTACTTCCCCCTATGATTTTTCAAAACCTCAACCGTTTATATCACGTGTTGAGGGGGAGTACTTGACTTATAAATTTTTGTTCACAAATTGTTCTTTGTGTAATCTTCCCACAAAACTCAAAATGGTCATATTTATTCTCAACATTTCTTCAAAAACAACATTTATATGCCATTTTTTAGGGGGAGAAAATTATGTGATAAGAACTATGTTGTGTTTTGCTAATGAATCCTCGTGTGAAAAGACTTCAACCCATGAATTGACGGGAACTGAACAGTCATACATTGAAAAGATTTGTCTTCTAAAGACTTATCCAAGTAAATTGTACCTATTCGAGAAGCTCTTGATAGACATGAACTTTGACGGGTTTGACAACCTTTCGATGTTTGTCCACACCTTCAAGGTAGTTATTAGAGCTAGTTGTCACCTAAATGCTGACAATGTAACTCTTTAACTATGCAACGTAACCGTGTCCCTCGGGGAATTGTCTATCTTGAGTCGATCAATTCAAAAAGTGCGCGCTTTTTCCTCACTGTGCAGATTTCTGTCAATACTCTTAAGCATATGTGGAGGGGGAGTATTTCCAAAAATCTAAAACTCTTGAGGTGTTCAAACATGTTTTTCATTCACAAACACTTCGAGAGATTTTCATGAAAATGGTTTTATGGCAATGGAGTTATAAGGTGATTAAGGTTAGGAATAACCGTCCTATGATCCGCCAGAGCCGGAGGGATCTACCCAAGGACACTACCAATAGTTAGAATTAGAAGTCCTTAGGTATGATTATAAAAAGGAGAAAATAAGAATCGGAGAAAGAAGGAGTTGAAGAATTAAAAAGAAATGCAAAGAAAAGGGTGAAAAGTAATAGCCCTCTAGATTATTCAACTTAGGGCAGACACCGGGTTCAATTCATATGCATTTGGTTGTCACTTGATGACGCCGGTATTGAAGATTAAAAGTCGTCATGGACCCAGTGACGCATGCACTAAACCTTCTTAGCCACTCAAGTTTCTCCCAACAGAAGCTTGTTTCATTCTCCCAGGGAACCCTACATAAACTATCGGCTTTCTCTTAGAGATTGCTGGTATTGAAGAAGGAGACCCTCTCCCTAGTCTCCGCTCAGGAAAACCAAAACGCACTATTGAGTCTAGATCCACGAGATTCATCAAAAGATCTCTTAGGTACACTTGACATTTCATCACTTGTTGTTCAACAATAAGAACATCAGTGGTACGTTATCAAGTCCTTCATAGATCTTAGCAATCTGTCGAGAACATTTATGAGAGGTTCACAATTGTGATCCTCAGTGATTGAATGGAAACTCCTGCCAGGGTCAACATCAAACAGCCCTGACAGCAGGTCACTTCGGTAACTCCCTGTGGATTATGCTTAGTGTGTCTCAAACAGTCTACAGTCGTGAGGTGATTCTTAGGTGTACCTCAGCAACTCATCTGAACTGTTGATGTACTTTGGTACATCGTGTTATCTCACGTGTGGGACTCCAGTTCAGGAACGGCCTCTGTGAGAATTAGAGTTGTGTTTTCACACTATGCTGTTAACACTCTCGAAGTTCAAACTTGTAAGTGCCGGAATCCGCTTATTACTAACCGTTTTTATGTTTTCTTCTTATGGAAGCTCTGGAGCGGAATGATCGTGCAGATTCTTCACATGCTCATGCCAACATCATCACTAATGGAAGTTCTCTCAAAAGGCAACACAAAAGTCAGAATGACTCTTCGTCAAGTCAAAGAATCCACAAAGTTTAAAGACTTAAAGAACTCCATCAGTACTGAAATACAACGTCAAAGAGCGTGTGAGCATGTTGAAGAATGACGTGGAGACACTGGAGCAACGAAGCAGACCTGAGGCAGACTTGATGCAGACAACAACAACATACTATCACTACCATCACAAAGAACAATGATCAAAGAACAAAGATAGTGATGACGTCAAAGCAGAACTGTTCAAAGAAGACAATTTCTCTACACTGGGGAGATTGTTCGAATCAAGGAAATTCTTCTCACAAGAAAGAATAATGTCAGAAGACGTCAAAGCTACTATTACATCAGCACCTTCACCGTTCATATTTTTCAATCACTAACACTTAGGGGGAGATTGTTGGAATCACTCCTAAACATGATTTCAAGTGTTAGTAATTAAATGTAATAGTTAGCTTAATTATGGCCTTTATGTTTGTTATTAGCTTAGGCTTATGTAGAAGGCCCATAAGCCTAAGCCCAAGTCCAATAAGGAAAGGAGGGGACTAGGAGTGTTGCCCTAGCTCCCTCTCCTATAAATACTTTGTAATAACCCTCACTTGAGGGTTGGTTGTTCACTTTTCTATTTCACCTAAGCATAAACCTTTCTTCATTTATATTCGTGTATTTGGTTTAGTGTTCAACCGATCTCTCCTTCATCTATTTCTTCTATTGATGCTTGTGTTACAAATATGGTGACCTAACATGGTGTTGTTGTGGTGGTCGTCGGTGCTAATGGCAAACCCTAATATTAGGGGAATCTCCATAGGTAATAGACTGCGGGTGATGAAATCAACAAATTCCTATGAAACGGTGGACCACGCCAATAATGATCCAGACCGGTTGATGCTCACCTCTCGGACTAACAACACATCGCTCGAACCCTCAGTCTCTTACATATCATTAAATGTTAAACAAGAGTATGTGACTATGTGTTCCTAATGAATCTCTTACACCATCTCAACACCTCCTAAGTTTAACCTCACACCCATAACTAAGATTAAATGCTTTGGTTCAGAAAATGAAAAGCCATCAACTGAAAATAATATTGTCAAATGCTTCTTCGGTTTCTTGTTGTCAGAAATACCAAAATAATGCAAGGTTTTAAAAATTGGGTGGTGAAAACCCGTTATATTGTTGAAGAAGAGTCTATGAGGATGGTTGCAGAAGTTTTATTGAAAGATGTAATAACTATTGTGATGGAGTTTGTGAAAAGGTATTTGAAAGAAGGTTTTATATGGGTTTGCAAGGATGGGCGTAGTTTGTTCAAGAAAAAAAAGTACAAGCGTGTAGTTCAGGCATGGAATAAAGCATTAAAGTAAGCCACATGCATGGTTTGGATTTGAGTAGGATTTCTTTTATTTTGTCATTTTCTATTATCTGATAGTGGTCATGTTAATCATGGATTTCTAGTTGTACGAACAATATTTAATTGTCAGCCCTATCTTATTTCGAGTATCTTTACTCTGTTTCTGTAAGATATAACTTTTCACATACACATCAAACCATAACACAAGGTGGCGAATAAGATGGAATTCTAGAGAGAGAAATTTAGAGGTTTAGGGAACTTAGTGAGAGAAAGTGAAAGATATTATTATGAGCTCCAACTCTCTACCTTGGAAGGTAGAGAGTATTTATAGTCTTACATAACTCGCCACACTATGGGCTGTGGATCAGGCATACAGTGGGTAAAGACCCGTCCGTCCTCCACGGTGTTACTTAACTAAATTACTACTTAACTTAAAAGAACTACGACTACGAGCTTTCTAACGATTACATATACTTGAGGTGACCGACTCTTTAATACCGGGAATTTCTAATTCCTAACAATCTCCCCCTAAGGGAGGTCACCTCAATAATGTACCAAAATTACATTGAATACAAATAGATATAACATTTAACAATTGATCTTGCATTCTTGATGTAGTCCTTTGCTCCTAAGCTCGTAGTCATTGATTCTTCACAATGCATGTTGGGTTATTCCAAGTGGAGGTCTTTTACTGATCCACGTGATGATAAGTTTGAGCCATCTTTGGAGATCATCAGCTATCAAAAATCTCTGAGACATCCATTGTGGTGATGTGACTTTGGGACCGACATGCTCACATTCTGGATCATGATATCTTCTTATCAGAGTAGCGGAAGCATTTGTTGAATTATGATATTGGCAGCAGCGTAGCAGAAGCATGGAGTGAAAATATCAGAGTCATTGATGCACTAATCATGATTTCTTTTTGAGATGAATGCGTTAAGTGAGCATGCGGCTATGGATTGACCGCTTCATTCTGATCAGCTGCAGACGTCGGGCGTACCTGCATACAACAGTTAGCAACAAATCGCACGAAAGTGTCTTTGATCACTTTCGATGAATTGAGGTACACGGCCCACGGTTCCCCGTTGATCAGTACAAGTACTGCCTGTGATCAGGTAGGATTCCTAAGAATCTCCTTGACAGGGTTTCGCAGCTGTTCTAGCTGTTCTCAAGCCGGAACGTCTCAAAGAAGACAACACGGAGTGAGTGAACCAGCGAATTTTAAGTCCACTGATTGATGAAAAGAGATTTGAAAAACAATCGTGTATTGCTCAATAGAAATTGTTTTTGCAATACACCGAAGGTTTTATTGAAAATCAGTTATCAATCATAAAAATACCTTTTGGTTTAAAAAATGAGTACACAGTCGATGTGCTAAAGAAAAGTGTTTTTTAAGCACAAAGACCGGTTTTTCAAAGGTATCCGTCAATCCCTAACCTGAACCAGGATTGATTCAAAAAATTGACTCGCCCCATTGTTTCTGTTCAGTTGTCACATGGTTGATCTATATAATAGATCTCACATGCCACCTACCAGGAGCTTGTTTGATGTTGGCTCCAGAAGGCTTTCCATCTTCATTGTGAATGTGTAAACACATCACTCAGATGTTCTGGCAATACCACAAGGATAATGCGTAGGACTCAAGATATAATCTCTCTTTCCACGTTGTGTGAAACAGAGAGTCTTCATTGAAAGTGTCCTAATGAGATTTATTGATGATCTCGTGGCTCTAGACTCAATTTGTGCATATTTGGATCCTATAACGGAGACTAGGGAGAGGGTCTCCTTTTTCAATATCAACCTTCTCTAAGAGAAAGTCGATAGATAATGTCGGTTCCCCGTGAGAATGAAACAAGCCCTTTTAAGAGGAACTTGAGTGGTTTGGAAAGTTGAAGTGCAGTGCGTCACTGGGTCCATGACGTCTTGTCTTCAATACCGATGTTACCATCAGTAGCATATGAATTGAACCCGGTTTCTGCCCTAAGGTTGAATAAATGGAGGGCTATTTGTTTTCACCCTTTTCTCATTCAATTCTTTTTAATTCTTCAACCCCTTCAGTGCTTACCGAGACTTCATAGCTAGAACCTTGTTGGGTTTATTCCAGTACTAGCTCAGTCTTAGTCCGCACTCTTCCCATATCTCATTTTTCTCCTTTTATCATCATACCTAAGGACTTCTATACTAATTAGTGGATTGTCCCTGGGTAGATCCCTCCGGTTCTGGCGGATCATGGGAACACATACCTAACCTTATCATCCTTATATCACCGTACATGAAGTAAAGTTGGTCGGTCTATTTGGTATTGTTCGTCTGCCATTGGATCCAATTGAAAACCATTTGAAAATCAATTCAGATACTTGTGATATATAATCAAAGCATTTTGTACCTGAATTGTTTTTGATATTTTTAGAACGAGAACTCCCCCTCAACATGTGCATCAAGTATTTGAAAATGTTTTGCACATGGAGGCAAGAGAAAGAATTAACTTCTTTGATTACCATTTTCTAAAAGATATCAACATCACTTCCCTCAACAGATGAAGTAGGTATAGCATTTCCGGGAAGGATGAGGTTTCCAAGAATTTGCTCCCCCTCAATATGTGCCTCGAGGTTTGAAAAGAGTTTTGCACATACTAGAGGGAACCTGCACATTAGGATGAATGATCACGTTTCAAATCAAAGGTTTAAGATAGATGCTCCCCCTCAACATGTGCATTGAAAAATTGAAATCGTTTGTCACATGTGAGAAGGACAGCATGTACATTCTTTTATAACCATTTACCTGATTATCAGTTTAAGTCCAATTTAAATCACACATTCTCCCCCGATCACAATTATCAAATCATTTGAGATTTGTGATCTCGTATAGATTTAAATTGATTTTGAAAGCTTTTAAGGAGAATTGTGACTTGATTGTGAAAGTGTTTTAACTGATATGTATCAGATTTTAAGACTTTAAACTCCATTTATTAAAACATGCATGTATATCATTTGAAAACAATTTAATGCCAAATAACTTTTTAATTTAATTGAAATCATTCTCCCCCTCAATCAATGACGTAGGTTGTTGATTGAGAGATAGAGATTTTGACAAATAAGTCCTGATGATTATCAAAAATAGAGATTGAGTTATTTTTCACAGCATTTAGTTTTCAGCAGATAAAAGTTTATAGAATCAGAGCATGGAATTTTGAAAACATGATAAAACATGGCTCTGTTCTTTCTTTAAAACCGGGTTATTGCCTGAAATGACAACAAACCATTTTCTCTTTCCCCCAAAAATAATTTTTTGATTTTTTGATTTTTTGATTTTTTTTTTTTTTTTTTTTTTTTAAATTCGAACAACATCTAAAATCCCGTGTCATTCTTTGAATGACAGCTCAAAGACCGTAGATATAATCGAACCGGAAAGAAACATGACAAAAATGACAATATTTTTTGAAGATTTTTCGACTTTTTCAGATTTTTATGGATTTTGAAAGTTTTATAATTTTGTATTTTGATTTTCGAATAGATATATACAAGAGATAGATGAAGATAGACCTTTACTCCTCGTCTTCCTCCTGAAGACGTTTGAGAGTTTCTGGTTGAAGGCTTTTCAAACCAAGACGTGGAAGAATAAACTCAAAACGTTCTCTTGGAAGAGCTTTGGTGAAGATGTCAGCTAATTGATATTCAGACCTCACAAAATATAGTTCCACCACACCTTTTTCAACTTGTTCCCTGATGAAATGATGTCGAATGTCGATATGCTTTGCTCTTGAGTGTTGAACGTTGTTGCATGAGAGAGCAATAGCACTTTTATTATCACAGTACAGAGGGATTTTGTTGAATTCAAAGCCATAGTCAGATAATTGAGATCTCATCCATAAGATTTGAGCACAACAAGATGACATGGCTATGTATTCAGCCTCTGTAGAGGAAATAGAAGTACTCATTTGCTTCTTTGAAGACCAGCTCACAAGCTTATCACCCAAAAACTGAGCACCTCCTGACGTACTTCGACGTGTATCTTGACAACCTGCATGATCAGCATCTGCATAGGCCGTTAGTGACATACCGGTGTCCTTCGGGTACCATAGTCCCATATTGATGGTACCTTGGAGATACCGAAAGACCCGTTTAACTGCTTCAAGGTGCTTTTTAGTAGGCTTAGCCTGGTATCTAGCACACATGCACACAGAGAACAAAATGTCTGGTCTACTAGCAGTGAGATACATCAGGGATCCAATCATACTTCGATATTTCGTTTGGTCAATCATGATCCCTGAGAGGTCCTCATCTAGTTTGGTTCGGTCAATCATGGGGGTGTCAACAGGGTCACATGAATCAAATCCAAATTTCTTTAAAATCTCTGTTGCATATTTAGATTGATTTATGAAGATGCCTCCGGGACTTTGTGAAATTTGTAATCCCAAGAAAAATGACATTTGTCCCATCATTGACATTTGAAACTTTGAACTCATTTCATTAGAAAAACGATCGCATTCCATTGGGTCAGTCGAGGCAAAAATAATATCATCAACATAAATTTGAACACGAGTTAAATGTTTGCCTGACTTCCTGGTGAACAATGTAGGATCAACTGCTCCTTTGCTGAATCCGGTTGAAAGAAGAAACTTTGAGAGTGTATCATACCAAGCCCTTGGAGCTTGCTTTAAACCGTAAAGAGCCTTCTTCAAACGATAAACGTGAGTAGGATGCTCTTGATTCACAAATCCTTCAGGTTGGCTGACGTAGACGACTTCTTTAAGATCTCCGTTCAGAAATGCCGTCTTTACATCCATCTGATATATCACCATGTTCTTACTTGCAGCATTAGCCAAAAAGATTCTGATTGCCTCGATTCGAGCAACTGGAGCAAATGATTCTTCAAAGTCTATACCCTCCTCTTGACGATATCCTTTAGCAACCAATCGAGCCTTGTTTTTCAACACATCACCATGCTCATCAAGTTTTACTTTGAAGATCCATTTTAGAGCTATAATCATAGCACAGTCTGGAGCAGGTACTAACTCCCATACATCAAGACGATCAAACTCATGAATTTCATCTTGCATAGCATTGAACCAGCTATCTTCATTCATGGCAGTTTTAACGTCTTTTGGTTCGATCTTAGATAGTACGGAGTTGAAGAAGCACCATAAGGCATCGGTTGCGAGTTGCTTCCGGGTTGATACAGGACGAGAGGGATTACCAATGATGTTGTCTAATGGATGATCGTGAGTCCATTTTCTGAGGTGTTCATGTGGCATTTGCTGAGGAACTGAGGTAGCTGAGTCGATGTCTCCTGAAGAAGATGGTTCTGCTGATGGTTCAGGAGTAGCAAATATGTTTTCAAATGGAGCATCTTCAGGAGTCGCAAAGGGATTAACTTCATCATTGATGCCAGAAACATTTCCATGATGTACATTTGAAGAATGATGATTTGTTGATGAGACTGAAGGATCAGCAGTAGGTGCTTCTTGACTTACAGATATTGAAACTGATGGATTGACTTCATTCACTGGAATCTGAGCATCCTCTGTTGTAGGGATCAGCACTTCATTAGTAGTGGACTCATACAGTTCATCAAACATTGGATCAAACAACTTCTTTACATCATCTTCGGATGGAGGTACATATGGTGTTTCTTGAGAGGAGTTTGGAACAAGGGATGAGCCAATAGGACTGTTATGAAGTGCGGGTCCTGAGCTGGAGTGTCCAGGAGCCATTTGACCGGTCAGCTCATCAAACGTAACGTGAATTGTTTCCATGATATTTCGGGTTCTTTTGTTGTAGATTCGGTATCCCTTTTTGTTTGGTGCATATCCTACAAATACTCCAATGTCAGCTTTAGCTCTAAGTTTGCCCAAGTCTTGACCCTCATTAGTTGGATAGCACAAGGCACCAAACACACGAAGGAAAGATAGATTGGGTTTCCTGTTGTGGACAAGTTCATATGGAGTTTTTCCATGAATGGTGTGAATCAGGGAACGATTTTGTGTGTAACATGCAGTGGCAATTGCTTCAGCCCAGAGAAACATTGGAACCTTTGAGTAAATCAGCATTGTTCTAGCAGCTTCAACAAGAGTACGATTTCGTCTTTCAACTACACCGTTCTGTTGAGGGGTTCGTGGAACACTTCTTTGATGGCTGATTCCAACGCTTTCATAGAATTCACTAAGTTGTTTGTTGACAAACTCAGTTCCATTGTCTGTTCTGATAATTCTGACAGTTTTGTTTAGTCTAACCTGCAGCTGTTTGATGAGTTTGATGATGATATCAGGAGTTTCATCCTTTGTCCTTAAGAACTTGACCCAGGTGAATCTAGAATAATCATCAACCACAACTAACACATATTTCTTCCCAAAGATATTTTGCACCCTCATTGGTCCACATAAATCCATATGAATCATATGAAGAACTTCTGTGACAGAGTTAGAAGGTTTGGGTTTATGGGCATACTTCTTGCTTTTTCCCAATTGGCAAGCTGAACAAAGATGATCCTTTTCATACTTTAGTCTAGGTAAACCTACAACTAAGTCCTTTCTGGAAAGATCGTTGATGGTGCCGAAGTTCAAGTGATTGAGACGACGATGCCATAACCATGACTTTGTTTTTGAAGCCTTTGATAACAAGCAGATTGGTGATGCTCTCATCATGTCATCGATAGAGATAGTGTAAAGGTTTGAGCCACGAGTTCCTTTCAACAGTTCCTTTCCATTAAGATCTCTAACAAAGCAGGTATGTTTTCTGAAGGCTACTTCTAGATCCGAATCACAGAATTGACCAACAGAGAACAGATTATGACCTAAACCTTCCACATAATACACTCTGGAGATGACACTATCGCCAACAACATAATCTCCATAACCCATAATAGCACCGAAATGATCATTACCAAATCTAACAGTCCCGATGAATTTGCTCACGAAGTTCATGAGCCGTGACCGGTCTCCAGTCATATGCTTGGAACAGCCTGAGTCCAGGTACCACAGAACGATTTGAACGATCTGCAGTTGAACACAGACAAGAATGGATAACTGGATATTTGGGATCCCCATGCAAGAATGGGTTCCATTTGGTTAGTAGCAACAGTTGGACCACCCACATCAGAAATAGAAGCATTCATGTCAGACAGTGAAGTAGTGGAATCATTGTGAATAGATGCAATACTAGTGTCTGTATTAGCCCTATTTACAGTGTGACCACTTCTTAAGGGAATAGTTCTACCAGTAGGCATCCATTTTCTAGTGGGCATTATCTGATTAGTTTTATGACCAACAGGTATCCAATAAAAGCCTATTCTGCTGAATGTTCTTCCTGTGGGTTTCCATTGTTTTCTAACTCTCTTTCGCATTTGCCTTTTAGCCTTTTTAGCATGAATTTTAGCATTAATAACATTAACTGGACAATTAACATCATTAGGCAGAACATTAACATCACATTCATGATTAGAAACAGAATTCAAGCAATCATCAGTACAAGGTTTGCAAATAGTATCAGAATTCGAATTAATTACAGTACGCCTATGGCTAATACTAGAATCAACACGATTCGTTTTATTCGATTCAAACTTAAGGTTCCTAGATTGTTCTTCTACTCTCTTCCAGTGCACATTCTTAGCTTGAGAGGTCCTATCATTCCTTGTATTGTCTTGAGACTTTGACCTGCTCCCTTTAATGTCACTGATTACTCCTGTAGAGGGAATGGGAACATTAGTTTGTTTTACTACTCTTTGCACCACCTGTTTAGATGTGCTGGGATCTGAACTACATGCAGGTGCACTAAGGTTCACTTTCTTAACATTAGAGGTACTGAGATTAGTACTCCTAGAAGGCACATTTGAGTTCACTTTCCTAGTATTGACAGATCTAAAATCTGAACTACTCACTGGTGCACTACTCCTCACATTCAAACCATTGGGAATCGAGTGCATGTCATGTTTGGCCTTAGGCATTGAGCATGGAATCAAGGGGTTAACTCTCTCACCTAATGTTTTTGGGCATATAGTGATCAAACATTCTAAGATTTCTTGAGATCGTTTGGCATATAGGCATGCATGTCCAATTGCATTATCATGAGGTTTCTCTAGCTTATCCTCTTCAACAATCTCACGCAGGCATTCTAAGCAATCCTTAAGGGATGAGAAATATGTTTGAATGGCAAGTTTGTTGTTCCTTAGGTGAGGGGGGACATATGTCACAGATAAAGTAGATTTATTCCCAGAGTGAACCTTAGATACAACATTCTCCTCATTGATCATTGGCATTTTCCCTTTTACCTGACTCTTCAGATTCTCAATTTCCTTTTGCAATGAAGTTATTTGTTCGTTGTTTTTGTTACGAGTGACTTTAATTGATTCAAACAACTCATTGAAATGACGTTTAACCTTTTCATTCTCTTCTAGAAAACTTTCGTTTTCCTTTTGTAAAACATTTACTAGGTTTTGAAGATGAAACGTTTGAGAATTCTGAGAATCTAAAGAGGGAGGCATTTGGGAGCCTGTCATATTGTTCGTTTGACCCTTTAATTGAGAGATTTGGGCTTTCAACTTTCTGATCGTGTTGGACTGAGCTTGAATCTGTTCATCACGTTTGTTAATTTGAAAAACTGCATCAAACTCTGGAGCATCTGAAGATGTCTTGATATTTGAAGTTTTGACATTTTCTTTGAGATGTTGATATTTTAGTTGTAAATTAAAATACTCAACTTCTAGTTTAGAAAAGTGTTTAACCAACGTGTCGTGATCATCCAGTTCAATTTTCTCGTTTAGTTTAGAATTAGTTTTTTCAAGCTCAATGACACGATCATGGGAGACTTTCAGGGCCACAGATAATTCATGAAATTTTGAAGCATTAATGGAGCAATTTGAAGCGGTGAAAAACACATCTTGAGCAACACATTCAGTAATAAGATTCTCATTTAATGTATGCAAGTTCTTTCTCTCAATCTCATTATATTTTAGTGCACGCTCATAATCACTAACTTCAGCAACCATTGCATCAAATTCCTTTTCCATACCCTTAATATCAGCTTCTACCCCCTTTTTAAGACTCTCAAAGTGATCTTTTAGAAGTTTAAAGAAAGGCATGACCTCAGTTAAATAACATTCTTTCATTTGTTCAAAACCTCTTTCACCTTCAGTTATACCAGTGGGAGTGATCCTTTTCTTGCAAGTTTTTTCAAAATCAACAAATAGTTGGAATATAACGTATTGGCTAATTAATGTCTTGCTTTTAGTGGCAATTGTTCTAGGTACAAGATGCATAGGTGTATTAGGAGGATACACAGTTGCTCTAGGCATTTTCCGAAGGGGAGGGTTTGTTTTTACAATATTTTCGGCTTTCTGCTTATCTAAATCCATTTTCCAGAAGACTTGTTCGGGAGTCAACAAAGTCTGAGGCTTAAACTTGTTTAATGCAATCCAGTTTTCCTTTTTGTAATCGTGAGGAGAGATAATTATTTTTTTCTCTTTGCATTTAGGGTCATCTAGTTTTTTGTTCATCCTTTCCCTAGTGACTTCATCTGATTTCTTATCTTCCTCAGTGCACTCAACGCAACTAGGTTTCTGCCTAGGCTTAAGAATTTCATTACCATCATAAATCACCTTATGAGCATTTCTAGCCTTTTTGATTACCTCTGGATTTGGTTCCTCAACAAGGGGAATGCTATGCTTATCGCTTAAGACTCGATGTTTGGTGACCATGTGAGCAGTCTGAATGGTGTTTCCTTGTATGTACAACTTGTTTTCAAGTTTGTTTTTCAAAGTTTTCAGATTAGAAAAATCTCTTAAGAGCTTTGATTCTTTTACATTAAATTCTTGCTTAAGCATTTTCACGTTTTCTTGAAGTTCTTGTTTTTGCTTAGCTGTTTTAGAAAGTTTTTCTTGCAAAGAATTTAATTCTTGTTTCAATACTTCTTCTCTAAAATTACTTTTTCTAATTACTGTACGCACTTGGTCATCCATTTCCTGCTCACGAGTGGTCAACTCAAATTTTGCACGTTGTTCATAAATGGCAACACGTTCCTTATAGGCATTTAGTTCAGAGATAATGGAATCATCAGGAGCACATGCAGTGTATTCATCAAAGACATAGTCATTGTTGACTGCAGAAGATGCATTACTAGGTACAACTTCACTTTCACTTTGTTTCACGTATTGATCATATGGGACAATATTGATATTACCCGTATTTTCAATATTTGATTCAAAAGTTTCGGTTGGTTGTACTTTGTCATGCATCTGTTGCACATCAGCATCATCATATAGCTTTAATACCTCAGAGATGAGTTTGTCCTTTGATGGGCCAGCTTGTGGTGAAGAAGAGACCTTGGGAGACACCATGGGAGAGATGCTAGCCATAAATATTGTGTGTGCAGTAGGTCCATCATCCACATCAGAGTCGTAAGCATCGCAGTCACCGACTTGAAAGGCATTTTGATGATTGTGACCTATCTCCTGAATGGGCTGCTCATCTACATCTGCATCATAGGTCTTGGCATTGCCTTCAGCAAGAAACAGCAGTTCCTCTTCATTCAAAGTAGCACCATTGTCTTGAGCTTGAGCCAGCAACATCTTATCTCTGAAGTATTCGGCATTTTGTGGACGCTTTGGAGATGTGCAGTTCCTTGCAAAGTGTCCCTCACCACCACAGTTAAAGCATTTGATTGGCTTAGCTTGACCTGGGTTACCATTCCTTCCTCGATTCTGGTTTCCAACATAACCTCTCTCAGCTCCACCTCGTCCCTGTTCATACTGTCTTTCCTGAACTGGTTGCACCACGATCCTTCCATCTTTAATAGTGGCTTGATTATGTGGGTTAGATGCAGTTCTGAGGTTGTTGTTGGTTTGTGGAAGAGAATTCATGTTTTGACTAATGAGAAGAGCAAGTTGATTAATGATGTTACCCACGTGTGCATCAGCATCAGCTTGTTTGAACTGAGGATCAGGGATGAGTTTGTGATTACCATTACCCAAGGGAATGACTTGTGATGCTTTGGTTGTGATTCCAATGTTTGAGTAGAAGGCAGTTGAATCATTAGACGAGCTTGTCTCTCCTGGGTTAGTTTTGAACTGATTGAGAATCAATTTTTCAAACATGGCATGTCTTTCATTCTGAAGGAGGAAGGCATAGAGTTGCTCATAGTTTGTGTTCTTCAGTCCTTTAGTGAGCTTCACAGCGGTAACAAACTTGTGCCATTCGGGATTCATGTTGTTCACAAATTTTGAGTTCAACTGAATGTTAGGCATAGTCATCTTGATGTTCCTCATGTCATTCACTAACTTATGAAATCTCACATAGTACTCATAGACACTCTCATCTGGTTTCATCTTGAAGTGCTCAAATTCATCATAGAGTTGGGATTCCCTGTCTTCCATAGTTAATTCTGAACCTGAGAGAAGCATCTTAACGTTATCCCAAACAGCCTTTGCATCAGTGTTATGATTGATCAGCTTGTAGATGTCTTTAGGAAGACCTTGAAGAACAATGTTTGAAGCCCTGATATCTGCATCGAATCTCTTTTTCTCCTCATTATCAAGCTCATTGTACATCTTAGGTCTGTCCATTCCGTAGACAGGAGTACCATCTTCATTAGTATCAAGTATGTCTCTAGTCGTTTCAACCCGATATGGTCCTTCATCAATGGATTTGAGAATGTTTACACCATTTTCCTTTCCAAGGCAATACAATCTGATTCGTTGAGCCCAAGAATCGTAGTCAGTTCTGTCAAGCATTGGTGGACGAGTATCTGAGCCAGCTGCTTGAACATCCTCGGCAACAGTGGAGATGACAGTGGGAACAGTGGGAATGTTGGTAGACATGTTAACAGATTATACGGGATTTTATAACTCTATGATTAAACCGGGAAATAGATTCTTTCACGGGATTTTACTAAATCAAGAGAAAACCGTAAACAATCACTCAAGTTGCTAGATGATAAAGTGCTAACTCGCTACCAAATAATGCACTAAGTCGCTAGAAATTAGTGCACTAAGTCGCTAACCCTTAACTCGCTACACGTCTAAGTCGCTAGAGTCCCAAGTCGACAACAGAAAAGCAAGTCGCTAAGTAGTAACTCGCTACAGACTAAGTCGCTAGCCAAATTTGTGCAGTAATTCGCTACACAAGTCGCTAGATATGCAAGTCGCTAAAGAGCAACTCGCTACAGACTAAGTCGCTACCACAAGTCGCTAACCGTAGTGGAGATTCCACTACTTGTACTTTAACTCGCTAGCTCTAACTCGCTAGCTTTTATAACTGTAAGTCGCTACAAAACTATGAAGTAAGTCGCTACCAAGAAAACAAGTCCGAGAGCTAAGTCGCTAGCTTGAAAAACCAAATAACCTTCACTTTTCAATCCAAAAACAACCCAACCAAGATGATTCAAGCTTACCAAATGAAAACCTGAACACTTTTGATGATTCTAAACATAAAAGTACCAACAAAATTCAAACTTTAACACAAGAAATCAACCAAATGATGCAAAAACCACTAAACTTTTTCAAACTCAAAAACCACCTAAAAACCACTATAAATCCAAAGATGTGCAAGATATGATCTAACCATGGCTCTTGATACCAATTGTAAGATATAACTTTTCACATACACATCAAACCATAACACAAGGTGGCGAATAAGATGGAATTCTAGAGAGAGAAAGTTAGAGGTTTAGGGAACTTAGTGAGAGAAAGTGAAAGATATTATTATGAGCTCCAACTCTCTACCTTGGAAGGTAGAGAGTATTTATAGTCTTACATAACTCGCCACACTATGGGCTGTGGATCAGGCATACAGTGGGTAAAGACCCGTCCGTCCTCCACGGTGTTACTTAACTAAATTACTACTTAACTTAAAAGAACTACGACTACGAGCTTTCTAACGATTACATATACTTGAGGTGACCGACTCTTTAATACCGGGAATTTCTAATTCCTAACAGTTTCCAATGATGTCTAAGCAATAGCTAGCACGCGTATGTGTCTTGATCTTAATTAACTGCTATTATAATCTATGTTTTATTATTAAATTTGGGAAAGTTTATGTACGGGCAATTATTGACCTCAACTCTTAAACGAGGTAATCTGGCCTGTTTATTAAAACCCAACTAAACGAGTTAATAATGGGCAATAAGGGAAAACAAAAACGTGTTATAAGGTAGTGAGGAGGGCAATAAAGGAAAAAAAAGAAACCCTACCATGCTTGTATATAAGTGTAGACCCACACTCCCAATCATCAGCATATATTTTATTCCATAAAAAAAGAAATAATAAAAAAAAGAGCACCACGTTCCTCTCTAGTACTATCACCATGAATAACACCACAACTGTCAAATGCCGCCGTCATCCTCCATCTTATCCGATCATCACAACATTAACCATCAATTTACCAAAACATCAACAAATCACTCGCCATCTCAACACCTGCTAAGTTTAACCTCACACCCATTACTAAGATTAAATGCTTTGGTTCGGAAATAAAAAAACCCATCGGCTAAAAATAATCCCGTCAAACGTATGTGCGGTTCTGAAAAACGCTTCTTCAATTCTTATTGTCGAAAATACCAAAAATAATTAAAGGTTTTAAAAATCGGGTAGTGAAAACTGGTAATATTGTTGAAGAAGTGGTTGTGAGGATGGCAGCAGAAGTTTTGTTAAAAGAGCTAATAACTACTTGATGGAGTTTGTGAAAAAGTATTTGAAAGAGGGTCTTATATGGGTTTGAAAGGATGGGTGTGGTGTGTTAAAAGAAAGTATGGGTTTGTAACGTTTTGAACCATGGAATAAAGCATTAAAGCAAGCCACCCGTGTTGTTTGGATTTGAGGAGGATTTATTCTATTTTGTCATTTTCTACTGAATGTTAATGGTCATGTTAATCAGGGCTTTCTAGTTGTATGAACAATATTTAATTGTCAGATTTGAATCTAGCCTATTTTGCCTTTTTTATATAGTGAAGGTGGTATTTTTATTTATTTATTTATTTTTTTTATTTGGTGTATATCCTCTATTTAAAGAAAATATGCATGTATGACCATTTCATGGTAGCTAGCTAGTTAGAATAGCAACACTTTTTAAGTTTTATAATATTATCTTCTCCTAGGCTTGGAATGATGTTATGTATTCAAGTGTTGAGTATTGTGACAACTGGCAATTGGGGAGTCTATTTTAGGTAACCGCATTACGTTAAACTAAACCGAGCTTTTGCCTTTATAACTATTTTTATCGACCATGACTTGATTTGATATCGTTTATTGGTTTTTATGGTTCATTTTATTATCATATGAGTTATCGTGTGAGTTTTAACTCTTTTTGTTGGGCACTATTTGATTCGGCACAATAAAAAGCCTAAAACAAGAAATAATGTAACTTTTAAACTGTAACTCGAAACTTGGCAAATAAATAGTCAAAACTCGTGGAAAAATATAAATAAACATAATAGAAAGTCGAAGGAACGTCGTGGGACACTCGTAGGACAATATATGAGCTCGGGAATGGGTAAACGGGGTTATGAAAAATTACGGATTCAACCCCCTTCTTTTACCCTTGCCGGCGCCCCTCCCCTCCCCCATAATTTTTATTTTGGTCCTTATGACCAACTATATAAAGCCTCACCCACCCTCATTTGATACTTTCACTTCTCTCTAAAACACACACACTACCACTACTTTCTCTCTCTTCCAAATTAATAAACCCTAACCATAAAAAACATCATAGCCGCAGCCCATATCCGGCCATATTCCGGCCAAAATCCAGTGAGTGGTATCTCACCTCCACCACCATTTTGTAGATCTCTCTTTCCTCTTTCCATCCATATATATATATCTCTTATAGAAGCCTACATTAACACCTCCAAATCTTACAAAAACGATTCGTGATTCTAGGGTTTTCATTAAATCTTGTAGATCGGGTTGAGAAAAGGTAAATGGAACATGGGTCAAGCTTGTTTTGGTCATGGAAAGCCACGTATGGGTCTCCTAGGGCTCGTACATGGTTTGAATTTTAGGGGTTTGGGTGAAACATGGGATTAAAACTAATTTGCAACTAATAAAACATGTAGCTAGTGATTTGGTATCATGTGGTGTACCATATTGTTGGGTTTTTTGCATTTTAGGCTTAGTTTCATGAAATGGGTCTAGATTAGTTGTTGGGTTTGATGTTTGGAGGTTGATTGATTGTGTTTGGTTATTGTAGAAGTCATTTGGGAGCGTTTGGTTGAGTAGGTTGAGGCGTACGAGCCACCAAACCCACGTATGGGTCGTGGGTGGTGGTGTACGAGACCCATATGGACCACGGGTCCGGGTCGGGTTGTTGTGGTATCTTGTTGGTTGATGTTGTTGGCTTTTGGATGAGACGCGTGGAGCCGAAAAGCTTCTAGAGCTTGTTTGGTTCACGTGGTCTTAACCGTGACCGTGTCATGACCATTAGGATCATAACATTGATTTCGAGTATATTTGGTAGATTGATTGGTTGGCGAAGTTGATTTGGTTGATTTGAGAATGAGTTGCGCTATTACGGACTTATATATAAATTGTCAACTTTGAGCAACGTCGATGTTACTTTGACTTTTTAGTCATAGTTGACCCCGACAACGCCGTAACATGGACTTTAGTATATTTTGGACTATAGATTGATTAAAAGCCGAGAAGTCATGATTCGTGCTGTGGACTCGAAACGAATAACGATATGAAACTAATATTGAAATTGACAAAATATATATATATATATATATATATATATATATATATATATATATATATAAAAATGTTAATAAAATATGAAACATAAATAATAAAAAGGTTTTTATACCCAAAATATCGATAACAAGACTTGTCTTGTTATTCATTATTTTAAATGGGAATTAACAACTTAAAATGGAAATGTTTTCTAATAAATAAGTATTTAATGTTTCGAGTGCACGTTTATCGAAATGTGACAATTATGAGCATTTAATACTAGTTTCAAGTATTTAATTTATTTACGTTGTGTGCATGGGTTACGGATGACCTAACATTAATAGCGTCGATCCACGTGGGTAACGGACTTATTAGGTTGACGAATCTAATAAGAGTCTGCTAGGTACGTAGGATAACGTTATTAATGGGTGAATTATCCTTATGACTCGTTAGGATGCGACCGGTTTATGGGATAATAAGCGACACGAATAAGTAATTGAGTTTTTCGAGTTGACGAATTCGATAAGGTCTACTATTTATTCCGAAACTTATTGGACTATGGAGCTTATTGCTTAGATGTCTCATTGTGTTGCATTGAGTCGCATTGTGGTTATTTAAGTGCATTCATGATATCATATTGAGTCGATACACCCACATGATGATACCAAACGCTAGAACTAAACGGTGAAACAAGACATTTTTTGAGATGAAGAAAAAGGAATGCATTGGGGTAGATAACGTTGATTTTGGGAAATATATATTAAAATTGGTTTACATTAATAGGTTGTGCCGAGTCGATAGTTGATGAGCCGTGATTAGCTGTTATCTTCTACTAGTGTTTATTTGTGCGTTGCTTGCTTGAGGTGAGTTTCATAGCCCCACTTTTATCTATGTTTTTAACTAATTTGGGGTGAGAATCATGCTACTATTTTTGGACCTTTTAAACTATTTTGATTTGCTTATGTGCTTGACCGTTTAGATAGATATGTAGTAGTTGTTGCCTTAGTCTAGGGTAGCAATCCTAATTGCTATAGCACTTGCCTAGCTAAGTATAGACTTCTACCTCAACCTAGTCCAGGGTTAGCAATCGTTATAGACTTTGCTACGACTGTGTTGGCTAGTGTCGCTAGGGGCCCACTATGACGTTGGATATGATATTGATGATATTGTGATTGTGATATTGGTATGTGATTGATGTGTATTTATCCTAGGTCTCACATAGCAAATAAACTCCTACAGGTCCACTATTTTTAAACTCAAATTTAAACCTATGAAGTCACCAGCGTTAGCTGACCTTTTAGCATGTCTTTCTCAGGTATCTAAGTGATGTTTGGAGTGTGTGTTCCGTGGAAGCTTGGCAAGGAGGCATGGTTCAAGGATCATAATCAAACTCTGATAATCTATGGGGACCTATTTTTAAAAATCATGTTTGGGCCTATTATTTACATTTTAGGATCAATGTTTTGGATAATTGAATTTGGGATTGGTTTTTGAATGATAATATGACTATCTTGTTTGCTATACTTATGTGAGATACCAATCCAATGTAACACCCCGAAAACTTGATTAAGTCTTCCGCTGTATCGAGATTTGGGGGTGTTACAGATTAGTATCAGAGCCAAGGTTATAGAGAACTAGGTATTTAATAAAACCTAAACTATAACCACTTTTTAAGAAAAATTGATCCTTGACCGACGCATGCCCGCCTGCCAAGCCGAAGCTTCTTATTTGATTATGGTATGAACTGCAATTTAATTTATGAGGTATTATGAATTGTGAATTGTTTATTGAGATGTTATGTTTTGAGTTATGATTATTGATTTTGGGTAAATGTGACTCGATTATCGAGATATTATGAACTTGATTGGATTATTGATATGCTATGATTTTGGGATTATAAACGTGATTATATGATTGATTTGATTTTGGGATTTTGATCTGATTGTATGATTGATTTGATTTGGGATTATATGATGCGTGGATTATGGATAGAACAGAACTTATGTGTTTTATTTGAAGGCATATTTTGAGTAATGCGGTACCTTTATTTTAAAGCTTTCATAATGTGATATATGTTTTGGTTGAGTTGATACGCTTATTAGAACTAGTTGTTTTCAAACACTTATACCTACCCTATGCCATTGTCACAGACTATGCCTTCACTAGCTTATGATGTGTCTGAGGATGTCCTTGCTGCTGCTAGTTCCCCAACATTGACTCTCATGACTGTTGCGCAGGGTGATCCCTATGTGATTACCCGTCACTATAGTTCATCATTATCATCAGATCCTCCTAGCTCATCTAGGCAGCTCACTTTGCATCAGGTCTTAGCACGAGCCCAGACTCCTAGACTTACTCATTGTACTGCCCGCATGTCCGTGCGACCACCATCATCACCTATTCACCTAGCAGCCCATTCTCTTCTGTCATCACCACCAGCATCACCATGTCTTAGAAGACCAAGATCCCCTACTGTACCACCTCAGGATTCACCCACACAGAGACTCCACTCATGGACTCTCCCTCTGAATATGAGGGCGGGGAGGAGCATGAGATCGAGGAGGAGCATGAGATTGAGCAGGAGTATGTAGATGAGGATGAGGATCCTCAGGAGAAGGATGATGAGGATATCCCAGAAGGGGTTACTCCTCCATTGCAGAGTCCTGCACATTCTGCACATTCTCCAGGACCAGGCTCTTCCTTACCTTTGCCTGAGCCTGATTCTCCTGGGCAGCCTTTTGATTTTGATTCACCTGAGATAGGTAGTCCGTTAGGTTCAGAGATACCATCGGAGATTGATTCAGAGCCCGAGGAGTATGGGGAGACGGGTCTGATGTGGGAGAGGATTACATCGTAGGGTATTAGGCTTAGTAGGTTGACATATCTGTTGGTTGGAGTATCGAGGGCTAGTGTAGAGGATTTGAGAGCATATATGGGTTCGGTAGTTAGGAGGACTACGATTCTGAAAGAGGGTATGTCGGAGCTCTAGGAGCAGGTTGGGGACCTGCTGAGAGGGTTCGCGATAGCCTGAGATGCAGACAGAGCGATATGGCGCAAGATAGGTGAGTTGGAGAGAGAGGTCGTGGATCTGAAGAGTGATCGCGACGCTCAGCGTGTTGAGTTTTCATCTCCATGGAGAGAGTTTGACGATGTTAGGAGATCTGTTATTGGTATTCGTGATCGTGGCTAGATTATGATTAGATTCATGGCATTGTACCATCTTGAAACTGAGCAGTCTCTAGTTCGAGATGTAGATCTATCCTAGTTATTTTGTTAGCATCGTTGTTAGGATCGTTTTTGATTTCTCCGTATCCTTTCATGTATTCCACTTTGGAACCTATGAGTTATGGTTATTAGAATGTGCATCCTTTAGTTATGATTCAGTCTCTGGTTGTTTTCTTATGATATAGCGTTATCCTTGTTGCCCTTGATTATGTATTCGTACGTTATTCGGTGATCCTTGGAACCCAAACCTAGTCTTTTAGAGCAGGAATTGTGAACTTATGAAACTGTTATTCTTGCCTTCAGATTGATGGCACCAAGACGAAACCCGCCTAGGAACAACCGAGCAACTCCTGCTGTTGTGGTTGCCCTTGTCCGTTGAGGTCGTCGTCCGACCCCGACAACTCCACCTGTTGAGAACCAGAATACTGATAACCCAACTGTAGAGAACCCTAATGTGAACAACCGTGCTGAGAATGGTCCTGTTCCACAAAACCCTCCGCCTTTGGACCCAGACCACATCGACCAGCTTGTGACGCAGCGTGTAGCTGAACTGCTAGCTGAGTCTAATCTCTCCAACACCTCTGGTGGAACCCCACTGCTTAATCGAGCTTGAGGTTGTACCTACAAAGAGTTCCGATTCTGTGGTCCCATCGAGTTTGGAGGAACCGAGGGAGTGGTTTACCTAACAAGGTGGATGGAGAAAACTGAGTATGTGTTTACCGTTAGCAACTGTGAAGAGGATTGTAAGGTTAAGTATGCAACATTTACCTTGAAGGACGAAGCGTTGACCTGGTGGAACAACTATTACAGATCCGTAGGAAGTGATGTAGCTTATAGCATGACTTGGACCCAATTTAAGGCTCTCCTGATCAAGAATTATTGTCCTAGGAATGAAGTTAAGAAGCTAGAGATTGAGTTCTGGAACCATAAGGTTAAGGGTACCGACATGACGACTTACAATCGTCGTTTCCAAGAGTTGTCGCTGCTTTGCCCTGAAATGGTTCGCATTGAAGCCCTTAAGATTGAGAGGTATACTGATGGATTACCTTTAGCTACTAGGAATGATGTCATCGCTGCGAAGCCAGCTAACTTGCATGAGGCAATTATTGTGGAGATAAGGGTAAGAATGATAAGAGTGATAAGAGGAAGAGGAATGAGGTTGTTAAAGGGAATGGCAACAAACGGCAAGAGACAGCCAGGGTGTTCGCCATAGGAAATGGAGAGAAGAAGGGTTATGAAGGTAGCAAGCCCTTGTGTGGTTATTGCAATCGACACCACCATGGACCATGCTCAATAGTGTGTAAAAATTGCTCTAAGGTAGGACACATGGCCAAAGACTGTAGGTCCCGTCCACTTGTTGTGGCTCAAACTGCACAAGGAGCGGACTGGAATGCCACTGTCACCTATTTTGGATGTGGAAAGAAAGGGCACTACAAGAATGAGTGCCGAGAGCCGTGGATGAAGGGCAACCCCGGTAATGGAGGAGGATTTGTTAACCGAGGTGTGGGAAGTAATGGCTTAAACCCTGTGAAGCGAGAGGTTGTAGGGAATCAAGGTGCTAAGAATCAGCAGCGAGACATGGGAACATCGTGTGTGTATGCTATTGGGAAGGAAGCTGGTGAGGACCCTAACGTACTTACGGGTACGTTCCTTCTCAATAATCGCTATGCTTCCATACTGTTTGATACTGGTGTCGATATGAGTTTCGTATCCACCACCTTTATGCCATTACTAGGAATTTCCCCAACACCTCTAGGGTTCAGTTACGATGTGGAATTAGCTAATGGGAATAGGAAGAAGATAGACATCGTAGTCCGAGGTTGTACCTTAAGTTTCCTAGACCACCCGTTTAGCATAGAGCTATTTCCAGTTACCTTGGGAAGTTTTGACCTCATCATCGGAATGGATTGGTTGTCGAAGAACGGTGCACACATCATCTGCGATGAGAAGATCGTGCGTGTACCGTATGGCGGAAGAGTTTTGAGCATACAAGGAGATCGGAGCAACTGTGGAAGTCCCTCCCGGTTAAGCATCATCTCTTGTATTAAGGCCCAGAAGTACATTCGATAGAGGAGGTTGTCTTTTCTTGGCTCGAATTTCTGAAAAGAAAAGCGAGGAGAAGAGTGGAAGACACCTTAAAGATGTACCCATCATCAGAGAGTTTCCGAATGTGTTTCCCGACGATCTGCCAGGGATTTCACTTGTTCGACAAGTGGAATTCCAAATCGAGTTGATACCTGGTGCTGCACCCCGTAGCCCGGGCACCCTATCGACTTGCTCCAAGAGAATTGGAGGAGCTGTCTAAATAGTTGGCAGAGTTGTCAGATAAGGGATTCATTCGACCAAGTTCGTCATTGAGGGGATCACCGGTGTTGTTTGTGAAGAAGAAGGATGGATCGTTTCAGATGTGTATTGATTATAGGGAGTTGAATAAGTTGACGGTGAAGAATCGATACCCACTACCTAGAATAGATGACCTATTTGACCAACTCCAAGGAGCTAGTGTCTTTTCCAAGATCGACTTACGGTCTGGTTATCATCAGCTTAGAGTTCGAGAGGAGGATATCCCTAAAATGGCGTTTAGGACTCGTTATGGGCACTATGAATTCCAAGTGATGTCGTTTGGTTTGACCAACGTGTCAGCGGTATTCATGGATATCATGAACCGAGTATGTAAGCCATATCTTGATAAGTTTGTGATAGTATTCATAGAAGACATCTTGATATACTCCAAGAGTAGAGAAGAGCACGAAGAGCATTTGAGGCTCATTTCAAAGTTGTTGAGAGAAGAGAAGTTGTATGCCAAATTCTCTAAGTGTGAATTTTGGATTCAGTCCGTGCAATTCTTAGGTCACGTGATAGATAGTCGAGGAGTTCATGTTGACCGAGCCAAGATTAAGGCCATTAAGGAATGGGCAGCCCCTAGGAACCCATCAAAAGTCCGCTAGTTTCTAGGTTTACCAGGCTATTACAGGAGGTTCATTGAGGGATTCTCTAAGATAGCTAAGTCGCTGACCAAACTGACGCAGAAGGACGTTAAGTATGAATGGGGAGAAAAGGAAGAAGAAGCATTCTAACTTCTGAAGGAGAAGTTGTGTAGTGTGCCCATCCTAGCTTTGCCTGAAGGAAGCAAAGATTTTGTCGTGTACTGCGACGCTTCGCATAAAGGTTTAGGTGCTGTTTTGATGCAACGGGGAGAAGGTGATAGCTTATGCCTCCCGACAACTTAAGAAGCATGAGAAAAACTACACCACCCATGATCTGGAGTTAGGTGTTGTAGTGTTTGCCCTTAAAATCTTGAGACATTATCTGTACGGAACCAAGTGTGTATGTTTACCGACCATAAGAGCTTGAAGCATATTGGTTGGTGCAAAACCGTCAAGTTTTCTCACGCGAGCTAGCCACTTGTGAATGACCAACCGTAAGGAACTTAAAACAGCTCAAACACCAATTGCAATTTAGATCAGGAGAATACAGTGGATTCCCGGGTCGTTAAGTCCCAACGAGCTGTGCGAGAATAGTCAAACGTAAAGTGATCGAGAGGATTTGAAAGGGAAAAGATAGTGATTGATCTATACCTAAAGAGAAAGCCCATAAACTACAGGGGCTTAAATACAAATTAAAGGAAATTAAAAAGATAAAAAAATGTTAAATAAACGCTATCACTATTTGCAAAATGATGTTTTTGTTTTTATGTTTTTATAAAACTTAATTAAAAACTACGTAGCGTACAAATGAAAACGTGAAACTTACACAATATAAATCCTAAAAATATGAAAATGATATTTTTACAAACCTAATGATATAAGAAAATTTTAAGAAAAAGAAAATTATTTTTATAACTATTTAATTAATTATTATTAATTAAAAACTATTTTTAACTATTAAATAATAACCTAAATTACAAGAAAATAGGAAATAAACCTAGAAAAATAAAATTAAGACTTGGAAAAATCTAAAATAACAAAAGAGAATTTTTAAAATTATTTTTATATTTTTCTGATTATTTTTGTATTTTCTAGGAATTAAAAACTATTAAAAACTAATTAAATTATTTAAAAATACAAATTTAACTAAGAAAAATATAGAAAAATATTTTTTTGTCTTTTTATATTTATCTTAATTTAATAAAATTGAAAAATTAATTTTTTTAGACTTTTCTTAATTTTTTGTATTAAATGCCAATTAAAAAGTGCTAAAAAGTAATTAAAATGCAGAAAAATAGCAAACAAGCTTGGAAAAATCTAAAAATTTCAGGAAAACTCTAAAATATTATAAGGAATCTAAGAAAAATAGAAAAACAGGTGCTTGTGTGTGGAATTATGGAACTGATGTACCAAGTGCTTATAAATAAGCACTTTGAATAAGCAAAAGGAGACCAATAAGCACCAAACCAAAACAGAAGCTTAAATAAGCTAAAAGTGACCAAATGCAACTAGAATCAACAAGCTATAACCTCAGGATATCAAGCTGCAATGATTTGGCTAGTTTGAGCTTATGACTGAAAACAGTTGAGGGGTACTACTTTGAGCCAAGCAATAAGCCACACAATAAGCTGAAACTGAAAACCACAAATTGGAACTAGTAGGAGACCTGGCTAAGAACCTCTAAACCAAAAACTAGACTTGGGTGAGCTAGGCTGATCCCTTGACAAGCCTTGCAAGTTCCCTGTGCAGACTCAGTGTTAACTGAGTCAGTTGCACAGGGCACATATGCCCAAGTTGACAAGCCCTTTTGGGGCTTTTAGAAAATTCACAAAAATATAATAAAATGGACATAAGAAAATAGACCAGTAGAGCTTATAGAATCCAGAGTTTGACATGATTTGGCCCAAAACTGAGTCCATGGAAATTCATCTCAGTTGGTTCAAAACTGGATTTTCAGTTTTTTTGACTTTTGACATGAAAATGGAAAGTTGACTTCCATGAGTTTTGATCTTGATTTATGGACAGATAATGATGTTATAAGATAAATTAAACCTAGTGCAAGCTATATCTATGAGTTTTGAACATAAAACAAGACTTTGGCTTTTGAAAACTATAACAGTTAAGCAGTTAAGTCATTTGAAGATGAATTTTGACTTTTGAGCTATGCAGTCACAAGTTAAAGACAGATATGATTACATGTGAGCTAACCAAGCTTAAAGCAACAGGACTTGAGCACTGAAATAGCCTTAAAGACAGGTTTAGCAGTGAATCCAAACACACCTTAAAACATTAATTTTGCAATAAAAACTGAGCTAAACTTTAAACTAGCTAATCTCAATGATCAAACTGAGTTTAGATGTCCTAAATACAACTAAATAAACAAATTTAAACTAATGGTGACCACTAATACACATACAAGTACAATATACCAAATGGCTTGAAAATGAAACTGAGATAGTTTACTCACAACTGTCCAGCTAGTATGCAGGGTAAAACCAAACCCCAAGACTGCTATTCTAATCTATTTCCAACCCAAAATCACTCTGCTTCAACCACATTTCCAATTCCAAAACTGTTTGAGCCATTTTCTCTTCACTGTTGACTTTTGTTGACCACAAGTGAAAATGCTTGAAACTGCTTCCAAAGCTTATCAAAAGCTTTAATAAGCTTGAATAAACATGTTTGAGTTAAAATAAAACTACTTGAGAGCTTTAATACAGTGGTTTGAAATTACAATTTTTAACAGTGTATATAAAGCTTGAAACTGAAATGAAACTTGAAATTAGAATTTAAACTTGATTAAGAACACTTAATTAGCTTAACTTCAATACATAGAAACTGAAAAATTACATTTTAAGATTTTTACTAAGACATTGTTAGAAAAATGACATACAAAGAAATTAAAACTAAAACTACTTGTTGTCCTCTCCTTCTTCTTCCCTTTTTTATACTCAAATAGCTTCCCACATGTCTTCTGAGTGGATCCCACTTGATTCCAGAGCCATTGGGTCACTTTAGGTGCCTTTTGGCTATTGGTTGGTTTTGGCGGGAAAGGTGTATTTGACCACTGTGGCTTCTGAGCTAGCAACTAGGGGGGGGTGGACTTGTAGGGGTGATGATGAGGTGGGAGAGGTGTTGGGATAAGGTGAGGGTGATGGGAGAGGTGGTTGCAGAGGAGTAGCAAGTGGGGAGAGGACAGGGATAAGGTGGGCGGGTAAAGGCTGTGTTTGACTGAGTGTTGACCAAAGGTCCAAAAAGAAAGTGACAGGGGGTCCAAAAAGGAATAAGGCAGGGGTCAATTTAGATTTTGACAAGGCTTAGTTTTATTAATGACAAGGGCTTATTTGTAACTCTTCCAAACTTGAGGGGCCATTCCTGCCATTTTCTCAAAGTTGATACAAGGACTAAAACTGACAAACTTCAATAGTACAAGGACTAGTTTTGACATTTTCAATTTTCCAGGGACCAAACTTGACATTTTTGAAACTTGAGGGACCTTTTCTGCCATTTAACAAAAGATTTATTCAAGGACCATTTTTGACAACTTAGAATATTTCAGGGACCTTGAATAACATTTTTCTTTATTTTGTTTTTACCAGGGACTGTTTTTGACAACTTTTGAAACTTGGGGGACTAAAACTGCCAATTATGCAAACTTTATACGTTTTTCACCAGATTTTGACATTTTTGCATTTAAAACACATAAAACACTTATTTGTGATATTTTTATCATTTTGATGCATTTCTGAGTGTTTTCAGATGTTTTTGCAGTTTAATTGGTACAAAAATGATGAGTATTTAGACACTCATCACATATCTTAGATCAGAAGGAGTTGAATATGAGGCAGCGTCGTTGGTTAGAGTTGCTCAATGATTATTACTGTGAGATTCGTTATCATCCTGGAAAGGCCAATGTTGTTGCTGATGCACTTAGTCGAAAGGAGAACATTACACCATTTCTAGTTCGATCCCTAGGAATGACCATTAGTTCACCTCTACCAT
Organism: Chrysanthemum seticuspe; assembly: GCA_019973895.1. Classification (NCBI taxonomy): domain Eukaryota; kingdom Viridiplantae; phylum Streptophyta; class Magnoliopsida; order Asterales; family Asteraceae; genus Chrysanthemum; species Chrysanthemum seticuspe. The sequence continues at coordinate 113,126,844 of BPTQ01000005.1, forward strand.
CTAAAATCTTAGCCGCTCAAGCTGCGATATTGACGGAAGAGAACCGTCCTTATGAGAATCTGCATGTAATGGTAGAAAGTGAAAACGACTTCTTGAAGCGTTCCGACAGAACTTTATGCTTCAAAGACAGAAGCTGGATACCATTTCATGGTGGAATCCGTGAGTTGATTATGCACGAGTCGCATAAATCAAAATACTTTATTCATCATGGAGCCGATAAGATGTATCAGGACTTGAAGAAACTCTACTGGTGGCCTAACATGGAAGCCGACATAGCTCAGTATGTCAGTTGGTGCTTGACTTGTTCTAAGGTAAAGGCCGAACACCAAAAACCCTCAGGACTCTTAGTTCAACCCGAACTTACAGAATGGAAATGGGAGCGATTCACCATGGACTTCCTCACCAAATTACCGAGAACAGCTAGCGGTAATGATGCTATCTTGGTAATCGTAGATTGTTTGACTAAGTTTGCTCACTTCTTAGCCATTAGCGAGGTTGATAGTCTCGACAAGCTCGCTTGGTTGTCTATCAAGGAGACAGTATCGCGTCATGGAGTACCGATATCTATCATTTCCGATCGAGATAGCCGTTTTACATTCCACTTTTGGAGATCCTTACAGTCAGCCTTAGGAACAAACCTGGATATGAGCACTGCTTATCATCCTCAAACTGACGGTCAGAGCGAAAGAACCATTCAGACCTTAGAGGATATGCTTAGAGCCTGTGTTATCGATTTCGGCAAAGGCTGGGAGAGACATCTCCCTTTGGCCGAATTCTCCTACAACAATAGTTATCATTCTAGCATTAAGGCCGCTCCATTTGAGGCACTATATGGCCAAAAATGTCGTTCTCCTGTTTGTTGGGCTGAAGTTGGCGAGAGTCAACTTACCGGTCCCGAACTTGTTCTAGAAACCACTGAAAAGATAGTTCAGATTTGTAACCGTTTGCAAACTGCTTGTGATAGACAAAAGAGTTATGCCGATAGGAGACGTAAATCCTTAGAGTTTCAGGTTGGAGATCGTGTTATGTTAAAGGTTTCTCCTTCGAAAGGAGTGATTCATTTTGGAAAGCGTGAAAAACTCAATCCCCGATATATTGGTCCCTTTCCAATCCTGGAGAGAATCGGACCAGTAGCTTACCGTCTTGAGCTACCATCGAAATTGAGCAGTGTACACAATGTCTTTCATGTTAGTAATCTTAAGAAGTGTCTTTCGGAGGAAAACATAGTTGTGCCGTTAAGAGATATCCGGATTGATGAGAAGTTGAATTTCATCGAGGAACCGATAGAGATCATGTATCGTGAGATTAAATGGCTGAAGCATAGCCGTATTCCGATTATCAAAGTTCGTTGGAACTCCCGACATGGACCGGAGTTCACTTAGGAACGTGAGGACGTATTCCGTAAGAAGTACCCTAAACTTTTCATGACACCAAGCAACTCGGAGTGAAACCCGGGACGGGTTTCTTCTGAGACTGGGAAGCTGTGACAACTGGTAATTAGGGAGTCTATTTTAGGTAACTGCATTACGTTAAACTAAACCGAGCTTTTGCCTTTATAACTATTTTTATCGACCATGACTTGATTTGATATCGTTTATTGGTTTTTATGGTTCATTTTATTATCATATGAGTTATCGTGTGAGTTTAACTCTTTTTGTTAGGCATTATTCGATTCGGCACAATAAAAAGCCTAAAACAAGAAATAATGTAACTTTTAAACCGTAACTCGAAACTTGACAAATAAATAGTCAAAACTTGTGGAAAAACATAAATAAACATAATAGAAAGTCGAAGGAACATCGTGGGACACTCGTAGGACAATATATGAGCTCGGGAATGGGTAAACGGGATAGTTTATGAAAAATTACGGCTTCGGCCCCCTTCTTTTACCCTTGCCGGCGCCCCTCCCCTCCCCCATCATTTTTATTTTGGTCCTTATGACCAACTATATAAAGCCTCACCCACCCTCATTTGATACTTTCACTTCTCTCTCTAAAACACATACACTACCACTACTTTCTCTCTCTACTCTCTCTCTCTTCGAAATTAATAAACCATAACCCTAAAAACCACCATAGCCGCCGCCCATATCCGGCCATATTCCGGCTAAAATCCGATGAGTGGTATCTCACCTCCAGCACCATTTTGTAGATCTCTCTTTCCTCTTTCCATCCATATATATATATATATATATATATATATATATATATATATATATATATATATATATATATATATATATATATATATATATATATATATATATATATATCTTATAGAAGCCTACATTAACACCTCCAAATCTTACAAAAATGATTCGTGATTCTAGGGTTTTCATTAAATCTTGTAGATCGGGTTGAGAAAAGGTAAATGGAACATGGGTAAAGCTTGTTTTGGTCATGGAAAGCCACGCATGGGTCTCCTAGGGCTCGTACATGGTTCGAATTTTAGGGGTTTTGGGTGAAACATGGGATTAAAACTAATTTGCAACTAATAAAACATATGGCTAGTGATTTAGTATCATGTGGTGTATCATATTGTTGGGTTTTTGCATTTTAGGCTTAGTTTAATGAAATGGGTCTAGATTAGTTGTTGGGTTTGATGTTTGAATGATGATTGGAGGTTGATTGATTGTGTTTGGTTATTGTAGAAGTCATTTGGGAGCGTTTGGTTGTGTAGGTTGAGGCATACGAGCCACCAAAACCACGTATGGTTCGTGGGTGGTGGTGTACGAGACCCATATGGACCACGGGTCCGGGTCGGGTTATTGTGGTATCTTGTTGGTTGATGTTGTAGGCGTTTGGATGAGACGCGTGGAGCCGAAAAGCTTCTAGAGCTTGTTTGGTTCACGTGGTTTTAACCGTGACCGTGTCATGACCATTAGGATCATAACATTGGTTTCGGGTATATTTGGTAGATTGACTGGTTGGCGAAGTTGATTTGGGTTGATTTGAGAATGAGTTGCGCTATTACGATTAATTACTTGGACTTATATATAAATTGTCAACTTTGAGCAACGTCGGTGTTACTTTGACTTTTTAGTCATAGTTGACCCCGACAACGCCGTAACATGGACTTTAGTATATTTTTGACTATAGATTGATTAAAAGCCGAGAAGTCATGACTCGTGCTTGTGGACTCGAAACGAATAACGATATGAAACTAGTATTGAAATTGACGAAATATATATATATATATATATATATATATATGTGTGTGTGTAAATGTTAATAAACTATGAAACATAAATAATAAAAAAGGTTTTTATACCAAAAATATCGATAACAAGACTTGTCTTGTTATTCATTATTTTAAATAGGAATTAACAACTTAAAATGGAAATGTTTTACAATAAATAAGTATTTAATGTTTCGAGTGCACGTTTATCGAAATGTGCCAATTATGAGGATTTAATACTAGCTTCAAGTATTTAATTTATTTACGTTGTGTGCATGGGTTACGGATGACCTAACATTAATAGCGTCGATCCACGTGGGTAGCGGACTTATTAGGTTGACGAATCTAATAAGAGCCCGCTAGGTACGTTGGATACGTTATTAATGGGTGAATTATCCTTATGACTCGTTAGGATGCGACCAGTTTATGGGATAATAAGCGACACAAATAAATAATTGAGTTTATCGAGTTGACGAATTTGATAAGGTCTATTATTAATTCCGAGACTTATTGGACTATGGAGCTTATCACTTAGATGTCTCATTGTGTTGCATTGAGTCGCTCTGTGGTTATTTAAGTGCATTCATGATATCATATTGAGTCGATACACCCACACGATGATACCAAATGCTAGGACTAAACGGTCAAACAAGACATTTTTGGAGATAAAGAAAAAGGAATGCATTGGGGTAGATAACGTTGATTTTGGGAAATATATATTAAAATTGGTTTACATTAATAGGTTGTACCGAGTCGATAGTTGTTGAGCCGTGATTAGCTGTTATATTTTGCTAGTGTTTATTTGTGCGTTGCTTGCTTGAGGTGAGTTTCATAGCCTCACTTTTATCTATGTTTTTAACTAATTTAGGGTGAGAATCATGCTAGTATTTTTGGACCTTTTAAACTATTTTGATTTGCTTATGTGCTTGACTGTTTAGATAGATATGTGGTAGTTGTTGCCTTAGTCTAGGGTAGCAATCCTAACTGTTATAGCACTTACCTAGCTAAGTATAAACTTCTACCTCGACCTAGTCTAGGGTTAGCAATCGTTATAGACTTTGCTACGACTGTGCTGGCTAGTGTCGCTAGGGGCCCACTATGACGTCGGATATGATATTGATGATATTGTGATTTTGATATTGGTATGTGATTGATGTGTATCTATCTTAGGTCTTGCATAGCAAATAAACTCCTACATGTCCACTATTTTTAAACTCGAATTTAAACCTATGAACTCACCAGCATTAGCTGACCTTTTAGCATGTCTTTCTCAGCTATTTAAGTGATGTTTGGAGTGCGTGTTCTGTGGAAACTTGGCAAGGAGGCATGGTTCAAGGATTATAATCAAACTCTGATAATTTATGAGGACCTATTTTTATAAATCATGTTTGGGCCTATTATTTACATTTTGGGATCAATGTTTTGGATAATTGAATTTGGGATTGGTTTTTGATTGATAATATGACTATCTTGTTTGCTATACTTGTGTGAGATACCAATCCAATGTAACGCCCCGAAAACTTGATTAAGTCTTCTGTTGTACCGAGATTTGGGGGTGTTACAAGTATGTAGCGCTAGGTTGCTCATTTACCACGTTTACATATAGTGATGACGGAACAAGGTAAGAATATTTATGTATATATATTTTTTATGTCTTTATGTTGATTTGAGTTAACTATTTACGTAATTGAAAATGTTGGCAATGACGATACATGCGCGTACGACTTAGGGCAGTTTGGGGGCGGTTTTTGGCTAAAACCAAACCCCGAACCAAAAGTTTGGTTTTAAGTTTTTAAAAGCAACCCCGCACCAAATGTTCGGTTTGGTTTTTTTGGATTTTGTTTTTTGCGGTTCGGTTTTCGGTTTTCTCGGTTTTTCATTGGAGGGTCACATTTTCTATAAATTAGAAAACACTTTCACAAACATTTACCGCATGAATTTAGACAAAGTTATATGAAAGACAAATATTTGTCAAAGAGGTAAATACGATTATGATGGTATCAGAGTCGTCTCATGGTTTTAGGAGGCGTAAAGCGAAATATGAAATGTGACATTTTCGACACTAATTTTTTTTGTTGTTAGTTTAAATAATCTAAGGGAGTTGTCAATAATTAGTTATATCACAAGTGTGGATATCCGAAATTTACGATGATGGTTTTTATGTTAGGTATATTATTTTAGCTAAGTTTTTTCAATAACCCAATTACCTAAATAATCTTTTTCAATAGCTACTTTACCGATTCAGACTTTTTATCAGTAGTTTACAAAACTGAACTAAAAGCGTCACATCAAGATGTTGGGACCACAATACATGTTTTACAAAGTGAAGAATGTAGGGGAACACACATTTTATACAAAGTGAAACATCAATGTAGGGACCAGGGCATGGATTTTCTCATTTGTAATTATTAAATATATTTTATAGTGAAGCATAGAGTTTGAAAAACAAGGTAGTTATTTGGCAATAGCATGAGTTGTGTCTTATGCTTGTTATACAAAGTGAAGAATTTAGTTCTTGATTCAATCTTTCCTTCAATCTAGTTTTTGATTCAATCTAGGTTGAGTTGTGTCTTGATTCATTTTTAATCATAATCACCATTTCAGTTTTCCATCTTTCCTTCTCGTTTTTGTTCTTGGTCTTGAACCATACCTCTTTCTTGTTCTTGTTCTAGCATATAGTTGGAAATACCAAAACGCGACACTAATTCCTACTACAACAAAAATAACGCGACACTAATTCCTACTACAACATAAAAACGCTACACTAAACCATATTACACACAAATAAAACGCGACTAGAACCAAAAATGCAATTAATAAAACACAAAACACAAACAAAAATCAAGTCCAAAACACAAACTAACTCCAAAAAAAAATCGACCCCTAAAACGCGATTCGAACAAAAACGCGGCTAATAAAAACACAAAACATCCAAAACACAAACTAACTCCAAACACGACCCTCAAACATAAAACACGACCCTAAAACGCGACCCTAAAAAATAAAACACAGACAACTAAAACAAAACACAAATGTGACATAAAAGAAATCAAAACGCAACATATGACAAACAAATATAACAAAACACAAAACGCGACTCAAATAAACGAAATAAAAAAACATGACCCACATGGAAAAAACAAAAACCAAAAGCGACCATAATATGCTCAAACTCATCCACATATGACCCCACCTTCTTTATTGACCTTACCTTCTTCGAGATATGTTTCTTTCTTCATGAGTTAAATACTAGATAATTTTGAGGCCGCTAATTATAAAATAATAACATATGAGGTGTAAGATATAACTTTTCACATACACATCAAACCATAACACAAGGTGGCGAATAAGATGGAATTCTAGAGAGAGAAAGTTAGAGGTTTAGGGAACTTAGTGAGAGAAAGTGAAAGATATTATTATGAGCTCCAACTCTCTACCTTGGAAGGTAGAGAGTATTTATAGTCTTACACAAATCGCCACACTTTGGGCTGTGGATCAGGCATACAGTGGGTAAAGACCCGTCCGTCCTCCACGGTGTTACTTAACTAAATAACTACTTAACTTAAAAGAACTACGACTACGAGCTTTCTAACGATTACATATACTTGAGGTGACCGACTCTTTAATACTGGGAATTTCTAATTCCTAACAATCTCCCCCTAAGGGAGGTCACCTCAATAATGTACCAAAATTACATAGAATACAAATAAATATAACATTTAACAATTGATCTTGCATTCTTGATGTAGTCCTTTGCTCCTAGGCTCGTAGTCATTGATTCTTCACAATGCATGTTTGGTTATTCCAAGTGGAGGTCTTTTACTGATCCATGTGATGATACGTTTGAGCCATCTTTGGAGATCATCAGCTATCAAAAATCTCTGAGACATCCATTGTGGTGTTGTGACTTTGGGACCGACATGCTCACATGATATCTTCTCATCAGAGTAGCGGAAGCATTTGTTGAATCACGATATTGGCAGCAGCGTAGCAGAAGCTTGGTGTGAAAATATCAGAGTCATTGATGCACTAATCATGATTTCTTTTGAGATGAATGTGTTAAGTGAGCATGCGGCTATGGATTGACCGCTTCATTCTGATCAGCTGCAAACGTCGGGCGTACCTGCATACAACAGTTAGCAACAAATCACACGAAAGTGTCTTTGATCACTTTCGATGAATTGAGGTACACGGCCCACGGTTCCCCGTTGATCAGTACAAGTAATGCCTGTGATCAGGTAGGATTCCTAAGAATCTCCTTGATAGGGTTTCGCAGCTGTTCTAGCTGTTCTCAAACCGGAACATCTCAAAGAAGACAACACGGAGTGAGTGAACCAGCGAATTTTAAGTCCACTGATTGAAGAAAAGAGATTTGAAAAACAATCGTGTATTGCTCAATAGAAATTGTTTTTGCAATACAACGAAGGTTTTATTGAAAATCAATTATCAATCATAAAAATACCTTTTGGTTTGAAAAATGAGTACACAGTCGATGTGCTAAAGAAAAGAGTTTTTAAGCACAAAGACTGGTTTTTCAAAGGTATCCGTCAATCCCTAACCTGAACCAGGATTGATTCAAGAAATTGAATCGCCCCATTGTTTCTGTTCAGTTGTCACATGGTTGATCTATATGATAGATCTCACATGCCACCTACCAGGAGCTTGTTTGATGTTGGCTCCAGAAGGCTTTCCATCTTCATTGTGAATGTGTAAACACATCACTCAGATGTTCTGGCAATACCACAAGGATAATGCGTAGGACTCAAGATATAATCTCTCTTTCCACATTGTGTGAAACAGAGAGTCTTCATTGAAAGTGTCCTAGTGAGATTAATTGATGATCTCGTGGCTCTAGACTCAATTTGTGCATATTTGGATCCTATAACGGAGACTAGGGAGAGGGTCTCCTTCTTCAATATCAACCATCTCTAAGAGAAAGTCGATAGATAATGTCGGTTCCCCGTGAGAATGAAACAAGCCCTTTTAAGAGGAACTTGAGTGGTTTGGAAAGTTGAAGTGCAGTGCGTCACTGGGTCCATGACGTCTTGTCTTCAATACCGATGTTACCATCAGTAGCATATGAAGTGAACCCGGTTTCTGCCCTAAGGTTGAATTAATGGAGGGCTATTTGTTTTCACCCTATTTTCATTCAATTCTTTTTAATTCTTCAACCCCTTCAGTGCTTACCGAGACTTCATAGCTATTACCTTGTTGGGTTTATTCCAGTACTAGCTCAGTCTTAGTCTGCACTCTTCCCATATCTCACTTTTCTCCTTTTATCATCATACCTAAGGACTTCTACACTAACTAGTGGATTGTCCCTGGGTAGATCCCTCCGGTTCTGGCGGATCATGGGAACCAATACCTAACCTTATCATCCTTATATCACCGTACATAAAGTAAAGTTGGTCGGTCAATTTGGTATTGTTCATCTGCCATTGGATCCAATTGAAAACCATTTGAAAATCAATTCAGATACTTGTGATATATTATCAAAGCATTTTGTACCTGAATTGTTTTTGATATTTTTAGAACGAGAACTCCCCCTCAACATGTGCATCAAGTATTTGAGAAATGTTAAGCACATGGAGGCAAGAGAAAGAATTAACTTCTTTGATTACAATTTTCTAAAAGATATCAACATCACTTCCCTCAACAGATCAAGTGGGTATAACATTTCCGGGAAGGATGAGGTTTCCATGAATTTTGCTCCCCCTCAACATGTGCCTTGAGGTTTGAAAAGAGTTTTGCACATACTAGAGGGAACCTGCACATTGGGATAAATGATCACGTTTCAAATCATAGGTTTAAGATAGGTGCTCCCCCTCAACATGTGCATTGAAAAATTGAAATCGTTTGTCACATGTGGGAGGGACAGCATGTTCATTCATGTGAAATCATTTACCTTAATATCAGTTTAAATCTAATTTAAATCACACATTCTCCCCCGATCACAATTATCAAATCATTTGAGATTTGTGATCTCGTATAGATTTAAATTGATTTTGAAAGCTTTTAGGGAGAATTGTGACTTGATTGTGAGAGCGTTTGAACTGATAAGGATCAGATTTTAAGACTTTAAACTCCATTTATAAAACCATGCATGTATATCTTTTGAAAACAATTTAATGCCAAATAACTTTTTAATTTAATTGAAATCATTCTCCCCCTCAATCAATGACGTAGGTTGTTGATTGAGAGATAGAGATTTTGACAAATAAGTCCTGATGATTATCAAAAATAGAGATTGAGTTATTTTTCAAAGCATTTAGTTTTCAGCAGATAGGAGTTTATAGAATCAGAGCATAGGATTTGAAAACATGGTAAAACATGGCTCTGTTCTTTCTTTAAAACCGGGTTATTGCCTGAAGATGACAATAAACCATCGTTTCTCTTTCTCCCAAATTTTTTTTTTTTTTTTTTTTTTTTTTTTTTTTTTTTTTTTTTTTTTTTTTTTTTAAAAATTCGAACAACATCTAAAGTCCCGTGTCATTCTTTGAATGACAGCACAAAGACCGTAGATATTATCGAACCGGAAGGAAACATGACAAAAATGACAATATTTTTTGAAGATTTTTCGAATTTTTCAGATTTTTATGGATTTTGAAAGTTTTATAATTTTGTATTTTGTTTTTCAAATAAATATTTACAAGAGATAGATGAAGAAAGACCTTTACTCTTCGTCTTCCTCCTGAAGGCGTTTGAGAGTTTCTGGTTGAAGGCTTTTCAAACCAAGACGTGGAAGAATAAACTCAAAACGTTCTCTTGGAAGAGCTTTGGTGAAGATGTCCGCTAACTGATATTCAGACCTCACAAAATATAGTTCCACCACACCTTTTTCCACTTGTTCCCTGATGAAATGATGTCGAATTTCGATATGCTTTGCTCTTGAGTGTTGAACGTTGTTGCATGAGAGAGCAATAGCACTTTTATTATCACAGTACAGAGGGATTTTGTTGAATTCAAAGCCATAGTCAGATAATTGAGATCTCATCCATAAGATTTGAGCACAACAAGATGACATGGCTATGTATTCAGCCTCTGTAGAGGAAATAGAAGTACTCATTTGCTTCTTTGAAGACCAGCTCACAAGCTTATCACCCAAAAACTGAGCACCTCCAGACGTACTTCGACGTGTATCTTGACAACCTGCATGATCAGCATCTGCATAGGCCGTTAGTGACATACCGGTGTCCTTCGGGTACCATAGTCCCATATTGATGGTTCCTTGGAGATACCGAAAGACCCGTTTAACTGCTTCAAGGTGCTTTTTAGTAGGCTTAGCCTGGTATCTCGCACACATGCACACAGAGAACAAGATGTCTGGTCTACTAGCAGTGAGATACATCAGGGATCCAATCATACTCCTATATTTCGTTTGGTCAATCATGATCCCTGAGAGGTCCTCATCTAGTTTGGTTCGGTCAATCATGGGGGTGTCAACAGGGTCACTTGAATCAAATCCAAATTTCTTTAAAATCTCTGTTGCATATTTAGATTGATTTATGAAAATGCCTCCGGGACTTTGAGAAATTTGTAATCCCAAGAAAAATGACATTTGTCCCATCATTGACATTTGAAACTTTGAACTCATTTCATTTGAAAAACGATCACATTCCATTGGGTCAGTCGAGGCAAAGATAATATCATCAACATAAATTTGAACATGAATCAAATGTTTGCCTGACTTCCTGGTGAACAATGTAGGATCAACTGCTCCTTTGATGAATCCGGTTGATAGAAGAAACTTTGACAGTGTATCATACCATGCCCTTGGAGCTTGCTTTAAACCGTAAAGAGCCTTCTTCAAACGATAAACGTGAGTAGGATGCTCTTGGTTCACGAATCTTTCAGGTTGGCTGACGTAGACAACTTCCTTAAGATCTCCGTTCAGAAATGCCGTCTTTACATCCATCTGATATACCACCATGTTCTTACTAGCAGCATTAGCCAAAAAGATTCTGATTGCCTCGATTCGAGCAACTGGAGCAAAAGATTCTTCAAAGTCTATACCCTCCTCTTGACGATATCCTTTAGCAACTAATCGAGCCTTGTTCTTCAACACATCACCATGCTCATCAAGTTTTACTTTGAAGATCCATTTTAGAGCTATAATCATAGCACAGTCCGGAGCAGGTACTAACTCCCATACATCAAGACGATCAAACTCATGAATTTCATCTTGCATAGCATTGAACCAGCTATCTTCATTCATAGCAGTTTTAACATCTTTTGGTTCGATCTTAGATAGTACGGAGTTGAAGAAGCACCATAAGGCATCGGTTGCGAGTTGCTTCCGGGTTGATACAGGGCGAGAGGGATTTCCAATGATGTTGTCTAATGGATGATCGTGAGTCCATTTTCTGAGGTGTTCATGTGGCATTTGTTGAGGAACTGAAGTAGCTGAGTCGATGTCTCCTGAAGAAGATGGTTCTGATGATGATTCAGGAGTGGCAAATATGTTTTCAAATGGAGCATCTTCAGGAGTCGCAAAGGGATTAACTTCATCATTGATGCCAGAAACATTTCCATGATGTACATTTGAAGAATGATGATTTGTTGATGAGACTGAAGGATCAGCAGCGGGTGCTTCTTGACTTAAAGATATTGAAACCGAGGGATTGACATCATTTACTGGAATATGAGCATCCTCTGTTGTAGGGATCAGCACCTCATTAGAAGTAGACTCATACAGTTCATCAAACATTGGATCAAACAATTTCTTTACATCATCTTCAGATGGAGGTACGTATGGCGTTTCTTGAGAGGAGTTTGGAACAAGGGATGAACCAATAGGACTGTTTTGAAGTGCGGGTCCTGAGCTGGAGTGTCCAGGAGCCATTTGACCGGTCAGCTCATCAAATGAAACGTGAATTGTTTCCATGATATTTCGGGTTCTTTTGTTGTAGATTCGGTATCCCTTTTTGTTTGGTGCATATCCTACAAATACTCCAATGTCAGCTTTAGCTCTAAGTTTGCCCAAGTCTTGACCCTCATTAGTTGGATAGCACAAGGCACCAAACACACGAAGGAAAGATAGATTAGGTTTTCTGTTGTGGACAAGTTCATATGGAGTTTTTCCATGAATGGTGTGAATCAGGGAACGATTTTGTGTGTAGCATGCAGTGGCAATTGCTTCAGCCCAGAGAAACATTGGAACCTTTGAGTAGATCAGCATTGTTCTAGCAGCTTCAACAAGAGTACGATTTCGTCTTTCAACTACACCGTTCTGTTGAGGGGTTCGTGGAACACTTCTTTGATGGCTGATTCCAATGCTTTCATAGAATTCACTAAGTTGTTTGTTGACAAACTCAGTTCCATTGTCTGTTCTGATAATTCTGACAGTTTTGTTTAGTCTAACCTGCAGCTGTTTGATGAGTTTGATGATGATATCAGGAGTTTCATCCTTTGTCCTTAAGAACTTGACCCAGGTGAATCTAGAATAATCATCAACCACAACTAACACATATTTCTTCCCAAAGATATTCTGCACCCTCATTGGTCCACATAAATCCATATGAATCATATGAAGAACTTCTGTGACAGAGTTAGTAGGTTTGGGTTTATGGGCATACTTCTTGCTTTTTCCCAATTGACATGCTGAACAAAGATGATCCTTTTCATACTTTAGTCTAGGTAACCCTACAACTAAGTCCTTTCTGGAAAGATCGTTGATGGTGCCGAAGTTCAAGTGATTGAGACGACGATGCCATAACCATGACTTTGTTTTTGAAGCCTTAGATAACAAGCAGATTGGTGAGGCTCTCATCATGTCATCGATAGAGATGGTGTAAAGGTTTGAGCCACGAGTTCCTTTCAACAGTTCCTTACCATTAAGATCTCTAACAAAGCAGGTATGTTTTCTGAAGGCTACTTCTAGATCAGAGTCACAGAATTGACCAACAGAGAACAGATTATGACCTAAACCTTCCACATAATACACTCTGGAGATGACACTATCACCAACAACATAATCTCCATAACCCATAATAGCACCAAAATGATCATTACCAAATCTAACAGTCCCGATGAATTTGCTCACGAAGTTCATGAGCCGTGACCGGTCTCCAGTCATATGCTTGGAACAGCCTGAGTCCAGGTACCACAGAACGATTTGAACGATCTGCAGTTGAACACAGACAAGAATGGATAACTGGATAATTGGGATCCCCATGCAAGAATGGGTTCCATTTGGTTAGTAGCAACAGTTGGACCACCCACATCAGAAATTGAAGCATTCATATCAGACAGTGAGGTAATGGAATCATTGTGAATAGATGCAATACTAGTGTCTATATTAGCCCTATTTACAGTGTGACCACTTCTTAAGGGAATAGTTCTACCAGTAGGCATCCATTTTCTAGTGGGCATTATCTGATTAGTCTTATGACCAACAGGTATCCAATAAAAGCCTATTTTGCTGAATGTTCTTCCTGTGGGTTTCCATTGTTTTCTAACTCTCTTTCGCTTTTGCCTATTAGCCTTTTTAGCATGAATTTTAGCATTAACAAGATTAACTAGGCAATTAACATCATTAGGCAGAACATTAACATCACATCCATGATTAGACACAGAATTCAAGCAAACATCAGTACAAGTTTTGCAAATAGTATCAGAATTCGAATTAATTACAGTACGCTTATGGCTAATACTAGAATCAACACGATTCGTTTTATTCGATTCAAGCTTAAGGTTCCTAGATTGTTCTTCTACTTTCTTCCAGTGCACATTCTTAGCTTGAGAGGTCCTATCATTCCTTGTATTGTCTTGAGACTTTGACCTGCTCCCTTTAGTGTCACTGATTACTCCTGTAGAGGGAATGGGAACATTAGTTTGTTTTACTACTCTTTGCATCACCTGTTTAGATGTGCTGGGATCTGAACTACATGCAGGTGCACTCAGGTTCACATTCTTAACGCTAGAGGTATTGAGACAAGTACTTCTAGAAGGCACACTTGAGTTCACTTTCCTAGCATTGACAGATCTAGAATCTGAACTACTCAATGGTACACTACTTCTCACATTCAAGCCATTGGGAATCGAGTGCATGTCATGTTTGGCCTTAGGCATCGAGCATGGAATCAAAGGGTTAACTCTCTCACCTAATGTCTTTGGGCATATTGTGATCAAACATTCTAAGATTTCTTGAGATCGTTTGGCATATGAGCATGCATGTCCAATTGCATTATCATGAGGTTTCTCTAGCTTATCCTCTTCAACAATCTCACGCAGGCATTCTAAGCAATCCTTAAAGGATGAGAAATATGTTTGAATGGCAAGTTTGTTATTCCTTAGATGAGGGGGGACATATGTCACAGATAAAGCATATTTATTACTAGAGCGAACTTTAGATACAACATTCTCCTCATTGATCATTGGCATTTTCCCTTTTACCTGACTCTTCAGATTCTCGATTTCCTTTTGCAATGAAGTTATTTGTTCGTTGTTTTTGTTACGAGTGACTTTAATTGATTCAAACAACTCATTGAAATGACGTTTAACCTTTTCATTTTCTTCTAGAAAACTTTCGTTTTCCTTTTGTAAAGCATTTACTAGGTTTTGAAGATGAAACGTTTGAGAATTCTGAGAATCTAAAGAAGGAGGCATTTGGGAGCCTGTCATATTGTTCGTTTGGCCCTTTAATTGAGAGATTTGGGCTTTCAACTTTCTGATCGTGTTGCACTGAGCTTGAATCTGTTCATCACGTTTGTTAATTTGAAAAACTGCATCAAACTCTGGAGCATCTGAAGATGTCTTGATATTTGAAGTTTTGACATTTTCTTTGAGATGTTGATATTTTAGTTGTAAATTAAAGTACTCAACTTCTAGTTTAGAAAAATGTTTAACCAACGTGTCGTGATCATCCAGTTCAATTTTCTCGTTTAGTTTAGAATTAGTTTTTTCAAGCTCAATGACACGATCATGGGAGACTTTCAGGGCCACAGATAATTCATGAAATTTGGAAGCATTAATAGAACAATTTGAAGCAGTGAAAAAGACATCTTGAGCAACACATTCAGTAATAAGATTCTCATTTAATGTATGCAGGTTCTTTCTCTCAATCTCATTATATTTTAGTGCACGCTCATAGTCACTAATTTCAACTATTATTGCATCAAATTCCTTTTCCATTCCCTTGATGTCTGTTTCTATCCCCTTTTTAAGACTCTCAAAGTGATCTTTTAGAAGTTTAAAGAAAGGCATGACCTCAGTTAAATAACATTCTTTCATTTGTTCAAAACCTCTTTCTCCTTCAGTTATGCCAGTGGGTGTGATCCTTTTCTTGCAAGTTTTCTCAAAATCAACAAATAGTTGAAAAATAACGTATTGACTAATTAAGGTCTTGCTTTTAGTGGCAATTGTTCTAGGAACAAGATGCATTGGTGTGTTAGGAGGATACACAGTTGCTCTAGGCATTTTCCAAAGGGGAGGGTTTGTTACAGCAATATTTTCAGCTTTCAGCTTATCTAAATCCATTTTCCAGAAGACTTGTTCGGGAGTCAACAATGTCTGAGTCTTAAACTTGTTCAAGGAAATCCAGTTTTCCTTCTTGTAGTCATGGGGAGTGATAATTACTTTCTTCTCTTTGCACTTAGGGTCATTTAGTTTCTTATTCATCTTCTCCCTAGTGACTTCATCTATTTTCTTGTCATCCTCAGTGCACTCAATGCAACTAGGTTTTTGTCTAGGTTTAAGAATCTCATTACCATCATAGATAACACTTTGAGCTGCTTTTGCTATCTTTCCATACTCAGGGTTGGGTTTATCTATAATGGGAACACTATGCTTATCGCTTAGAACTCTATGCTTAGTGATCATGTGAGCAGTCTGAATGGTGTTTCCTTGCATGTACAACTTGTTTTCAAGTTTGTTTTTCAAAGTTTTCAGATTAGAAAAATCTCTCAAGAGCTTTGATTCTTTTGCATTAAATTCTTGCTTAAGCATTTTCACATTTTCTTGAAGTTCTTGTTTTTGCTTAGCTGTTTTAGAAAGTTTTTCTTGCAAAGAATTTAATTCTTGTTTCAATACTTCTTCTCTAAAATTACTTTTTCTAATTACTGTACGCACTTGGTCATCCATTTCCTGCTCACGAGTGGTCAACTCAAATTTAGCGCGTTGTTCATAAATAGCAACACGTTCTTTATAAGCATTTAGTTCAGAAATTATGGAATCATCAGGGGCACATGCAGTGTATTCATCAAAGACATAGTCATTGTTGACTGCAGAAGATGCATCACTTGGTACAACTTCACTTTCACTTTGTTTCACGTATTGATCGTATGGGACAATATTGATATTACCCATATTTTCAATATTTGATTCAATAGTTTCAGTTGGTTGTACTATGTCATGCATCTGTTGCACATCAGCATCATCGTATAGCTTTAATACCTCTGAGATGAGTTTGTCCTTGGATGGGCCAGCTTGTGGTGAAGAAGAGATCTTGGGAGAAACCATTGGAGAGATGCTAGCCATAAAGATTGTGTGTGCAGTAGGTCCATCATCTACATCAGAGTCGTAAGCATCACAGTCAGCGACTTGAAAGGCATTCTGATGATTGTGACCTATCTCCTGAATAGGCTGCTCATCCACATCTGCATCATAAGTCTTTGCATTGCCCTCAGCAAGAAACAGCAATTCCTCTTCATCCAACGCAGCACCATTGTCCTGAGCTTGTGCCAGCAACATCTTATCTCTGAAGTAATCAGCATTCTGAGGACGCTTTGGAGATGTGCAGTTCCTTGCAATGTGACCTTCACCACCACAGTTGTAGCATTTGATTGACTTAGGTTGACCTTGGTTACCATTTCTTCCTCGATTCTGGTTTCCAACATAACCTCTCCCAGCTCCACCTCTTCCCTGATCATACTGTCTTTCCTGAACTGGTTGCACCACGATCCTTCCATCTTTAACAGTGGCTTGATTATGTGGGTTAGATGCAGTTCGAAGGTTGTTGTTGGTTTGTGGGAGAGAATTCATGTTTTGACTAATGAGTAGAGCTAGTTGATTAACGATGTTATCCACGCGTGCATCAGCATCAGCTTGTTTGAACATAGGATCAGGAATGAGTTTGTGATTACCATTACCCAAGGGTATGACTTGTGATGCTTTGGTTGTGATTCTAATGTTTGAGTAGAAAGCTGTTGAGTCATTAGACGAACTTGTCTCTCCCTGGTTGGTTTTGAACTGATTGAGAATCAATTTTTCAAACATGGCATGTCTCTCATTCTGAAGGAGGAAGGCATAGAGTTGCTCATAGTTTGTGTTCTTCAATCCTTTAGTAAGCTTCACAGCGGTAACAAACTTGTGCCATTCGGGATTCATGTTGTTCACAAATTTTGAATTCAACTGAATGTTAGGCATAGTCATTCTGATGTTCCTCATGTCATTAACTAACTTATGAAATCTCACATAGTACTCATAGACACTCTCATCGGGTTTCATCTTGAAGTGCTCAAATTCGTCATAGAGTTGAGATTCTCTGTCTTCCATAGTTAATTCTGAACCTGAGAGAAGCATCTTAACATTATCCCAAACTGCCTTTGCTTCAGTGTTATGATTGATCAGCTTGTAGATGTCTTTAGGAAGACCTTGAAGAACAATGTTTGAAGCCCTGATATCTGCATCAAATCTCTTTTTCTCCTTATCATCAAGCTCATCATACATCTTAGGTCTGTCCATTCCGTAAATAGGAGTACCATCTTCATTAGTATCAAGTATGTCTCTAGTCGTTTCAACTCGATATGGTCCTTCATCAATGGATTTGAGAATGTTGACACCATTTTCCTTTCCAAGGCAATACAGTCTGATTCGTTGAGCCCAAGAGTCGTAATCAGTTCTGTCAAGCATGGGTGGACGAGTATCTGAACCAGCTGCTTGTACATCCTCGGCAACAGTGGAGATGACAGTAGGGACGTTGGTAGACATGTTAACAGATTATACGGGATTTTATAACTCAATGATTAAACCGGGAAATAGATTCTTTCACGGGATTTTACTAAATCAAGAGAAAACCGTAAACAACCACTCAAGTCGCTAGATGATAAAGCTCTAAGTCGCTAGAAACAATTGCACTAAGTCGCTACCAATTAATTCGCTAGACAGCCAAGTCGCTAGAATCCCAAGTCGCTAACAGAAAAGCAAGTCGCTAAGTAGTAACTCGCTAACACTCAAGTCGCTAGCAAAAATTCAGCAGTAATTCGCTACTCAAGTCGCCAACACTGCAAGTCGCTAAAGAGCAACTCGCTACAGACCAAATCGCTACCACAAGTCGCTACCTGTAGTGGAGAGTCCACTACTTGTACTTTAAGTCGCTAGATCTAACTCGCTAGATTTAACACTGTAACTCGCTACAATTTTGTGAAGCAAGTCGCTAAGAAGAAAACTTATCCGTGAACTAACTCGCTACCATGAAAAACCATATAAACATCACTTTTCAATCCAAAAACAACCCAACCAAGATGATTCAAGCTTACCAAATGAAAACCTAAACACTTTTGATGATTCTAAACACAAAAGTACCAACAAAATTCAAACTTTAACACGAGAGATCAACCAAATGATGCAAAAACCACTAAACTTTTTCAAACTCAAAAACCACCTAAAAACCACAATAAATCCAAAGATGTGTAAGATATGATCCAACCATGGCTCTCTGATACCAATTGTAAGATATAACTTTTCACATACACATCAAACCATAACACAAGGTGGCGAATAAGATGGAATTCTAGAGAGAGAAAGTTAGAGGTTTAGGGAACTTAGTGAGAGAAAGTGAAAGATATTATTATGAGCTCCAACTCTCTACCTTGGAAGGTAGAGAGTATTTATAGTCTTACACAAATCGCCACACTTTGGGCTGTGGATCAGGCATACAGTGGGTAAAGACCCGTCCGTCCTCCACGGTGTTACTTAACTAAATAACTACTTAACTTAAAAGAACTACGACTACGAGCTTTCTAACGATTACATATACTTGAGGTGACCGACTCTTTAATACTGGGAATTTCTAATTCCTAACATGAGGTCGCTAATTTTGTAGTCGAGAATCATTGGGTCGTGAATAAAATATTGGTTCACCAGGTGGCGGTCGCGTTTTGTAGTTGAGAATCTATTGCGTCGCGAATGTTTCAAAAAAAGAAGAAAAAATAAGTAGGTCACGATTTATGTGATTGGTCGCGTTTTGCGTGTGTCGCGATTTATGTAAAATTTTGTTAAATGGGTCGCGCTTTTGGGTTCGTCGCGTTTTATTTTTGTAAATGTGTCGCGTTTTAAGCAAATAAATTCAAAATTTTGTCGCATTCAGAGTCGCTAAAGAGACACGTGTAGGGTGCACAAATTTTTTATTAGAAGAATCTAACGGACATCATTGAAAAGTTCATTTTCGTAAAAAAAAATTGCGACGTCTTGTTTCATAAATTAGTATGGAATATGGTCTGTTTAAAATATTTCTCTTTTTTAATTATGATATTTGAAATTTCGAACAACAATTTTATATATCCGAATATCTAAATATATATTTTTTTTGTAGAACTTTTATAAGAGTTTCAAAACTGACATTTCATAAAACCCAACTTTGTAATAAATTGATCACAAAAATTTGGATACTCGAATACAAATATTTTTTGAACACACACAACCTATATGAAGAAGTCCTATAAAGTAAGTTGAATAGTTTATCAAAAAATAATAAGATTACATAACATGTATATAAAGATGAGATGTGCGAACATATATGAGATAATAAGATTACATATTTACATAACAATGTTGCAAAAATACATTTCAGGGTTATGAGGAACTACATGTGTTTAAGGAAGAGGCGCGCCACATGTGGACATCGATTAACAGCTAAATCATGCAACTCATGGAAAAACGAGTCAAAAACCCATCAAAGCTTTCTTATCTATCTTTTAAGATAAGTGTTGGAATCATTCCTAAACTAGATTACATGTGTTAGTAATTAATATGTAATGGTTAGCTTAATTAAGGCTTTTATGTTAGTAATCAAGGCTAGGCTCATGTAGAAAGCCCATGAGCCTATGCAAAGCCCAATAAGGAAAGGATGGGAACTTGGTGTGTTGCCCTAGTTCCCTCCTATAAATAATCTTGTAACTCTCATTAGAGAGTTGGTTGTTCATCTTATCACAAAACCTATGCATAACCTTTCATTATATACTCGTGTGTTTGTGTTAACTTGTTCATCCGATCACTCCTTCATCTATACTTCTTATATGAATGCTTGTGTTACATAAATGGGAACCTAACAGTGGTATCATTCGCCAAATAGTTGGGTGAAAAGGTTTTGTTTTTGAAGTATTTGGTATACGCGTAAGGTTCTCGGTACTCAATCTTTTATACGCAAAAAACTTTAATTTTTTCACTTAAAAACTTAAGATTCTTGTCCTCTCAAGGTTATTTAGTGATAAAGTTTCTGTTTTTGGCAAAAAGTTTCAAACTTTACGTGTATTTCTTTGCTTTTAAGCTTGGTTTTAATCGTGTAGCTTGTTCTACGCGTAAGGTGATAACGTGTGTTGGATCATCAAGTTTCACACTTTTGTGTTATTTTGATGATATTGAAGCTGTTTCATCATAAAAATCTGGTTTAGAAACATTTTTGGATAGAAATCTCAGTTTTGGCAAATCCTACGCGTAACTAAACCCTAGTTATGCGCGTAAGATATCAAAGTCTACGCATAAGCTTTCCTTGGTTTGATCTTCAGTGTTATTGGTTTACTCAGTGTTTTCTTGCTTGGTTAAGCCTGAAAACACTTCGACTTTGGATATCTTTTACACTGGTAAAGTGTAAAGGATTTTTGGGCAAAAACCCTAGTTTTACGCCTAAGCAATAACTTACGCATAGAATCCTTTACGCATAAGCATTTACTTACACCTAAGCCTTGTATTACGCATAAGCAAATCTTACGCCTAAGCATTCTACTACTAAGCTTTTGTTTTACGCATAAGTTAAGGTTCCTTAACCCTACGCGTAAGCTAATCATACGCGTAAGATTACTTCTTATGCGTAAGTTGGTGATTTTACGCCTAAGGTTTTCTTTGCCTAAGCTTGATTTCTACGCTTAAGGACTCTTCATCAACAAAGTTTCACTCGACTACAAAGATCCATTTTACAACACAAGTTTCAAGATGTCTCAACCACCATACTCTAACTACTTCTCTCATGTGTATCCTCAACAACAACAACAACTCAATCAACAACAACAATTTTATCAACAACTACAACAACAACAACAACAACAACAACAACAATTTCAACAACAATTTCCTCAAGGAGCAATTCAACCACAAATGATTCAACCACCCCTTAGTCTTCAAGTACAACCTTACACAAACATTCACAATCAACATCCGTCCAGGAATACTATGAAGGAACCGTCTTGGTTTGGAAAGATGTGTGAAGCTTTAAGTAGCCAACAATCCATACATGAAGCTGGATCACTTGATCGACCTCCAATGCTCACTCCCGGAAACTATGATCAATGGGTGATAAGGTTCTTTAGGTTCTGTGATCTAAAGAAGCCACATGGAAAGTTCTTGAAGAAGGTCATCATGGAAGGTCCATTTTCAGATGCCTACTGTCGTTACACCCGGAGATCCAAATGCCAATCCACCAAGAGGTGATGTCACCAACATTGCAAGTCTTAATGACCTCACTACTGATGAACTTCTACATTTTGAAGCCGATGAACTAGCAATGCAATACATCCTTTTGGGATTACCCAATCCGATCCTTCGAAGTGTTGATGCTAAAAAGACTGCTAAAGCAATGTGGGAACATATTCATCTTCTCATGGAAGGCATTGAACTCAATCAAGAAGACATGGAATCCAAAATCTACTTGGCTTATGAACACTTCATGATTGAACCCGGAGAGACATTAGAGTCATATCATCATCGCTTCTCAGACATTATCAATGACTTGGACAAACACAACATCATCATGCCAAGAATTGCAGTCAACACTAAGTTCCTGAGTAGTCTTGGTCCTGATTGGGAAAAGTATGTCATTTTCATCCGTCAAGCTAAGAATCTTCATCATGCTACATACGGATTGTTGTATGACTATTTGAAGCCCCACAAAAAAGAAGTTGACAAAAAAAGGGTTATCCATGGACAACCTGTTTCACCTTCACTTCCGGATAATCAACAATTAGTATTGTGGGCTCAAGCTTGTTATCCTCAATTCCCGACCTTACAAACAGTATTCACAAATCCTCCACAACCCGCTGCTCAACCATCTGCTAAGATAACACCTTATGATCCGTCACAGCACCAATCTCAAGAAACTCAATTGGTTCCATACAACAACAACAATGATCAAGCACTTTACAGTGAATCTAATGAGGATACAGAAGCTTTCGATGCATTACAGCAAGGGTTTATCATGATTGCTAGAGCCTTCGGCCGATACTAAAAAAAATCCAACAATCGCATTCGTACCTCATCCAACACAAGGAATCAGGCTGTTGTTAACAATGGATGTGTTGAAGTTCAGAATCGAGGTAATGTTCGTCAGATGGGCGGTGGTCAAGGGTTTAATCCAATGGGAAGGAATAACATGGGTGCTCCACAACAACAAATGGCTCAAGTGGTTGAACAGGGTAATGCTCAGAATGGGATTAATGGTCTTCGTTGCTATAACTGTAATAAGAAGGGTCACCTGGCTAATGCATGCCCAAAGCCGAGGACTAGAGGCAATGCTTATCACAAAGAGGCTCTACTTTTGGCTCTCAAGGATGAAGCTGGTGGAACCCTCACAAACAAAGAACAGAGTTTTATGGCAGATGCAGACTCAGATGATGATATGGAGGACTTGCAGGCAAATGCAGCAGTTATGTTGATGGCAAACATGCACGAACTCCACATAAGTGACACAGGCCCAGTGTATGACACTGACGGCTTGTCTCAGGTACCGGATCAAACCATATTCATCACTGATCTAATATCTCAGCCAACATCTGAATCCGACGAGGCTCAGAATGTTGAACATGAGTCGTCCACATCTCATCCTGATGATACTCAACTAGATCCAGTAGTTACATTTGACGATCAAGATGACCTCCTGGTTACCATTGATAATCAAGTTGACTCCGTGGTTATACTTGAGGATCTGAATAATGATCATGTTGAGACTCACGTTGAACACGCTGAACCTTTGCCTAATCCAGATATTGACCTCTTACTTAATGACCAACAATCCCGAATGGAACAATGTTGTGAACTCAATCAGCAATTAAAAAATAAAAATGCACTGTTAACCAGGGATATTGAATGCTTAATAAGGCAACTCAACGTTTTTAAAACTCAAGAAAAACGTGAACAAGGTTTGGAAGTCGCTTTTGCTAAATCTTACCAAAACGAAAAATCATTAGAACGACATATACGTGATCTAGTCGCATCAAAGAATGCTTTGTTGTCTCAAATAGAACAACTGAAATATGATCATAAACAACAACTTAACGCTCTCACTTTGGAAACTCAAAAAGCCAAGCCTGAGTTGTTAACTTGTCAAAAATAGTTCTCTGAGTACAAAAAGCATTCAACGAAACGAATAGATGACTATCTTGAGGAAATTCTCGACTTACAAAACAAAATCAAAGAGTTTCGAAATGTTGTTTATAAACATGGTGAATCAATCACAACGATTCAAAAGTTTACTTTCAAACCAAATCCAAATGGATATGGACCGAATCTTTCTGATTACAAACCAAAGTTTTCAAATAGATCATTCAAACCAACTCCTGAAGTTACAATGCAGAACATAAAATTGATGATTCCATTATGAGTGTTGTTGAATATAATCGTCAAGAGGAATTTGATGCAGATGACGAGAGTCGGTCAAAAATGAAAAATGTTGTTTATAACAAACCATTAAACTATTCAAAAGCCGTTACTTTTGTCACACAACAGGATGTTTCTAACACACCTTGGGTTATCACACCTACTTCTGAGGGTCCCCTTTCCAATACTGTACAAATTAATGGTCCTTTACCTTCACTTAGTGAAATAAAACTATTAGCCGAACAATGTAAAGCTATAAAATATTTTGAAACATTCATTTCGGACATCAAACTTTTGGAACGGGAAATTGAATTTCATTCTGAAATAAAAGTTGAACATTTTCAATCGCCTCTTGCGCGTGCACAAAGAGATATTCTTCAGAAAAGAATTTTACCTCATGTCCGAAATTTGAAAATTTGTGCTATATATTGGGAAAGGGATTTTCACAAGGAGCTTGGACTTATGAAAAGAGTTTTCGAACAAACAGAAACATCGATTTCAAATACAAAACGTAAAAAGAAAATGTTACGAAAAGATGTTGATCGACTCTTGGAAGATGTTATCTCTGCTGATATCCATAATGTTGTGTTATTACATTATGTTGCATATGCATTTGATTATATCTCTGCTGATTCGGTTGATTCCGTTGAAAATGTTGAGAATACTGATACTGTGTCACAAATAAAGTATTTAAAAGTTGAAAATGAACGTTTGTTCAACGAGCTTTCAAATGCAAAATGCCGTCTTCAATGGTGTCAAAAAGATTGTCATAATCGAGAACTCACTTTGCAAAACAAAATCAACCAGTTGCATACAAAAACCTTTAATCCAAAACTTGAGCAACTGGATGATGTAATAGTGTCTTTGAAGTGTCAAATTGCAAAATATGAACAAGAAATTTCAAAAGTTAAAAAGGAATATGGTGTCATATTTGATTTACTCAAAAAGACTCGTGCTCAAGCGTCAAAAGATATTGATGATCATCTTGCATATACCAAAGATGTTTTACAACAAAATAGAAATACTCGTTATGAAAATCAAGATTTGTTACATACTATCCATGAGTTAAAAGCAGAGTTGGTGAAACTTAAGCAAGATAGGAATAGTAGCACAGTTGTAACTGCACCTAAACAGATTCACAATGACTCTAGAACATTTAATGACAAACCACAAGAAACTAACGTGCTTCCCTCTACTGAAACATGAATAGTTGCCTCTTTTCCCAACGCCCGCACTTCACAGCCTAGGAGCAATACAAGGAAGAATAGGAAGTTGCGACGTAAGAAAAGAACAATAAAGAATGCTGAAGTAGAAGAACACCCTAGGACTTTGAATAAAACTCAAGTTGTACCCACTTTAGATATTGCGTCTGACAAATGTAATGAACAAAGTTATGTAACGAATGATGTGGTTGTCGTAAAAGCATGTTTTCTGGTTGTCATGATAAATGTGTTGCTAAGGCTATCTTGAATTGTAAGCGAAATAATAGAAAACGGAATACCTCTAGGCCCACTAATGCTTCTAAGTCTGTGCTAGGTAAACCACCTTCTAGAGTTCCGGCTAAGATCATTGATGTACGCAAAGTACCCCCTTCACTTCCTAGGAAGAACTTATCACCTAGTATATTCACTAAGACCAAAGCTAAGACTAGTTGGAGATGGCAGAAATGGTTACATAATACACTTGGCTTTACATGGATACCAAAAATCATGAACATGTGTGTTTCATCTATATCTGCATCGGAACCCTCTAACTCTTCGGGTTCCACATCTACTTCTATTCCATGTGTGTCGTCTGTGTGTAATGCATGTGATACAGATCATCCTCTGGGTTGTTGATATCGGATGTTCCCGGCACATGACAGGCAATCTCAAACTGTTATCAAACTTTATTTCAAAGTTCATTGGCACTGTCAGGTTCGGGAATGATCACTTCGCAGCTATTATGGGCTACGGAGATTACATCAATGGTAACATCGAAATTAGCAGAGTTTATTATGTGGAAGATCTCGGTCACAATCTCTTTTCAGTCGGTCAATTTTGTGATGGAGATTTGGAAGTTGCTTTTAGGGAGAAAACTTGTTTCATTCGTGATCTACAAGGAAACGATCTTATGTATGGTCAACGCACATCAAGTCTCTACACAATCTCAATGCAAGACATGATTGCTTCATCTCCCATCAGTCTACTTTCTAAGGCTACATCTACAAAATCTTGGCTATGGCACCGTCGTCTCTCACACTTAAACTTTCAAACCATAACCAACCTTGCTCGATACAAACTTGTTGAAGGTCTCCCAAGATTCCGATATTCTAAAGATCACCTCTGCTCAGCTTGTGAACAAGGGAAAAGCACTCGTGCTCACTTTCCTTCAAAGGTGGAACACAGCTCACAGCATGTGCTTCATCTTCTTCACATGGATTTGTGTGGCCCGATGCGCATGCAGACGATTAATGGCAAACGCTACATCTTGGTAATTGTAGATGACTACTCAAGATGGACTTGGGTTTATTTTCTTCGAAGTAAAGATCAAGCTCCACAGATGATCATCACCTTTCTCATGAAAATTCAAGTTCAGCTCCGGAACATAATCAGAAAAATCAGAACAGACAAAGGAACTGAATTTGTGAATCAAACTCTTCGTGCATTTTATGAGAAGTGGGAATTGAGCATCAAAAATCTATTGCACGTACACCAGAACAAAACGGAGTTGTTGAAAGACGAAACCGTACGTTAGTGGAAGCTGCAAGAACAATGTTAATCAATGCTAAACTTCCAGATTACTTGTGGGCTGAAGCCGTGTGAACTGCATGCTACACTCAGAATCGCTCAATGATTACCAAGTGCCACAACAAAACACCTTATGAGCTTATCCACAACCGTAAACCAAATATCAAACACTTTCATGTATTTGGATCCCTTTGTTATCCGAATAATGATCGTGATGACTTTGGTAAGCTCAAAGCCAAAGCTGACATTGGAGTCTTTGTAGGATATTGTGAAAACTCCAAGGGTTACCGGATCTGGAATCATCGTACAAGGGAGATTATGGAAACGATTCATGCCAATTTCGATGAGCTTACATAAATGGCTTATGAGCATAACAACTTGGAACCCGGTCATAACCGTCTAAACTTCCCTCAAACCCCATCATCAGCTGAACCTAGCTTACAACTAACTCGACATCAAATGGAACAGCTATTTGCTCCTCTGTTTAGTGATGATATTGATGAACGTGCACCAGGTGTATCCAATGTTTCCGCTGCTTAACCTGATTAAAATCCAATACCTGATACACCTGCTACAACAACTACTGTTGAGGAAGCACCACCAGTTGACTCTACAACAACAAACAAACCGCATCTAACGACGCTGAACCAGCTGATGATCTTCTGAACAATGAAGTACCCCCACCTGCAGATTATGATCCAAATGCGTTCTTCAACCCGTTTGCTAATGAGACTGCCACATCTGATGTTGCGGAATCATCCACAAGCCATTTGAATCCTCCTAATCTGCAGAATGTATATCAACATCAACCTTCCACACATCGTTGGACGAAAGACCATCCTCTTGAGAACATTATTGGTAACCCGAATCAACCAGTCGTAACTAGACAACGTCTTCACACAGACGGTGAACATTGCATTTATGCACTCACTGTCTGCCAATCTGAACCTAAAAACATTAAAGATGCAATGACAAAAGACAACTGGATTGAATCCATGCAAGAAGAACTCAATTAGTTTAAACGTCTTGAAGTATGGGAATTGGTTGAAAGACCAACAGGGGTCTAAGTCATTGGTCTCAAATGGATTTGGAAAAACAAATTGGATGCTGAAGGAACCGTAATTAGAAATAAGTCACGTCTGGTGGCTAAGGGTTATAGACAGGAAGAGGGTATTGACTTTGAAGAATCCTTCGTCCGGTTGCTCGTCTTGAGGTTGTACGGATTTTCCTGGCGTTTGCGGCTAACATGAACATCACCGTTTATCAGATAGATGTCAAAACGGCATTTCTTAATGGAAAACTGAAAGAAACGGTCTATGTCAGCCAGCCAGAAGGATTCGTTGATCCAGAGTTCCCAAACCATGTCTACAAGCTGAACAAGGCTCTCTACGGCCTCAAACAAGCCCCTCGGGCGTGGTATGATAAGTTATCATCCTTTCTCATTGCCAATAATTTCGTCAAAGGTTCGGTCGACCCTACACTTTTCATACAATATCACGGGGCACACATTTTAATCGTTCAAATTTATGTGGATGACATCATTTTTGGGTCAACACATCTAAAGTACTCAAACGCTTTTTCAAAACTTATGAAAAAACATTTTGAAATGTCCATGATGGGTGAACTTACATTCTTTCTCGGACTGCAAGTTCATCAATCAGCCCGTGGTATTTTTCTAAGTCAGTCCAAATATGCTCTTGAAATATTAAACAAACATGGAATGCAAACATGTGACACCTATGCCACACCAATGGCACACACTA
Source organism: Chrysanthemum seticuspe (assembly GCA_019973895.1). Classification (NCBI taxonomy): domain Eukaryota; kingdom Viridiplantae; phylum Streptophyta; class Magnoliopsida; order Asterales; family Asteraceae; genus Chrysanthemum; species Chrysanthemum seticuspe. Next base: position 113,155,315 of record BPTQ01000005.1, read on the forward strand.
AGAAACTGGATGCTGATTTGCATGGGAAATTGGTTGACCCTACCAAATACCGAAGTATTATTGGGTCTCTCATGTATCTAACAGCAAGTAGGCCTGACATTGTCTTTGCTGTATATCTTTGCTCCCGTTATCAGTCAAGACCAACTGAAACTCACCTTTCTGAGGCTAAAAGAATCCTCCGATACATCAAGGGAACCATTAACTTGGGGATCTGGTATCCGAAGGATTCTGGTTTTGAACTAATAGCTTTTTCAGACGCTGATCATGCAGGTTGCTTAGATTCTCGGAAAAGTACTTTAGGAGATCTGCAATTTCTTGGTGATAAACTGGTGTCATGGCAATCGAAGAAGCAGGATTGTACATCGTTGTCCTCAACTGATGCATAGTATGTAGCCATGTCCGCGTGTTGTGCTCAAGTCATTTGGATAAGAACACAACTCAAAGACTATGGTTACGTATTTGACAAAATCCCGATGTACTGCGACAATCGAAGTGCCATTGCGATCTCGTGCAACTCTGTTCAACATTTGAAATCAAAACACATCGATCTTCGATATCATTTCATCAAGGAGCACGTAGAAAAGGGTACCGTTGAATTACACTTTGTGGGTACTGAATACCAACTGGCAGATCTTCTCACCAAAGCCTTAGCTCCTACTAGGTTTAATGAGTTGGTCCACCGGATTGGTATGCGGTGTTTGACTCCAGAGGAACTAGATGAACTTTTAAAACATTCTTAAAACCAGTCAAACACCAAAACCTTTTTTGTAAATATTTTCAAAAACAAAATACAAAAATATAAAATCTGATAAAACTACAAAAATATCCTTCTATCTATATTTCTTTTAACATGGCAAGTAGAAATCTTTCGTCAACACTTAACTCTTTCAAAATTCAATATTTTATCGGTCAAGTGTTGAGGGGGAGAAAGTAAATATTTTTCGGTTTCATAAAACCTTGTACTTGCATGTTACCTCATCTCGGTTGTTTCTTTGATAATGGTGGTCACATTTCTGGTTTAATGACTCTCCCCGGACTCAAATTTATAAAATTTCATTATTTCTTAAGTCGAGGGGGAATGTCGTCAAGTTTCTTTCCAAATATCATACTTAACGTAACCAAAGTGGAACTTATGGGCTGTGGATGTAAATGGTTAAGGTGTAGGGACTGAAGTTGTCAAAAGCTATAACTATTTTTTAACAAAACTCTTCTACCTACCTATCTATCACATTTACTTCTCTCATTTATTACATCAACTACCAATCCTACGCCTAAAATCAAATACTCAAATCCGTGCTTTATAATCCTGATTTGTAAGTGATTTTATGATCTTAACATGTGTATAAACAACGATTTTCAATTTCATAAACATCCAACGGTTAGTTTTTATGTTTGGGATGATTTGGTGTTCTACGCGTATGCGTTAGAACACAAAATCATCATTGGATGTTTATGATGAGTGTTATTGTGTCAAAATGCATAAAATCGTGTGTTATAAACATTTCCATCATCAAAACTCACCCAAAAAACGATTTAAGTATGTTTTAAGGATTAGGGTTTATGCGTAGATTTGGGTGTTTTCATATGAGAGTGTTTCTGGTTAAAAGGATGGTTGTGTTATGATTTTGACATGTTTAATTGACAAAAACCTTGCTTAATACATACCCATAAACATTAATTTGGTGAAAATTAAGAATTAGGGTTTATGTTCATACTAGTTAGGTATTTTTGATCCATTAGGTCTTTGATGTTAAAACTTGTTGCAACATAGTCATATGGCCTCCTAGATATCCCAGAAATAATTTGGTGCATTTCCAATGGCTAGATTCCTTATTCGTAATTCTTGAATGTTTAGGGTTTAAGTTTTACGCGTAAGCTAATCTTACGCGTAACTGTGTCTGATTGAGATAACATGTGAAAACTGAAAAGTATTGAATAATGTGTTAATGATGATGTTATGATGAATTTGTTTCAGGTTTTTTGCGTTAATTATTCAGAATCAAGGTTAACTGAGTTACTACGCATAAGGATCACCTTACGCGTAGAATGTTAAGCGTAAGAGAAATCTTACGCGTAACCTTTACGCGTAAGGTTCTACAAAGGGGACTACGTGTATCTTGTGAAGGATATGCGTAAACAGTAAGCTTTACGCATAAGGTTCACTCTTACGAGTAAGCCTTACGCGTAAGCTCCCATATACGCTTACGCGTAAGCTCTATGCTTAAGGCCCTCTTTTCCTACGCGTAACATTTCTTACGCGTATGTTAATATCCTACGCATAAGCTTATAACTACGCGTATGTTCTAATGTTTACGCATAAGCTTGCAAATCCTACGCCTAAGCCTAATTTTTAACCAAAATTATGAAGTGTTACGCGTACAAACTTGTAAATAAACAAATCATAACGTCATGAAACCAAAATATCATTAATAAGCTTAAATGGTTATTATGTTGTGATAATTAGTGAAAATTTAGACTTTAAAACTCAAAGTTAATAAATCACGAAACTTTTCACGACTACTTTGGACTATTGGACAAACAAGTGACTCGTAACAATCATTAACATATCATAATTCAATAATTAGACAATAAAATCAACTTTTGACTAACATAATGTCTTTCGATATGTTGGTTCTTTTGGCTAAATATCTTTCAGATCACGATATGGACGTTCAAATGAAAAATGTGGATGCACCAAATGTTCTCACAGTTGAAGACATCTTCCCCAATGGTTATCCAATGAAGATTGGAAAGAATAATCTCAGAGTCGACTTTGACAGCTTCACTTGTTCGGAATCTTCTTGTCAGATTGCGGTGGATATTCTAAAGACTCACCCTTATCAGAACATGATCACAAACTCTGCTACTGTGCCGGCGATCTATCTTCACCAATTCTGGCACACGATACAAAATCCGTCTCCGGACGTGACATGGAGAACACTGTACATTACGATTGCTAAATCCGTCTCCGGACATGACAGTGGCTATGAGCATCCGAAGCTCATGGAACTTCAAATCTTTTGGGGCATGGTCAACATGAAACACATCGAATTTGCAGCTCTGATCTGGGATGACATGATGACTTACCTGAAAAGGCCTGGCTCCAAAATCCCTTATGTCAGATACACAAAATTGTTGATCAAAAGGATTCTTGAAACCAATCCAGATATTCCCCAAAGACTTGAAGACCCCAAACATCACTCTGTGCTACTTGAACCAACACTCAATGTTGTAAGATTTAAGGAATCAACTACGAATAAAAAGGGTGTAGTGGTACCAAATTATCTTCTTACTGATGCTACCAAAGGACTTCCATCATACAAACGATATCTGTAGCAGTTGAAGCAGGGAAAGTAGGTTTCATTGATGGTAAGTCTTCTGGTACACCTGTTAGGAAGACCAGGAGAGGCAGTGCTGGAAGTATTGTGAGCACTGAGAGTACGAGAAGGTACCCAAAGAGAACTCACACACTCAAGAAGAGAGTTCCTCTTACTGAAGCCATCCCTATTCCCAAACCAGAACCGTTGAAACTAATGGACGAGGATTCAGAGGAGACTGACACCGATGAAGAGGTTATCTACTCAGAACCTCCCATAGATGACCCACTAACTGTTGTAAAAACTCCAAGTCCTAAGGCTGATAAAGGGAAAACTCCAGTGCTTGAGCAAGAAGAAGAGAGCTCCGATGAAGAACCACTGGATGAAGACAAAGACTACAGAAAGAAACTCAAGAACGTCAGACTTCAACATGTTGCTCATGAATTCACCCGTGAACAAACTCGTGGCCCCGGAGGGTCAAGTGGTGATGCACTATCTACACCAGCTTTCGATGCGGTTAATCAACCCGATAAGGGAACTGGTACCACCACCCACGAACAACAACAACGGCAACTTAAGGATTCTATCGTCTATGACTTTGAGGAACCAGAAAAGGAAAAGTCTGAGAAAATTCCTGATGAAGATGTTGAGGCTAAAGCTAAATAAAAAGCAGAAAAAGAAGCTCAAGCTCATGCAGATGAAGAAGCTAGGGTCAAGGCTGCTGAAGAAAAGGCTCAAGCCGAAAAGGAAGCCAAAGATTATCTTCTTGACAGTCCCACACATACACAAGAACGAACTTCTGAGCCACAAAAGGACCTTGAGCCATCTCATGACTCATCATCAGACTCATCTTCTCATTCATCACCACCAACATCAAAGGATAGCACAAGATCAACATCCAAATCCGTAAAGAAACCTACCGACACTTGGGCATCACGAGCTAAGTCTAAGATTGTTAAAGCTATCAAGCAAGCAAGGAAAAAGAATGTGGTCAACAAGAAACTAGATCAGCTTGCGGACAGAATCAATCTACTTCAGAAAGTGATAAACGAGATGTTGGGAGAAAGGGAACAAATCCAACAGCTTCTTAATAGAGATTTACAGGGTGAAATGAACAGGACTGCCAGAGAATATACTCACAAGTTTCTTCTCGACACTGTTCCTGGCGTGACAAGAGAAATGTTCACCAGACAACTCTATCCGAATCTCATGCAGTTGGCCAAGCAAACAATAAGATCAACGCCTTTAACAGTAACAATCAATCCAAATGAGCCTACAACTTTCTCCGATTTAGAATTGGTTTCCAAGCTTGTACTTCAAATGTCAAAACGATCTGCAACATTTACCTCTGACGAAGGTAAACTGTTTGACGCATTGTTGGATTACCAACTTAAAACATCATGCAAAGCGGCAACTGAAACGGCTAAGCGTCCTAGAGACGATGATGATGCGGATAAAGACAAAGAAACGAAACGCAAGAAGAAGTCTGGTGACTCCTCCTCTATGCCACCCCCACCCCAAAGGACTCCAACCGAAAGAAGATCTCCTCCACGTTCTGCTGCTACAGATAAACCTCAGGACTCTGAGTTACTACCATCAACAGAGAAAACCAGTGATCATTTCGAATACACTGGTGGTGACGATGAAGAGATCCCAGAGCCCCAACAACAACCCACCTCTTCTGCAACAACAAAGAAACCAGAATCATCATCAAAGCCAAAGAAAATGAAGAAGAAGACCGATGTTCTCTCATGGCTAGATGAAGATACAACCGAAGAATACGACTGGTTTTCTAGACTTGTTGATGCTACTCCCTCATTACCAGAAGGTCAAGAAATGGTAGATGGGCGTACTATGGAGCATGTGAAGCTGATTCAAGAACAGTTTAAAGTGAAGAAGATGACTAAGGCTGAGCTAAGGAGAATCAAGAATGATGCCTTCCAATTGCTTAAAGACAGCTCAGAAAGTGCAATTGAAGTCGAATACCATCTCGACAACATTGCACGAGCCATGTCGAACAATATCGATTGGCTCAATCCCGAAGCTAACATCGACTTCGCAAGATAAGTGAAGGCTCCCTATTACACTGATTGGACTAAACCTCTACCAACAATTGGCCGACCGGATCAACCTCAAATTCCATACCGTTACTTCTTCAACAATGACTTAGAGTTTCTTCTACACGGTAGCGATGTGACAAGGAAGTACGCTACATCACTCACATTTCCTTTCCCGGCAGCAATCTACTCTCACAATCCAGCCATCGAGGAAGAAGCCACACATATGTTTGCTAATCAAGTGGAAAAGTATGACCTTGATGCGCTGTATGGGATTCATCATTGGCCTGAACGCCGAAGAATCTTCTATAGAAGCTGCCAGGTTCTCAAGTCTAAAAAGGAAGTGTTTAGTGAAAAACGGATCATTGCTATCAAGCATGTTACCCTGTCGTCAAAGTGGGACTACACATTCCTCAAGAACATTGTGGTCAAACGACAAGACGAAGAGGAATATGACTTCTGTGAAGCAGATTTTCCAAGACTGTCACTAAACGACATTGAAGATATGTATCTCGCTAAGGTTCAAGGACGAATGAGACATTTCTCTACAACCATCCAACGCGAGTACATCAAGTCATTATTGATCTTCATCAGAAGCATCGTGATCCAAAAACGGGTAGAAGACATTCAGCTTGCCGTGGAATCTTATAAAAAACGGGTCAATTTCACAAAACCTCAACTAGACCTCCCCGACATCAACCGACTTCCTCAATACACACTCATCAAGAAACCATTTGGGGTAGTCTACAGAAGTGAACTACACTACAACTGTTTCATGGCTTGTAAAGAACTTCATAAGTTTGGGGATCACACTTTGAAGAAAGTTAGGGACGGGCTAGCATACAGGTTGAAAGAGATTCATGACGGCATCGGGTCACCCAAGAGATGGAATTCGAGGGAGAAAAGGGATGTTAAGAAGATCATCATGCGGATTGATAAAAGGTTGTTTAGGCGGGATCAGATCAGAACATTGGAAAGCTTCGTTGGTGGTCGTCCAAGCATTTCTCTCACGGGCTATCAACGTCCAGAACGCATTCCTGGAGTTATCGCTGGAATACTTGAGACTCCTGGTACTCCTTGATCTGTTTCTTTCATTAACTATTTGGATGTGTGATTTTTAACTGACTATGGCTTGTGCACACATAACAGTGTACAACCCGTACTTGTAATGAAAGGACGCTGTGGTACGCATCAGTGCCACAATCCTATAAAAGGAGCGAAAGATTCTTATTTTTGAGTAAAACTATCAAAACTTTCACTTTCAAAGTTTTGCTCAAAAGAACAAGTACTTCCCCTTTTGATTTTCAAAACCTCAAAAGTTAATATTACTTGTTGAGGGGGAGTATTTGCTTAAAAACTTTGATCACATAATTGTTCTTCGTGGTAATCTTCCCGCAAAACTCGAAATGGTCATATTCGATATCAAATTTCGTCAAAAATAACATTTATATACCATTTTTTAGGGGGAGAAAAATTATGTGATAAGAAATATGTTGTGAATTGCAAATGAATCGTTGTGCTAAAAGACTTAACCAATGAATTGACGAGATCTTAAATGTTAGTAACTCGAAAAGACTTGTCCGGGACGGGTAATAATTTCAAACTTCTTCGCTAGTGATGTAAACGTGTCTCGCAATGGACTTGTCCTAGTAGAATGTACCATTCGAGAAACTCTTGGTAGACATGAACTTTGACGGGTTTGACAAACCTTTCGAGGTTTGTCCACACCTTCAAGGTAGTTATTAGAGCGAGTTGTCACCTAAAAGCTGACAATGTAACTCTTTAACTATGCAACGTAACCGTGTCTTGCGGGGGATTGTCTATCTAGAGTTGATCAATTCAAAAGTGCGCGCTCTTCTCTCACCGTGCAGATTTCTGTCAAAATACTCAGGCACATGTGGAGGGGGAGTATTCCTGCAAAATCATAAACTCTCAACAGTGGTACAAAATGCTCTTACTCATAACCACTTTGAGAGATTTTCATGATAATGGTTTTAATGGCAACATAGGTTAGTCATGGAGTTATAAGGTGACTAAGGTTAGGAATAACCGTCCTATGATCAGCCAGAGCCGGAGGGATCTACCCAAGGACACCACCAATAGTTAGAATCTAGAAGTCCTTAGGTATGATTATAAAAAGGAGAAAATGAGAATCGGAGAAAGAAGGAGTTGAAGAATTAAAAAGAAAAGTAAAAGAAAATGGTGAAAATAAATAGCCCTCTTAATTATTCAACTTAGGTCAGACACCGGGTTCAATTCATATGCTATTGGTTGTCACTAGATGACATCGGTATTGAAGATTAAAAGTCGTCATGGACCCAGTGACGCATGCACTAAACCTTCTTAACCACTCAAGTTTCTCTCAACAGAAGCTTGTTTCATTCTCACAGGGAACCCTACGTAAACTATCGGCTTTCTCTTAGAGATTGCTGGTATTGAAGAAGGAGATCCTCTCCCTAGTCTCCGCTTAGGAAACCAAAGCGCACTATTGAGTCTAGAGCCACGAGATTCATCAAAAGATCTCTTAGGTACACTTGACAATTCATCGCTTGTCGTTCAACAATAAGAACACAAGTGATACATTATCGAGTCCTTCACAGATCTTAGCAATCTGTTGAGAACATTTATGAGAGGTTCACAAATGTGATCCTCCGTGATTGAATGGAAACTCCTGCCAGGGTCAACATCAAACAACCCTGACAGCAGGTCACTTCGGTAACTCCCCGTGGATTACGCTTAGTGTGTCTCAAACGGTCTACAGTCGTGAGGTGATGCTTCGGTGTACCTCAGTGGCTCATTTGAACTGTAGGTGTACTTCGGTACATCGCGTTATCTCACTTGTGAGACTCCAGTTCAGGAACAGCCTTTGTAAGAATTAGAGTTGTGCTTTCATACTATGCTGTTAACACTCTCGAAGTTCAAACTTGTAAGCGCTGGATTTTTCTAACCCATGTTTTATGTTTTCTCCTTATGGATGCTTGCGGGTGGAAAAGATCGTGCAGATTCTCCACATGCTCATACCAACAACAACACTAATGGAAGTTCTCTCAAAAGGCAACACAAAGTCAGAATGATTCTTCGTCAAAGTTAAATAATCTACAAAGTTTAAAGACTAAGAGAACTACATCAGTATTGAAATCCAACGTTAAAGAGCGTGTGAGCATGTTGGAGAAAGACGTGGAGACACTGGAGCAACGAAGTGGACCTGATGCAGATAACCACAACATACTATCACTACCATCACAAAGAACAAAGATCTAAGAACAAAGAAAATGAAGACGTCAAAGCTGAAAAACTTCAAAGTAAACAAGATCCCTACACTGGGAGATTGTTGGAATCAAGACACTTCTTCTCACAAGAAAGAAGAATGTCAGAAGACGTCAAAGCTACTATTACATCAGCACCTACAACGTTTTTCACTCTAATCATTAATTACCAACACTTAGGGGGAGATTGTTGGAATCACTCCTAAACTAGATTACAAGTGTTAGTAATTAATATGTAATAGTTAACTTAATTAAGGCTTTTATGTTAGTAATCAAGGCTAGGCTCATGTAGAAAGCCCATGAGCCTATGCAAAGCCCAATAAGGAAAGGATGGGAACTTGGTGTGTTGCCCTAGTTCCCTCCTATAAATAATCTTGTAACTCTCATTAGAGAGTTGGTTGTTCATTTTATCACAAAACCTACGCATAACCTTTCATTATATACTCGTGTGTTTGTGTTAACTTGTTCATCCGATCACTCCTTCATCTATACTTCTTATATGAATGCTTGTGTTACATAAATGGGAACCTAACAATAAGATATGGTTGTATTACATTGTTTTTAATTATGTAAGGTTTAGATGTTTGTCTTTTATGTTTTGTCATGACTCTCTCTCTATCTTATGTTATGTTGAACCTTTGTCGTGATTATGTATCTTATTAGCAAGATTTAGTTTGTCTGTTTTGTTGAACCTTTGTCAAATGATTGAATGTTTGATTTAATTGTCTTATGTCATCTCATGCTTTGTTTTGCTTCACACAAAACTATAAAATATGTTCGTGAACACAATTATAATTTTAACCCGTAAACCAATAAAGCTTCAAAAATTAAATACTGACTCTTGAGTTTTCTCATTTCTTGTGTATATATTTGTCCTCTAAACATGTTGTTGCATACCACACGATCAATCATACCTGCAATCTTCTTAACGTAATATCAATCTCATTTGTATTTGAGCATGTTGTCTAGAAACAAAAGAGCAAGACATGATGCATTTCTCGAGACCAATCAAGCATATCAATTCAAGTAAGGTAGGCAGTTTCATTTATCTTTCAATGTTTATATGTTTCTATATCCATGAGCTAAATAATTCATTCAACATTACACGAAACAACGCCAGGAAGACGTCATGGGTCATGTTGAACCAAGAACAACAACCCCATGTCGCTTTGCAACAAAAACTTTCGAAGGAGGAAGATGAAAGAGAAGCGAGGTTAAAAAGACATGTTGAAGTGGCTAAGGAGCATTGGAAAAATGTGGCCGCTCTTAGAAAATCAGCAAAACATAAACCTTATGAAGCTGAAATTAACAGTGAAGATGAATGTTTAGAAACATTCTCTTACGATATTTGCATTTGGCATACCTTTCCGATTAATTGCCTTAATTTCAGTTTTTACAATGTTTATGTAAAATGTTTTAAAAACATCTATGAATTTCAAATCTATATGTTTTCATCGGTTTGATGTAGAAACAATGGGTGATTAGATGTGATTTCTTCTTTGAATGTGTTTGTTGAATTGATTGTGCTAGTTCTCGCCATTTTTTATTTTCAAAAATTGTGGTTGCAGATTGTGGAATTGGTAATGAATTGAAGTAAATTTAGTTGATAATTGTGTTCTTGATGTTATTGATATCAAAATCAGGTTAGTTTGGTTGAAAGTGTGATGGTTGATGTGGTGTGATATAAATAAAACCGCATACTTAAAATAAAATAAGAGGTGGGTTGAAGACAAGGGTAAATTAGTCATTTCGCAGCGCGTTTGACCTTGACTAATGAAAAAATTAAAGATGGTTAAGGCAAAGGACATAACTTGCTACAAAAAGTAAACAATAATGACATAATTTGAAAAAAAAAAACAGCAATGGGGTGCAAAATCAGAAAACCACATGTGGGCATTTTTTTGCAGTTTACCCTTAAACGGGTTAGGCTAGTTGATCTGTTTTTAATATAAACTTATTATCTTCAACCTAAATCTATTTAACTTCTTGTCGAGTTCGGGTCATTTATCGTGTCGCGTCAAAAATTATAACCCCATCTAAAAACTAAAACCACACGCCCGGCAAATTCAAAAGGTCACAAAATAAGCCCAATGGGCTTAAAAAAACCAATTCAACTCAACATTGATTAATCATTGACTTGACTCAAACAGAATCCAGTCAACCAAGGAAATGAAATAGAAATAATTAGGGCTTGAAAACTCAAACTGGCCAGAGATTTGATTAAAAATGGAAGGAGTAGCTGAAGGACTATGGGAGCTAGCAGACTTACACGAACGGCATGGAGAAATAGCGAAATCAGTGAAATGTTTAGAAGCAATTTGTCAAAGCACTGTTTCATTTCTACCTGTTATTGAAGTTAAAACTAGGTTACGGATCGCTACTCTGCTACTTAAGCACTCGAATAATGTTAATCACGCCAAATCGCACCTCGAACGCTCCGTAAGCTCTTATTCTTTCAACTTTAAGCTGTGAATTGTTCTGAAATGTGTTGGTTTATGTTTAATTGTGATTCAATTGTTTTGAAGTTCATGTAATGTTAATCATGCCAAAGCGCACCTCGAACGCGCTGTAATTTTGTTTAATTTGATCAGTTTTGATTGAGGTTATTATGTGAAATGTCACATTGGCGCCTGTGGATGTTCGTTTAGTCAATTTTTGTTGGATTGAGTTGAGATGTATTGGTTTATGTCTAGTTTGTTGTGGAGTTGATGAAGACGTGTGAGGTTTTTTGAAGTGTGGTCCGAGGTAGATATGATGTGAATGTGAACCTTTTAGCTTAATTTCGGCTTATGAACTTATTTTCCAGTTTTAGCTCATAATAAGCTCATAAGTCATAAGTCATAAGTCAGGGAAAAAGTCAAAAACGCAGGCTTATGAAAATTTAGCTAGACACGTATATTGAGTTTAGAGAAGATTTGTTGAACTGTAGTGTGAGGTAGACGAGTATTTTATGACGAACTTCTTTGTTATATACTTATAATTGTTGTGTATTCACTTAAAAATGAGTAGGAGAGTTGGTGCCGAAACACTAATATATTGGATTTAGAGAAGGATGTGGTGAAATTGTTAGTAGTTTGTTGTTATAAAATATACTCTGGATCATGCTAAGCAGCTTGCTCCCTTTTAGTTCTGTAGCTCTGAAATGGCGAAATTGTTAAGGAGGCGGTTTTTTGTGAAGATTAAGCAATAGATATATGCATGTTTATACCAAGCGTTGACTGGTAAAATACTACGGAGTAATATTTAAGTAGGGATGACCTGCCGAGTTGGAATGACCCACCCTTAGAACCAAATCAAAGAAAGAATTAAGATGATAATAGTAGGCGGTATGTTGGCTTAAAAAGAACCAGATCAATTGTAACTGAAGCCTTCAATATCATAGAAGCATGATAATTCATACTTGGCTGGGCAGCCTCTTAACCAAATGCACGTCTACAAGTCCCAGTGTCTAGTAGATTTACTAGTTTAAACTTTCGTTGTGCATATGTGGAGTCATTCATACGAGCCTTTTTTTTTTGGTTTTAAATGCAAATAAACATAAACATGTATGCACTGTTTCACTTGAGAATGTCAATAGAGAATTTGTAATCCCTTTTAAGTTGGTAGAATACAAATGTCTAAATTATTCTCAAACAAGTTATAAGACCTCTCAGAAGCTTGTGAATCTCATGAAACGTAGTTAGTTGAAATCAGCTTGACAACAGTTGAGCCTATTCTAAGTCCGTAGTTATATGTACCCTTTTGGTTGATTTAGAAAAATAGATACAGTGAGGTATTTGCTAGATTAACCAACTGAGATTTAATCAGTGATGCTATGTGAAACATTAATTCATTTTTCTGTTATTGTGGCATCTCGAGGAGTTTATCCTTGAAGTAAAGGGGTCTTACGCTATATAAGTTGGCTAAACTGAACAGAGTTCACTTTTTTTACAGCAACTACTCTTGAAGTCTATCCCCTCATGCTTCGAGTTGAAGTGCAGAGCTTATAGCTTGCTAAGCCAATGTTACCATCTCGTTGGAGCTGTATCTTCTCAAAAACAGCTATTAAATAAGGGATTGGAACTCACTGCAACCTTCGGGGAGGGGTATGCATTCTTTGTCAGCTTAAACTAAAGTTACTCAGTATTCTCACATTTTGAAACATAGACATTCAGCTACAATTTAGTCTCTCGATAATAAGCTAAATTGGCATCCTTTCATGCAACTTCTACAATTGGAATCTGTGCTAATTGCTATTGTTGTTTGTTGGAAGGTTTTCCGGGAAGCTGTGGTCATGCAACTTTAATTCGCAGCTCGCAAATGCGCTTATCATAGAAGGAGATTACCAGGGTTCAGTATCTGCTCTGGAGCAGGGTTATGTTTATGCAAGTGATATGTACTATCCGGAGTTACAGGTGAGTGGAAATTTAATTGGTTAATAAAGAAAGGGCATTTGACATTTGGGCTGTGTCTTTTTCTTAGTTTGGCATCCATTATTCATTTTCCTCTCTATTCTTTTAACAAATTGACGCAGTACATATATGCAATCTAATTGTGTTAGTGGTGCTTGTGAACAGATGTTTTTTGCAACTTCGGTTCTGCATGTACACCTCATGCAATGGGAGGACGGAAGCTTAGTTGAAGGTGCTGTAAGTAGATGCAATGATGTTTGGGAATCCATTGATCCAGCCAAGGTAAGTCTATTTGTATCTTGCTGCATAACATCTTATGGGGTATAAATTAACATGAAAATTCCAGATGGGTTGTAGCAATATTTTTATATCAAATTAATTGCGTATCATAAGAAAAATTCTGAAAGCTCTTTGGGCTAAATAATCTCATTCTCTCTTTGAGCTATTGCCTATCATCAGTCATGGGCTGATGTCATCCATTTATTTCCCTATTCTTTTACATTTATGGGTTAGGGAGGCGAGGGTGATCATCCACTCCCTTGTCGTTGTCAGATAGTCATTTCAGACAATAATTCAAAAATCCAATTTTAGTTGGTCTTACTCTGAGTCAAGAACTGCAGAAGTTACTTTTTTATTGGGTACTTACCAAATGTCTTTCAATTTATCACCTATGTCTTTTACCAAATGACTTGATATGGCTTTGTTAACATTTGACCACCAATGTCTTTCAGTTTGCATTATTAGTTAGAAAAGCTACTATAGTTGTTAAAATCTTTAAACAAGATAACTAGAAAATGCTGCAATTTTATAACTAGCTTGGGCCTTTCGGATGTTGTATTATAACTATATTGAGGATTGATATCCCTAGATAGCCATACAAGCAACTTTCTAGTTCATTGGCTATACATGCAGTTTTGGTGATTAGTGATATCTAAGTTCATATTTTCTTATAAAGATGTTCCCCACAATCCTAATCTATTCTACTTTTTTGACTCCTCTTGTGGAACCAGAGACAACAATGCACTGGCTTATTTTTCTACAACGAGCTGCTCCACATATTCTATCTCCTGCGTATATGCGACTACAAGAGTGCCGGTCTACATGTTGACAAACTCGAAGCTGCTATGAAGACCGACTTACAGAAGATGCAGGATGCTCGGGAGCTCACTAAAGAACTCGATATAGTCAACGAAGGCCTCTCACAAACTGATCTACCCTATAGAGAGAGGGCTACACTAAGTTCAAGACGAACTCAACTTGAAGGAGAAATCAGTAATTTAATTGGCTCAAATGCTGTTGGCCAAGAAGTGTTGGAACCTGCATACTTTGGTAATGTAAAACGGGAATTGGGGGATAAGCTTGAATTGGCACCTCCTCCTATTGATGGAGAGTGGCTACCAAAGAGTGCTGTATATTCACTAGTTGATCTAATGGTGGTTGTCTTTGGCCGCCCAAAGGGACTCTTTAAGGAGTGTGGAAAGAAGATTCAGTCCGGATTGAATTCTCTCAAAGGTAGATTTTTCTGCTCATATCATCACTGTGACTTCTTGAATGTTCATTACTTATAAATAGGGGTACAAAATGGTCAGGCGGATGGGTGACGGGGATGGGTGACGGGATTAGAAAATGATGCGAGTGGTTTTCAGTAGAGGTTAAACTGGACTCAGGAGGGGGTCGATCCGCAAACGCTGTGCTATTTTTTCTTTTCCAAATCTTCTAAATGAATAATATTTAAATGATGATTGCTAAAATATCATTAATTCTCTAAAACAGCGATTTTGAAAGCTTTATATATTTGAATTGGATCACATTCTACCCGTTGGACACATTTAGCTAGTTTTTTTTTTTTTTTTTTTTTTCCTAACTTAATTCACTTGACCCATTACAGATAAAACATAATACATATCGACCCTTTCGTACAAATATGTGCTAAAATTGTCATCTACTCATCTCTACCTGAAGTGATAAAAATGCTTCATTCAGCAGAGACTGATTTTGATTTCCTAATGTTTCAAAGGTTTCTGGTCTTTACGCTTCTAGGTTGTAAACCATGGCTATTGAAGCTTTTTACTGCCCATTCTTATAACCTATTGAGTAGATCTTAATTGCTTCATAAGAGATATACACAATTTCTCTGTTTGTTTGTATTAATGCTTTATATGTACCATTCATCAAGAGAACGGCGTCCATAGTCCTTGTATTTTTCTTCTATATGGCCACAATTTGGAAAAAAGTGTTTATTTCTGTATCTTTTGCATTGACCTGAGAAATTTCTTGTTCGATCTTCTGTCCTATTTATAGAGACTGTTTTACACATTTGTCCTTCACCAGCTCTAGAACCTGAATATATTACTTGTTACATGTGCAGTGGAGCTTGTGAAATATGGAATAGCTGATGGTACAACAGGTATGCCTTCTGATCACGAGTCTTAATGTAAAGTAACTAGCAAGATGAGATTCAACAACTTGAAATCCAATGTAGTCGTTTACGCAGTAGATCTAATATGCCCCTTAAATTTCAATCAGAGGTGGATTTGCAGCACTCTGCCATTTGGATGGCTGGTGTGTATTTGATGATATTAATGCAGTTCCTTGAGAATAAAGTAGCCATGGAGCTCACACGTGCAGAATTTGTTGAAGCACAAGAGGTTTGTTGTCTGATTTCATTATTGGGGGTGCCTTTCATCTTTGTTTTTACTTATGGTGCCTGAATATAGAAACAAAAACATTGTCTGTATGTATGAGCCTATGAGTCTATAAATGCCATTGTGTAATTTATATTAATTTCTTATTCTTCTTAAGTCATTTGGCAATCTCTGATGATAAATCTAGATTATAATTTTATACGAGCCAGTTTGAACTGCTTCAATAGGATCATGAAGCTCTACTACTATATGTCAAACTAAAACAATAATATTTTCATGTTTGCAGGCATTATTGGAAATGAGAGGATGGTATAACCGTTTCCCCACAATTTTGCAAGCATGTGAAAGCATTATTGAGATGCTGAGAGGGCAATATGCTCATTGCGTAGCCTGTTATAATGAAGCTGCTTTTCACTTTGTTGAGGCATCAAAGGTATGCTGGCTGTTGTATATCTTTAGACGGATTATGAATTTAGGAGGGCCTTGCATAAGTAATCTATAAAGTGTAGACAACACTTAAATGATAAAATGGGAGCACAATCGCTACTTAAGATGTTTGCACTAGGTAGTTATTACGTGACAGAATATGCTAACCATGTTCGAGATAAAGTTATATGCGCGTATCTGTTAATATTTCTAGTTCAGTCGTAGGGTTATGCTAGTATTCATCTTTGTGGGCAAGATTATACCATGCCATTATATTAGAGGGTTGTTTTGCATATTGGATGATTGAACATGTTTTGAATTTGTCGTTATCTTACTCTAAAAGTAGACTTGATAAGTTAATGTGTGTTTTACTATATATCATACTCTGGAATTGCAAGCTGAATCAAAACTGCGAGCAACTTGAAATAGACTTAGATTGCCCATAATATATGGTTTCAGCTTATTTCGACTTTTGTCACTGTGTGTGTTTGTAATCCTGCAGCTAACTGAGAGCAAATCAGCACAAGCTCTCTGTCAGATTTATGCAGCTGTGTCTTACATATGCATTGGTGATCCAGAATCCAATGCAAAGGTGAACTTAGTGTTCTCTCATTAGCCAAGTCTTTTCGTCATCCCTTAAATGTGCTTAGAAGCTTTTTTAAATGCAGGCCTTGGAGTTGACTGGACCAGTTTACAGAATAATCGATTCTTTTGTTGGAGTACGAGAGAAAACTTCAGCTCTATTAGCATATGGATTCATTCTTATGAGGCAGGAAAATCTACAAGAAGCCCGGTAAATATCCCCATTCTCAATAGTTAGCCTACTCTATACTTGTAAGTATATTTCTCTTGACATTCTGAATATTGGGCCTTGGAGCAATCTACTGCATTTTACATCTGTAATTGACGCCCTTCCTAGTTCCTATGGATTCAATTCGAGGTGGCAACTCGCAACTCGGGCGGGTTGGGCATGTTGGAAAACAGGTCAAAACGGGTTAGGATTGAATCGGACTAGGTCGGATTGGGTTGAGCCACAAATACTTTTTTGTTCTTTTCAAATACTCTTATCAATAATTAATGCATTAATTATGGTTACATTGGCATACTTTGCATCACGACTAGCAGGTTTTGGCATATTTTATGATCCATGGTAGAGGGGATTTTGACCCATTAACATTGGTCAATTTGGGTTATGTTTTATCTCTGACAGCTTAAATTTAAAATATTAACCTTCTGTCATATTTTACACACTACATATCTGTGATTTATACTGCCAAAGCATTACAAACACCTTGAAAAAATGAATTTAAGCATAGTTCTAGGGGTATAATGAAGCCGAGTTGAGCCGAGTATTGCCAAGCTAGAGCTTGACTCGGCTACTAAAACTCGGGCACGAAACTTGACTCGAGATCGATCGAGCTTTAAATTTTAGCTCGAGCTCGCTTCTATAACTCGAGCTTGAAATCCGACTCGAACTCAAATGCGCCTACCTTTCGCTTGAGCTCGATAAATAGGTAGACACTGCGCACTTAATTGGATTGAGCCTTGGTATGGAAACTTACTAAGTGATAACTTCCAAATTCGGACAAACCCTGGAATTAAGAAACAAAGGTTCAGAAAGAGAAAAGAAAAAAAGATAGGTGCAGAGACTCGACGGAATCTGTTCTAACGAATGGAGTTAATTCTCTTACATTAGTAGAGGAATCCATCTATAGAAACTTCAGAAAAGATGAAGGATAAACGTCTATACGGTCGATCTCGAATAGCTCACGAGTTGTCTCGTCTCGTTTACACCCCTAGAACGTTGCATATGAAAGCAAACAATATGGAAACTGCTTAGAAATCTTTAGACAATTCAGATAACATGAAAAGTCAACACTCCTTAACAAGAAAAAGTAGATAAATAATTACTCTTCACATGTGACAAGTTCATTTACCTGTGAAACTCAAAACTCTTAACAAAGGAAGTTGTAAATGTTTATTTTACAACCAGATATAAAAGAATTTAATGTAAGCTGAAACAATCACGAGGTTGTGGGTTCAAGTCTTGTTGGAGACATGTGATATCATGTGTGAGATAGGTGGTATAGGTGTGTAAAAAGTTGCCGTTCTAAAAATAAAATAAAAAATATAAAGGCAAATCAATGCCAACAAAGCTATTACTTGTAACAATTTGGTACTTTTTATTTCAAACAAAAAATGAATCTTAGTAAATATTACAGCCTTTGTCCATTTAACTTCCGGCCGTATTAACGAAAATTTAGAGTCAAACCATCATAAAAACAATCACCATAGCCTTAACTTTTCACATTTACCATTCTGATTTTCCTGCCATATTGTCAACAATACGAATTCCAAAAGCAACACAAATAATTCATTTACGCTGATAAATATTTATACCATATAAATCCACCTATAAACACACACTGCCATCCTGATCACTACCGATTCATGCTGCCGGCGCAATATGTACAGGCTTCTTTAATAATTTTTTTTTGGAAAAGTGTTTCTGGTCAACCCATATTGTTTTGACCCGGACAAAAAGTTACACTTTATTTACTAGAATCTAAGTGACCCGTTATCAACCTGCTCATCTCGCCACGATTAATGTGTAGTGTCAGGGTTTCATACGTTTGCTGAGATATATTGTAGATATACTTATTAGAAAGTAGCTCAGTGGCTTGTAATGCTTGATACCTTCCCGCCTCTTTATTTTTTTTTTCTTTTCATTAGAATCATTGTCTTCCGCCATTAACACATTTAATGCAGGGTTCGGCTGGCAAGTGGGTTGCAGACAACCCATACGACTCTGGGGAATCTTCAACTTGTGTCACAGTATCTAACGGTGCTTGGGAATCTTGCTCTAGCTCTTCATGATACTGTTCAAGCCAGAGAAATCTTGAGGTCCTCCCTTACATTGTCAAAGAAGCTTTATGATATTCCAACTCAGATCTGGGTCATATCAAACCTCACTGGTATGTGTTTTATTTCAGTTACCCAACCACTCTATTGTTATGTTATATGTTTCTTCGCGTAAATACTGATTCTAGCATAATGGAATAACTAATAAAGCCAACAGTTTTGCAATTGAGACTAGGGGTTGCTATTTTGACACATTCGCTTATGACTGGGTTGGTTTGGGTAGTGTTTCATTTCCAATGGGTCAAATTTGTAAAATTTAAAAAGTTAGCAACAAGGGAACTGGTCAAATGGGTCGAAAGTTTACTTTAATGTGTACAACTTTAAAATGCTTTATTTATAGAAATATATTATTATTTGAATACTATATTACTTTAATATTAAAGATATACTTTATTGGAAAAAAATGATTTGGGTCAACCAAACCTGACCCAACCCGGTTTGATCGGCACGGGCACCAACAGAAATACTCGTTTTTTCTGTTACCTAACTCGCGTGTCTTGCCTCTAATGAAGAGGTTGAGATTTATGACGAGTATAGGAAATGGGGTATTTAGCGGGACATTCTCTAAATACGAAGTATGAACAAAAAGGAAAGCTTTGATATTTGTCTTATTATCTTACCTTTGTTTACTGTTGATAATAAGATGGTAAGACTTCTCTTGTTATGGGAAATCTTTAATAGCAACAATTTTTTGGTTGCAATTTCCATTTTTTGAAGCCTCGTGTGCATTTGAGCTAATATAATCGTCGCAAAGTTTGGATTGAATTGTTTATGGCTCTCAAGAGTTCCTCTATTCTGTAGTATACTTGAACACCCCCACAAAAAAGACTTGGCAACTCTGTCTTTTGCATTTGTGTAAGATGTTATTGCTCCAGCAGCAGATCTTTTTTGAATTATGATAAGAGTAAACTGTTGTGAACTATGCCCATTCGGACTAAAGATTAGTTTTGCACACTCAGATTTTATACTTTGACCCATCTAATGTCGTGAACATCCTATACTTGCCAAATAACCAGGACGGTCAATGAGTTTTGTTTATATTGATAAACTTTGGATAGATACCATTTTTGTTCTTTCTTTTTTACATCTAAATGAACTACTCCGTAAATTACTTATGCAGCATTATATGAGCAAGTACATGAAGAGGAGAATGAGATGGAGAATCGTGAATATGAGAAGAAAAAGATAGGTGAATTACAAAAAAGACTTGCTAATGCGCTTGCATCCCCTCATCATCGGGAATTGGTAACTTCAATTTATCCATTAATTCTTTATTAACTTTTTTTAATCCCAGCATCTCTATAAAATGTCAAGTGTCAACCTTGATTGTGCATATATTTTTTTAAGTTTACCGTTAGTTAAAAGTATAAATCCAATAGTACTTCGTGAAACTGTAGGTGACGTTTTTCATTCAAATGGGTTAAATATTAAAAAAACTTTTGCCAAATTGGAAATAGGTCACGGGGCCGAGCAGGTTAAGTGTATATGTAATGAAGTAGCTGTTAATAAGTTAAATTATCGTTGTAACAAGTCTTTAGAATCATATTAGACACCATCTATATTATAAAAACTAAGAAGAGGCTAAAAAAGTGTTGCGTGTTAACCCTTCCCCGATCCACCCTAAAAAAGTTGACAGTTACAAGTTACTCAACCTGCACATTATGCCACCTCCATGTGAAGCAAAACCAATAGCATTGATATTTGTAATTGTTACAAACTTACAATGGACAAATAGGTCACTCTTTTTTCTGAAGTTTCACTAAAAAGGAAAATTTTGCAATATTCAACTGACACATTTCATGAACAGATTGAGAAAGCCAAATTTCAAGTCCAAAGACTAAATGAAATTGATATCAAGCGAGCAATTGCTGGGCCGTCCATGAATGTCAATCTCGACATTCCAGAATCCGTTGGATTGTCATCATCTGCACCCAGATCTTCATCAAGGCTCATGGATGTAAATCTCGGTAGACGTGTGACCAGAAGGGGGTAGTTTCTTCCATCTTAGTATTCTTTATTCTGTTGTAGAAGCATGTCAACCATAGCGTATCAAAAGGCCACCCCACATTGTCATAGTTCTTGTAGATTCCTCTTAATTATGAGGATTTAGAGAATGCATCAATGTATATGATTGTAGGAACAAGATGTAAACGTACAATTGTGATTGTGATAGTTATAATTTGTATATTTATCAAGGTTGAGTCATTTACAGACTTTCTGCATGGGAGGTGGTTTACACCCTTTATTCTGATTTGCACACTCAACTGTACAAGCATATAAAACATTATGTAATGCGTAAAGTTGAGTGTCCCAGTAAAAAATGAGTGCAAATCAATTACCTTTCTGCATACATACTTTGCATCAAATTGATATTTTAGATTTGAATTAGTTGGAAAAGCCGAAAACTCACGACAAGCAATGTGAAATCGGCTTTTCATGGCGTCTCTGGATTGTCTAGACGAAGGTGACCTGTGAGCCATGGGTTCTTAAACTGGTTAAGAAATTAGTGCTTGTCCCGATACATATGTTACTGTGTCTAGAATGCTAGACGCGGCAATTAGGGTGTGTCTGAGGCTGGTTTGGTGATCAAACAGTGTAGGTGAAATGGAGGTCACATTGGTATCCAATAACAAGGAGCTTGGGGTTATAAAGTGCTATTATGTTCAGTTTATTTTCAACAGGACACTTTATCATGCTGACAAATACTCCCTCCGTCCCAAATTTTAAGTCCAGTTTGACTTTTCAAAGTCTTTTTCTTCCGACTTTGACTGTAATTATTTTTTTTCGTGTTATATAATACTTGATGAAAAATATATGAATGGATTTGTGTTTCAAATGTATGTTAATTGGTATACTTTTCATCAAGTATTATATAATACGAAAAAAAATAATTACAGTCAAAGTCGGAAGAAAAAGACTTTGAAAAGTCAAACTGGACTTAAAATTTGGGACGGAGGGAGTATTTTATTAGTAGCATCGGGTCTGTCTTTTTTTTTTTTTTTTTTTTTTTTTTTCTCTCTCTCTCTCTCTCTCTCTCTCAACATAATTGAACTCTAGGGATGGGCACGGTACCGAACTTGTACAGAACCCGTACCAAATTGGTGGTACCTATTTTTTTCCGAGCATGAAAGTGGGTACCGGTACCGTACCGGACGGGATTTGGGTACCGGATCAGATACCGGTACCGGAAAATTGGTATCTATACGGTTCTTCCCTTTTTTGTTAAACCAAAAAGGATTTCAAGAAAATGCAACAAAAAATAGGAAAAAACATGCATTTTCAAGTGATTTCAAACCACGACGTCTCACAAAACGCAACCAACACTTAAATAAATACTTCACCAAGATATTCGTAGCATACAAACATTCCAAAACTTATAAAATAGGTTCTGGTTTAATTTTCGTGAGCGGTTGTGAATGCAATAAATTTTTTGAACGTTTGGTTTCTTTTCATATGTTTTACATGACTATTGTTTGACATGGAACGGGCCAAATGGGTGTTTAGATAAGTTATTTAATTCAAAAATATGACTACTTAATTTTCATGATTTTTTTTCCAGTACTTCCCGCTTTAGTACCGATACCGTATTACTGGTACCGAATTTTTTTTGGCCTCAATTCATGGTACCGGTACTGTACCGTGTATTGGGAGTCGATACCGTTTTGGTACGGTACCGGTACGATTCCGGTTCGGTACCAGGATTCGGGTCCAAATGCTCATCCCTACTAGACTCAGACTAAGGAACAAACGAACAACAATATCTATGATAAATGGTATATTTCTATTTTTATTAAAACTTAGATGAGTACCCGTGCATAAAAACGAGATTTTATAGCGACATATAGTTGTAGTGATAAAAAAAAGATTATTGGTTAAAAAATAACCCTGTTCGACTCGGCCGATTTTGGTCTAAAAAACGGATCAAATTAAACCGGTCTTTATATTTTTGAAACCCGGTTACGTCGGGTTTGAAGTGACCCGGATCAACCCGGTTTTTGAGATATATATATATATATATATATATATATATATATATATATATATATATATATATATATATATATATATATATATATATATATATATATATATATATATATATATATATATATATATATATAGTCCCTTTATTTTCAGAACCCACCTTATCTGCGAGAACTGCGAGAACCACTTATGTACTCCTAATAATGCATAGTGTGCAACATATCAAAGTAAAATGACATTTTTGAAAATATCATAGATTTTTTTCAAATATTAAACTTTTTTGTTTAATCTGAAAGGGTATAATAGTAAAAGACATATTTTATTTTATTTATTTTTTTAACTTTTTATAATAAATCCCGTTTTTTTTTTTTTTTTTTTTTTTTTTTTTTTTTTTTTTTTTTTTTTTTTTGATTTCGTGCATATATGTTTTTAAGCTAGCAATCCTAGCATGTTTAATGCATATATGTTATTTTTAAGATAGCATATTTCTAGATTTTGTGATATATGCATATAGGTTTTTCGATATAATAAAATTTATAACAAACCAAGAACATAAATGTTACACAAACTTCGATATCGATTGAAATACAATTAAAATACAAAATTTTAAAAAGCATATATACATGAATCTATTCGATCTATACACGTGAGCACTAAATAAATATTCAACAACAAATGAACATATGTGCACACTCATTGTTATCATCATTTTTAGAAGCCGGACATATATGTACACGCGTACCGTCAATATTTTTTAAAAGTCGGACATATATGCACAT
The DNA here is from genome assembly GCA_019973895.1 of Chrysanthemum seticuspe. Classification (NCBI taxonomy): domain Eukaryota; kingdom Viridiplantae; phylum Streptophyta; class Magnoliopsida; order Asterales; family Asteraceae; genus Chrysanthemum; species Chrysanthemum seticuspe. Next base: position 113,179,102 of record BPTQ01000005.1, read on the forward strand.
TAATTGCCGTGAACATTCTTGTAATTACACCTGATACAAAAGAAAATACAAAAATTAGCAACAACAATATTATTAAACATACATGTTTTAAGCATTTCGTTTATAAGCAATCATTTTTTAAAACATACTTGTTTTAAAACATACATGTTTTGAACATAGATGTTTAAAAACATCATGTACTCAAACATATATGGTGTCCAATATGGTTTTCATTAGTTAGATCCAAATAATTAAAATATATATGTTTTGAACATGTATGCATCCATTTATCCTTGAATCTGTATTAACCGTAAAACATATATGCACGACACTTTTATTGATTGAAGCCGAAAAACACATATGTACCATTATACAATCAAAAGCAATATATAGCATTTTTTGAAATCAAAAGCAATGTCACTTTTTCAAATCAAAACCAACATTTACATCATCCACGTGTTACAGTATAGCAAATATTTTTAACCATTCACTAATTTAAAGATTTCTTTGGCTTTGACTACATAAGTGAAAAGTAAACCACTACCAGAGTGAAATTCAAATAATTCTTCCATCAACAAAGAGCACATCCTATATAGAGTAAATGTCTAATTTATGTTCGGTACAGGGAACATAGATCACTACAACAAACATAATAAACTCAAATGAGCAGTAAAAATTGTTGTGAGATTGAAAACGTACCAAACGACCAGAAATTTCACGCAATGCCTCTGCCCAACGTGAGGTAGAGTCTGCCATCATACTGACATTGTACCCCATATCTCTGAAGTATTCAGCGATGGTAATTCCTTAATATTAATGAAATGAAATTCAAATAGAACCTTGGTATCCTGAAAGAATAATCAATTTGAAAAGAGGATATTCGAAGTGGTGTCACCTGTTGATGCAGGTTTTACTGACCAGGTTTTAATATTTATAAAGTCTTGTTATACTTATGGTCTACCCTAATGTACTAAAGGGCAGTGTACCCGGTCGCGTGTAGTGTAGTAATCGGTAAAGCCGAGGTCGTCCCAAGAGCTATGTGTGTTGGATTATTACTAAGTCTAGGTGTCACAGATTAATAAAGGTTTCGATAGGGATTTAATTAATTGAACTACTAAAGCAGAATAAAAGCAAATAAATGATAAAGGGAAATCAATAGAGGAGAGTGGTGATAATCTAGTTAATCCTCCTAGCTAGTTATGTCTATGTCTACTTACTTCCAATTACTTCAGGTGGGTCGAGAGGACAACATTTGGTCAATTCGCCCTAACCTATCAGCAAAGATGCCACCACAGGAGAAGTCAGGTGTCCCCTCATAAGTCATGTTGTTCCTGGTCCCCTAAGCCAAGTCATTAAGTACCGCTACATGCTAGATTTATAATAGTGAATGCCCGGCCGTTAGGAACTTAGACACGCACCCCCTAATTCTTAAGTTCATCCAAACGATAGGTGATCAGTTGGTCAAATCGCACAAGTAGAAAGGGTCGTCAGTTGGTCATATCTTACCCTTCCCGTCTCAGTCCGCTCACCTAGGCTCAGTTGGTCATATCTCCTAGGCAATTGGCCTCTACCGCCATTCAAAACTACCGAACCAAGGGTGGCTACCAATAAACTATGCATGCATACACTTAGAAATAATTGTACGGAAGTAAAGTAAACGAAAACAAAACAATTAAGGAATCATAACTAGGCCAGCACCAAGAGGTGCTTAGCCGCTCATATTAATCATGCAAACCAATTCAATATTCAAAGGTACGAAATACATGAATTGAAAGTAAAAGAAATATAAAACGCTAATGCTTATCGTAGGGGAGTGATTTCTCCCTTGGAGACAGCTCCGTATGCTCCTCTAGACCTGCCTTGAGCTTTTTCTCACGTTCTCTGAGTGTTGTGTGTGGAATGGGATGATTAGAAATGCTGGAATTCGTGGGGTATTTATAGGCCAGATATGGGTTACGGCGTAACCAATATAGGAGTTACGCCGTAACCTTCTATTTCATCGTATTTTGCACTAGATCTGTTGGTTACGGCGTAACCTTATGAGTGGTTACGCCGTAGTCTTCATTAAACTCGGTTACGTCGTAGTAGATGCAATAGTTACGGCGTAAGTATCAGCGGCTTGGAACCTCATTTGACCTAATATAGTTACGTCGTAACCTTTGGGAAGAGTTACGCCGTAACCTTCTGATAAGTTGGTTTTCTGAGTCACGCAATAGTTACAGCGTAATGTGAGAGACGAGTTACGCCGTAACTTCTTCAAAGTAGCATACTGTGATAAATCTTTAGATATTTCTCCAGTTCCGCGTCTCTTTAGCTCCAATGCTCGTAATTTACCTGAAAGTGGAAAACAATGGAAAACAAGCGTAAATCCATATAAATGATATAAATTACAAGCATTATCGGGGGAAATTGACACATAATATTCAGGACTATTTGATGTTATCAAATATCCCCCCACTTGAACTCTACTTGCCCTCAAGTAGACCTTATTAGAAAGATTCCTAAAAAGATATCTCCCAAAACCTGGAAAATATAAGTTTACAAATCCCTTATGCTAGAATAAAACAAAGTCGAACACCTCACGAAAGGGGAACAAAACACTCAATCTCTCAACTATTCTAAGTATCAATTTCGGGGTGATCACTCAATCGCACAATCATAGCATGTATTCTATCATAAGCTTGGCGGTTACACAAATCTCCACGACTAGAGTTAAGGGCTAAACAATTCTCGAAGGCAATATGGGTAGACACGACAAAGGTTAAGGGGTGACTCGTCATTACTAACATGTCACGGCGAAGTGTGCAAAATCAATGATACATGACCAAATCCATGGCCAAGACACCAAAGATTGCTCACTGCATCACCTAGACACGCTTCATGACTAAAGGGCAGGATAAGACATGGGATATATAAATGGTGTAAAATAAAAAACAAGCAGGTAGTCTAAATCTATAACCAAGTCATCACCTCTTACCGTCCGCCCAAAGTTCAAGCTTTGAAGTCAAGAAACCGGATCATGAAATGCAATGTAGATGTGTCATTAGAGGACGTCGTGATGGGCACACTACCTTTTCTCCAACTGTTGGCATAACTACCAACTCCAATATGTAACCGAGGTGGCCTCCTCGATACTAAATCTATAAAGCTCATAACATAGTGCTTATAACATCGCACTTTACAATAACATAACAACTAATTTATTTATTTATTTTTTTCGAATCATTTTTTTTCAAGATAACAGTAAATACTAAACATAATATCCCCCCACTTGAGATGAACAATGGGAATTCGGGGGGTCTTCAATGATCTTCAGGAATGTTGTCGATGAAAGCGTGATTTTCGAACCTTTCCACTCGAACCTTGAACTTAGGCAAATGATGAATTACCAATCACAAATAAAGACTACAGGGTAGGCTAAGGTGTATAGGTGTATCGAAACAATATATCGGGTTACCAAATTGAAAGGAATGGCTCAGATGAGTGTATCTAGGGGTATCTTGCACTAAAGGTGAGTGCAACAAAAGGGTTTCACATGGGGGTCGAAAAGTCGAGGTGACTAATCGATAGACACACAATGATAGGCTGTTTGGGTGATAATCCTATAATATTGCCTTCTAAAACTGAAAAGTCCAAATACATCGAGCTAACTCAACATACCTCGTCTATGGTCTCGAAATGATGCAAAGGCCAATTTCTAAAGTTTACAAGCTACCGGCACACTCATAATTTGGTGGATTTGGGGTAAAATATTAGAAACGGATAAGGCTAATCTCACCATATAATATCAAGGGTTGTATGTGCTCGGCTAAGGTATAATCTAGTTAGGTTAAGAAAAACATGTCAAAATTTTAAAAATGGCATAATTTTTCAAAATAAACTAGAAAACGAGGGCAAAATAATGTTCAAGAGATAATTCTACTCCCGTCCCTCCACTTGAATTGTACAAAGTCCCTTTTGTACTAAGCATTAAATAAAGGTGAAGAGAAAAGTAGAATTAGAGCGAGAACTTCCCTAAAATTTGCTCCATAAAGAAAGAAGGCCCACGAAAAAGAGCGTGCCTTCGTATAAGCATCATGAACAAACTTCAATCCCTGAAATCACAATACCGACAAGCATAATTCTAAAAAGAAAAAAATGAAAAATGAAAAATGAAAAACAAACCTAACTCACTTTCGTAGGAATCACAGTTGCATTTAGCATATGCAACAAGCCTTTTAAACCACTTGGTGTCCCAAGTGGACGAGTGAAGTCTCGTGAGGGTTTACAGGGAACACACCCACAAAGTTCATTTAAAATACTAATACAAGGTTATTGTGTTTTAAAATGAAAGAATTAAAGCAGAGGAAGGTTACGTCGTAACTCTTTTGAGGGAGTTACGCCGTAACTGGCAAAACCTGACATAAGCTGCAAAGCGAGTGGTTACGGCGTAACCACAGAGATGGTATTACACCGTAATGATTAATGCGTCAAGAATTCTGCTGCTAAAAGGTTGGTTACGGCATAATCACATAGATGAGTTACGCCGTAACTCTGGTCAGATCAGCAAACTACAGCAGCAATTATTTCCTCGTTTCCTGCAAAAATAGTTAGAAAACACAAAACCCTACATAAATGGAAATAAAACAAAAGAAAGCGATAATTCGGGTTGTCTCTCGAAAGAGCACTTTTCTTTATTTACGAGTCTTTAAGTTAGACTCAGAGCCGCGGGGCTTCTATGGGGGCCTTGAACTTCCCCGACCTCTTCAATATCTTTCATCAAGTTATGCCTCATCCAGGCGACATTCGTGGCCGTTCGGAGGTATTCATTAGTTTCGATTTTCCGGATTTTACAAATTTTTTCCTCCGGTCCCAAGTGGTAGCGAGTGAATTCGTATTTTTCGACAATTATAGGTGGTGGTCTCTTGTAGGGAATCCCAAGGAGTTTGCACCTCCTTTGCTCATAAGCTTCGTCGTCGGGATTAGTAAACTCCTCATTCCCTTTCAATTCAAGGTAATCAAGGATCCCTTCAATGTCATCGTCATCAGAAGCTGTACCTTTAAACCATTCTTCATCGAGCAGATTCTCCACTAGTACATGCTTGCATTCTTCTTTTTCATCTCTAATCAACTCCTTGTCATCTTCAATTGTTATTTCACTCGTGTTGTTGAGACTTTCGTTGTTTGAATTTTCTCGATCCATGTACTCCTTCCAAATCTTCTCTTTGGTTAGCGTGTCCACATGTCCATACTTAATCTTCACCCAACTATCGAATCCTAGGTTGTCCAGCCAAGGAAAAATCGTTCTCTCCTCATCATTGGTTGAGGACCAAAAGAATTCGTCTTTTCCTATTCTCCCAGAGCTGCTTCCCCCGTTACACAAATCATCATAAGGGTTGCATGACGCCCAAAAAATTTCCCCAGGAGATTTTACTCTTTCGCACCAGTGACTGCGTATTTCCTGGTTGTCAGTTTCACTCAAATGCTCATCCATGCAGTAGATGTCTTTATTAGCCACTTCCTTTTTTCGAATGTGCTCCTCGTAATCAATTTTTAGCTTCTTAAGAAGATTCGGGTTAATCTTGGCATCCCCGAATTGTTTTGCGTACCAGTCATCAAATGCCAAGTCACCGAACTTTATACAATGTCTTTCACGCTCATGAGGGCATGTCCACTCTTCCTCTCTTTCACTATCCCCGCCGTTGCAATACTCGCGGAAGGGGTTACATGTAGGCCATGCTCATGTGGACTCCTCGTCAGTTATGATGATCGGAGTACACCAGTGAGTGATAAGTGGCTCTTCTTCATCTTCTAGGGAGAGTTTCTCGAGTCTTTCATCATCAGTATATGTAGGCCACATAAATTTGTTATGGTTGATCCTATCCTTATTGCTTCCTTCATCGCAAACCTTATTTCTCGGGTCACACGAGGCCCAAAGATCATACCAATCTCCCTTAGCAACTGGTATCATTTTGCACCAGTGATATTTCTTCTTAGATCTGGGTAGAGGGCACAAGTCAATGTCGTGGGACCATTCGTTTCCTGATTCGTCCACTTCGAGGAATTTTTCTGCCCACGTATCCCAGTTACGCCGTAACTGAGATTCTTGGTTACGGCGTAATTCGTTAGAGTCGTTTTCCTTAGTATTATTCATAACCCCGTTATTGCTGTCAAAAACATAGTTACGCCGTAACTCATAAGGCAGGTTACGGCATAACTCAGATTTGTCGACGAGATCAACCCCTGAATCCGTATCATTGGCCTGAACCTTCGAGTTATCATTAGCAAAAATCACTTTACATTCCATAGCTGGTTTAGATCCTTCAGGTTTATTGTTATTCGTCCTTACTTTTTCACAGAGCTTTTCCACCATGGATTCTAGGTTTTTTAGGGTTGTGTTGTGCTTGGAAAGGTTTCTGTCAGTGTTTTCCTGGAATTGTTTTAACCACTCATCTTGCTCTTTTTTTCTTTGGGCTGAACTCTCCAGGAACTTGTTGATTGTTTCTTCAAGACTGGGCTTTCTTTCTCCATAAGGCCCACGGTTGTAATTTCCGCGATACCCGTTATTATTTCGATTATCTCCGTAAAACGGTCGATTTTCTCCATACTTGGCTTCTTCAACATTTTCTTCGTCGACATGAGGACAATTCTTCATGAGATGTCCTCCTCCACAACTTTCACAACCCAATTGGATGGCATGAACGGTTTCTCTGACCTTCAGCATATCTCGACTAAGATTTTCAATTTTACTAGCGATTGCTGCCATTCCGTCAAAACTTCCGCCTTGGTTTCTTTTACTTCCTCCGTCGTGCCATTTCTGAGAGTGATCCGCCATTTTTGAATGGCTTCAATTGCAAGAGTAGGAGCCATGTTTGGGATAGGTCCTTGATAGTCCAGCATTTGCCTTGTAGTTACGTTAATTCCTTTGTAGAAAATGTTGACCTTCTGCTGGTTGTTCAGATCATGTGTAGGACACTTGTAAAGGAGATCGTTGTATCTATCCCAGGCTTGGTACAACGTTTCGTTGCCTTCTTGCTTGAAATTATGGATTTCCAAAAGCTGGTTAGAAATCTTTGATGGCGGACAATATCTCTGAATAAAGTGCTTCTTAAGTAGCGCCCAAGTATTAATTGCCCCGACGGGCAATCTTTCAATCCATCTTCTGGCAGCTCCAGTAAGAGTCATTGAGAATACCCTTAGTATAACAGCATCATGAGACACGCCCGGAATGTTGAAAAGGCTTGCGATGTACAAGACATTTTCAACGTGCTCATATGCATCTTCGTCCCTGTTTCCTGAAAAAGGGTTAGCACGAAGCTCCCTCATAAATTGGTCTTTGATTTCGAAACGGACATCCGCTCCAATTGCCGGTCTTACGAAACCCGACCCTAGTTCCGCTCTTCTCAACGCCAAATATTCCTCAAGAGTGAGGTCATCGATGTTAACAACTTCCATGGTACCTGAAAACTTGAAATTTGATCGTGAGAAAAGTTTAAAACCAAATGAAAGACTTAATATTAATCCTAATATAACTCCCCGGCAGCGGCGCCAAAAACTTGATGCAGGTTTTACTGACCAGGTTTTAATATTTATAAAGTCTCGTTATACCTATGCTCTACCCTAATGCACTAACGGGAAGTGTACCCAGTCGCGTGTAGTGTAGTAATCGGTAAAGCCGAGGTCGTCCCAAGAGCTATGTGTGTTGGATTATTACTAAGTCTAGGTGTCACAGATTAATAAAGGTTTCGATAGGGATTTAATTAATTGAACTACTAAAGCAGAATAAAGCAGAATAAAAGCAAATAAATGATAAAGGGAACTCAATAGAGGAGAGTGGTGCTAACCTAGTTAATCCTCCTAGCTAGTTATGTCTATGTCTACTTACTTCCAATTACTTCAGGTGGGGTCAAAGTCGAGAGGACAACATTTGGTCAATTCGCCCTAACCTATCAGCAAAGATGCCACCACAGGAGAAGTCAGGTGTCCCCTCATAAGTCATGTTGTTCCTGGTCCCCTAAGCCAAGTCATTAAGTACCGCTACATGCTAGATTTATAATAGTGAATGCCCGGCCATTAGGAACTTAGACACGCACCCCCTAATTCTTAAGTTCATCCAAACGATAGGTGATCAGTTGGTCAAATCGCACAAGTAGAAAGGGTCGTCAGTTGGTCATATCTTACCCTTCCCGTCTCAGTCCGCTCACCTAGGGTCAGTTGGTCATATCTCTTAGGCAATTGGCCTCTACCGCCATTCAAAACTACCGAACCAAGGGTGGCTACCAATAAACTATGCATGCATACACTTAGAAATAATTGTACGGAAGTAAAGTAAACGCAAACAAAACAATTAAGGAATCATAGCTAGGCCAACACCAAGAGGTGCTTAGCCGCTCATATTAATCATGCAAACCAATTCAATATTCAAAGGTACGAAATACATGAATTGAAAGTAAAAAAAATATAAAACGCTAATGATTATCGTAGGGGAGTGATTTCTCCCTTGGAGACAGCTCCGTATGCTCCTCTAGACCTGCCTTGAGCTTTTCCCCACGTTCTCTGAGTGTTGTGTGTGGAATGGGATGATTAGAAATGCTGGAATTCGTGGGGTATTTATAGGCCAGAGCTGGGTTACGGCGTAACCAATATAGGAGTTACGCCGTAACCTTCTATTTCATCGTATTTTGCACTAGATCTGCTGGTTACGGCGTAACCTTATGAGTGGTTACGCCGTAGTCTTCAATAAACTCGGTTACGTCGTAGTAGATGCAATAGTTACGGCGTAAGTATCAGCGACGTGGAACCTCATTTGACCTAATATAGTTACGTCGTAACCTTTGGGAAGAGTTACGCCGTAACATTCTGATAAGTTGGTTTTCTGAGTCACGCAATAGTTACGGCGTAATGTGAGAGACGAGTTACGCCGTAACTTCTTCAAAGTAGCATACTGTGATAAATCTTTAGATATTTCTCCAGTTCCGCGTCTCTTTAGCTCTAATGCTCGTAATTTACCTGAAAGTGGAAAACAATGGAAAACAAGCGTAAATCCATATAAATGATATAAATTACAAGCATTATCGGGGGAAATTGACACTTAATATTCAGGACTATTTGATGTTATCACCTGTATAGATTGAAGCCTCACCAGCAGCCACAGGCATGTTAGAAGTGTTGGCCACAAGTGTTGTCCGCTTCATGACAAAGATTGATAGCCTAACCATTAATTGAAGAATCCAAACACTTTTATAATCTGCTATATAACATTATAATCTGATAAACTATTTAAGACACAATACCAAACACCCCATTTGTACACAAATTAATCACCACAACACATCAACAAAATAATCATAGAAAGAAAAAAAACATATGACATAAACAAGAAAAAGAAACGTGAAAGATCCACTTGTTCATATAACATAAGTTCTTGCCAAAAAAAAAGAACCTTGCCGGAAAATAATCAAGAAACCACTCTCACGAATCGGCATAAACCGCTATCGGAAAAGCCAGAAACAAGGAAAAAAAACCCAGATCTAGAACCAAGGCGAACGAATTGCTGTTTATCAATAACATGTCCCGTCTTTACTAGTATAAGGGTTGTTTATTCGTGGCTTATAGAGATCAAGAGAAGAAAGGGTTTTCATTGATTTTCAGTTTAAAGAGAGGTGGGAGAAGAAAAAAATAGAGCGGCGGTTTTGTGAGAGAGATTAGGTCAAAATAAAACTGATAATTTGTTTATTGTCAGGACCGAATACTATAAGATTTATGTGGTTTGGAGGTCGAGGTTGGTGGAAGAAGATGAAGATCTTCATCCTTTTTAGTGAGAGAAAGTTAGAGAGAGGGAGGAGAAAACACAAGGTTTATTGATAAGAACAAAACAATACAACTAGCCAAATGATTCACCTCACCCCTCATGGAGAGTCATGAGGGGTATTTATAGGCTCTATCTTTGCCACTTACACGATACTAGTCCCTAAGGGCAAAGTATACTACGCATCTAGTCCAATTCACGTAAGTGACGTTATCTTTAGAAAAAGCGAGGCTAACAATCTCCCTCCAAGATAGCGTCACACGTGAATGGTTGCAATGGGACCTATAAATACAAAACAAAGTAAATTACAATAGTAATGAACAATGTTGACTTTCTTGAAGTGCAGAGTCTCTGTAGTCTAGATACTGATGCAAACTTGAAGTTCTCCCTTCCGATGACCTCGGCAAATGATCTTCTTGTAGCTCTGAACTTCAACTGTAACGGTCTAGTTAGGTTATTACTCCCTCCTAACTAGTGAGCCCTTTTTTTTTTCTCTGCTCCCTCCTGAACCGACAACACTCTTCCAACACGTCTTTAATCTTCAGACACGCAGCGGAGAAAGTAAACTCTTGAAGCACAATGGTTGTCGTTCTGGGAACATCATAACATAACTCACTTAGTATTGCATCCAAGTTGGTAAAAAACCCCGATGTACACCACACTACTTCTCCTTCTTCAGTCTTAAGCAAAAATACCTTCGCCAATCCAATCACGAAAGATGAAATACCAACTTCTCCCTCCTGATGGTTGCGAGCTATCGGAATCATCATAATGTTGCGTACATACCGTATTACCTTCTTGATGCAATTTTCAAACATCATAGCTTGATCATAATTTCCGTGAGAATATGTCGCAGAAATACTCTCAATAAACTTCTCTCAAACCAACCTTAAAACGAACCTCCTTTGAATTCACCGGCTAAATGTAATGACCACATATGGAGATAGCCCGGTGCGACTAACTTGAAAAGAAAGTAAACATCCCAACTTGTGACTTGCTGCTTGTTCTAAATTTTTGAACAATCCACAACTTCGTGTGACACTGAGCACAACAACGTAACTCCTTAAAGTGATGGTTACACACTGTGAGCACTACAACGTAACTCCTTACCAGTCATAACCAGATTTTCAAATTTCATAATGTGCTCCAACAAGTTATCTTGAGACATGCATCCAACCAACCATCGTCTCAGAGATAAAGAAGTCCACCCGTGAAACATCACTTCAATTCCGCATCAATAATACCGTACAAAAACTCCGTAGTCATTTTTCAATTATCGCTCAAGCCGTGAATTATGTATCCCTCCATGAAAATATTATAACCAATACCACATTTTACAAAAAAGTTCATCCAAATACTTTTTCACACTATTCGGATATAACCCTTTTTGTTTTTCAATCTAAATTCGTTTCATCAACGTGATCGCCCAGCCCAATGCTTCTAACATCATATCCCACGATAACTTTAAGACACAAGGCCCATTATCCATATAACCAAACCCGATCCATAAGCTATGAGATATCCGGTTAAGAAAACAACATATATAACAATTGACCTAAACCTAAAAATATCACATATCCTTTCACCTAAAAACAACGTTCAATTTAAATTAAAAAAAAAAAAAAAATTCAATTTTTGGCGGGAAAACTTGAGTAAAATTTAAATTTTTGAGGAGACTAAACGTTAAATTTTTACGCGAGATTCAAATTTTGGTTTAACTGTGAAAATTTTGGTCAAAAATTCAAATTTTTTGGCCTAAATTCAAATTTTTCGGGTCAAATTTGGCGTCAAAATTGTCATAACTCAAATTTTTCATACGACCTTAGAATTGATTTTTATAGTGAATTTCAAATTTTGGGCGAAATTTTTTTAAGAACCAAGGTTACGAGTACGACTTTCAGAATCACCTCAACCGAGCTTAATCCTCATCAACCACAACTCATTTATCGTTGAATCGATCCTACATCAACTTTATCATCACATACCTTCATCAATGGCAACTGACAAAGATCGTCTCAAAACTGCTTTCACAAATGCTATTGCTGGATTCGCCAATACATGGTTTTCAGAGTTTAATACGCAGTTTGCTCAACCATCTATGCATATGAGTCAAGAAGGACACATGGTTGATGTTATTGGGAATCAGAATGAATTTGCTACGGGCATACAAATGGGGCATCAGATGCAATATGCAGGGCAGTATGTTGGACATCAAGGGGGTCAGATTGTGAATCAGAATATGGGATATCAAAATGGGAATAACTGTTTTATGACTTCGGTTCAGAATGCTACCTCCGAACCTCAAAGCCAAGATTCAGGGTATCGTCGGTTCAGCATGCTACCTCCGAACCTCAAGTACAGGGTGTTGTTAGCAAAGAAAGAAAAATTGGGAATAGAGTTGACTGCTGAGGAATACGAATTTCTGTATCCAGGACGGGCAGAGAAAACAAATGATAATGCAAGCTACTGTCTTACAGTCAACAAGCAGGACACAACATCAAGTGCTACTTTTGATACACCTCCAGTCTATGACACAGATTCACTCAATGAGGTACCAAATTATAGTAATGTTGCTAATCAGTTTACTCATGATGAACAGCATTCTGTGACATCAGCACCTACTTATGATACATACCTGGACAATCCGAGTTGTAGCAATACGAACTCTGAAACTCCAGATGTGAATCCTAATGGAGGCTGTGTGGCACAAAATACTGCGACTGATGAGGAAACCCGTGCTTATTTTGAATCATTACTTAATACTTGTGGTATTGAAATTGAGAAAGTTAGTAAGGTCAATCGCGAGGTTAAGGCCGCGAATGTTAAATTGACCACTGAGCTTGAGAGTTACAAGGAGCACGCCAAAGCCTATGAATTTCATACAAACAAAATGTTTGAATTAGAAATTGGTTATCGAGATTCTGTTTTAAGAGAACAACAATTGCAACTCAAGTATGACACACTTGATGTGAATCTGAACTTGAAAATCAAATCTTTAAACAAGGAAATTTCTGAACTAAACAACCAACTTTCTAAACAAAAAGCACTGTGTTCTGATCTTGAAAAAGAGAAGAAACAGTCGATTGCTGATTTTTCAAAACGAGAAGATTCTCTTCTTGATGAAATTCTGGATAAAAATGAAACTATAAAGAAATTGGATAATTTGCTTCTTACAACGGGTCATTCCGCTAAATCAAACAAGATGCTTTCTAATCAAGTAAATCCGATTTTTCATACTAAACATAAAATGGCTCTTGGTAACAACCCTTCTTCGTTCCTCAAGAAAGCTCAGAAATCTCAGAATGTGTTGAATAATGGAAAACCTTTGCATGAACCCATAATTGTTCGTGACTCTCTTGAAACGTTGGAACTATCTGAGGAGAGTAGATCAAAAATGAAACAAAAGAATCCAGATCTTAAACCGATTGATTATAACACATGGAACAAAATTAATGGAATTACTTTTGTTAATCAAAAAGAAAAGTCAAAGTTTTCCATCACACCAAGTGTTTCAAACAAAGTGTCAACACCAGTTTCAAAATCAGTTTCAAAACCAGTTGTAGTTTCCAAATCTCTTTCGAAAATCGAACAAATGTCTTCAAACAATCCTTTTAACACAAGTGATACTAGAAGCATTCTAGAAGATGTTAAAACGAGAATAGGGTATCTTCAAGGGAGTGTAAAATCTAAAACCCATAATACAACCAACATCTGGTTTTCTAGTTTTGATATTGAACAAAAAAAGTTTTTTGAAACTGAAATTGCCCCTCAGGTGAATGCCATCAGTGCAAGGGTAATTCATGTTGAACAAGCACTTTTAAAAGAAACAGCTGACTTTGTCAAGGACCATAAATCCCTGGTAAAGCAAGCTAATGACAGTGTTGAACACATCAAATTTTTGGAAACTTTGAATGATTCTCTCTTCGAAGATGTGATGACTACCGATATCATGTCAATTATTTTACAAACATATTCTGTTGAAGATCATGAAAGACTCCAGTATGAGACATCCGCAATTGTTTCAAAATATGAAAAAGCTCTTGAAAAACTTGAAAAAGAAAACGTGTCCTATTTTAAACAACTTGATCGAAAATCTGAGGAATGCAAGTATGACAAACTGTCGTATGAGCGTGCCTACAAGGACATGCAAGAGCAAAATGATCTTTTGAGAGTTCAGCTGGAAAGTCTAAAAGGAAAGGCTGTGGATACTAAGTTTGCAAAACCATTGACTGAGGAGAAAACAAATGTTCCCAAACCGGTTTTCAAACCAAAAATGTCTATTTCTCAGTTTCCTCCAAAAGTCAATGAGAAATATGATTTGTCAAAAACAGTCACTCCACAGTCCCTGCCCATTAAAAAGAGAATTATCAAAGCTTTTGAAAAACCTGTTTTTGAGAAAGAAAAAGTGATTACACCTGGCATTTCTAGGAATAGTACAAGGAATGTGACCAAAAATCCAGTTAAAGAATCTGTTGGTTCTAACAACATGGTCAACAATCACTATCTAGAAGAAGCTAGGAAAAAGGCACAGACTCGAAAAGATGGAATTCTAGGTGCAACATCTAGGGTGATGAATTCTACAAGATTTCAAGGCACTGCTAGTAGTAGTAAACCATTACCTAGGAACACTCTACAAAAGACTAGGGATTGGCTTGCATCTAAGAGTAGTTGCGCAAAAGAAAATGCTATGCCCTTAGAAAACAACACTGGGAATTCTAAGTCTTTTTCGAACAAGAATCAATTTCCAAAAGACTGTAGTGACAAAGTTAAAGCTGCTATTTTAAACAAGAATATTTAATTTGTCTGTACTACATGTAAAAAATGTATCTTTTCAGCTAATCATGATACATGTGCCTTACAATATCTCAAGAAAGATAATTCTCGTGCCAAGGCACAATCCACTAAGACACCTAATAGAAACAAGCCCGTTGATAAAATGTCAAACAAAAAGAAACCTAATAGGTGGATCTCTTCAGGACGTAGTTTTTCCAAAAATGAGTCTTCCGCTGCATCTGAAAAGAAAACAACTCCTAGATCTTACCTTAGGTGGATACCCACGGGAAAAGTTTTCAACACAATAGGTCTTAGATGGATCCCCACAGGAAAGATTTTTGATACTTGCTCCAACACAGATAATAGTGAAACTCATCAAGTTAAGGAAGTCAAAACCACTACAACCGTTGATAGTGATCACCCTCACCGTGAGGAATCTTGTACTTCTAACACTGTTATTTGTGAAAACTCTTCTTCTTTGGCTGCAGGTGAATCAAATATCTCAGAACCCAGCTCATCAGAGGGTTCCAATTCTGTAAAATCTTCTTCTTCATTCTCTTTATCTTCTATCTTTGATTTTCCATTTCTCTTATAAAACCAACAAAAGCAAAATACAAAAATATAAAACTTTCAAAAAATACAAAAACAATATAAAATCAAAAATCCAAAAATATTCTTCTCACGACATGTCTCTCGTATAATCGATATTCTGTACGTTTCTAGAAATGTCATTCAACAATGATACGGGCATGTATAGATGCTTGAGCGAGAGTTCTTTAATATGTTTTCTAAAACATGTCGTTTCTCAAAATTTCTTCATAAAATGGCTTTCGTATACATCAGTACGAAACCCGGACCGAAATGATGACTTTTGATTATTTTCAAATCAAAACTCGTGCTTTGATCGAAAAATGAGGTGTACGCTTCAGTGCACTACATTTAAAAATGGTGAGAAATCATCATCATTTTGAGCACCTTTTCAAGATTGTTCAAAAAGATTTTTCAAAATCTTTCAAAATACTTTGTGCTCAAGATAACTCCCTCTAAATCCCTTTAATTGATTATGCTTTATTAAAGGGGGAGTATAAAACAAAAATGTTCCAAATTCATGCTTAAATCAAATCCGTTTGTCTCCCCAAAAGATTCTAAAATGTTGTTTAATCCGTTGATATAAAAAATATCACATATATGCTATTTTTGAGGGGGAGGAGACGTGATTAAAATGTGATCAAAATCGTTGTTTGAATCTCAAATGAGCTCGACTCAGATGAAACCAATGAATTGACGAGCAATTATGTACCATCTCGAGAAACTTTCTATGACTTGACCAGGACGGGTAATAATTTCAAGCTAGTTATCTAGTGATGTAAACGTGTCTCGAATCGGTCTTGTTCATTTAAAGTCGATCAATTCAAAAAGTGCGAACTCTACTCTCACTGTGCAGATTTCTGTCAAAACTTATAAGCACATATGAAGGGGGAGTGTTTCTGAAAGAAAAAAAACTCACGGAGTGTTGCAAACATGTTTTCTATCATAAACACTCTGAGAGATTTTCAAGAAAAATGTTTTTATGGCAACAATAGGACAGTCATGGAGTTATAAGGTGACTAAGGATAGGAAATCCGTCCTATGATCCGCCAGAGCCGGAGGGATCTACCCAAGGACACCACCAATAGTTTGTACTAGAAGTCCTTAGGAATGATTGAAAAAAGGAGTAATGTGAGAAAGGAGAAAGAAGGGGTTGAAGAATTAAAAAGAAATGTAATGAGAAAGGGTGAAAAGAAATAGCCCTCCATATTCAACCTTAGGGCAGAAACCGGGTTCAATTCATCTGCTACTGGTTGTCACTAGATGACACTGGTATTGAAGACCAAGACGTCATGGACCCAGTGACGCACTGCACTAAACCTTCTAGCCACTCAATTCCTCTTAAAAGGATTTGTTTCATTCTCACTGGGAACCCTACATAATCTATTGACCTTCTCTTAGAGATCGTTGGTATTGAAGAAGGAGACCTTCTCCCTAGTCTCCGCTCAGGAAAACCAAAATGCACTAATTGAGTCTAGAGCCACGAGATTCATCAAAAGATCTCATAGGAACACTTGACATGACATCTCTTGTTGTTTATCAATAAGGACACAAGTGATATATTATAGAGTCCTACGCAGATCTTAGCAATCTGCCAGAACATTTATGAGAGGTTTCACATCTGTGATTCTTCAGTGATTGAATGGAAACTCCTGCCAGGGTCAACATCAAGCAGCCCTGACAGCAGGTCACTTCGGTAACTCCCCGTGGATTACGCTTAGTGTGTCTCAAACGGTCTACAGTCGTGGGGTGATGCTTCGGTGTACCTCAGCGACTCATCTGAACTGTAGATGTACTTCGGTATATCGCGTTATCTCACTTGTGGGACTCCAGTTCAGGAACGGCCTCTGTGAGAATTAGAGACGTGTTTTCACACTATGCTGTTAACACTCTCGAAATTCAAACTTGTAAGTGCCGGAATCCGCTTATTACTAACAATGTTTTATGTTTTCTTCTTATGGAAGCTCTGGAGCGGATGGATCGTGCAGAGTCGCCACATGCTCATACCAACAACACATGAAAGTTCTCATCATAATCAAAGGAGATGATTCTTCGTCAATGTCAAAGAATCTACAAAGTGTAAAGACTCGAGAACTTCATCATTGGAAAATCAAAGTCAAATAGAAGTGTGAGCATGGTGGAGAAAGACGTGGAGATACCTAACCGACGAAGTTGACAACGGCAGACAATCACATTATCTGATCACAAAGCATGAAGGAACAAAGAATCAAGACTATTCTATATCTACGCACAAAGTTCTAGCTCGAGAAAAGTAAAGACCTAATCAAGTGGAGCATCGTTTGAATGACCACCCCTTAGGGGGAGATTGTTAGCCTTAATAGTTTTATTAGAAGTGATGGTCATTCACTTTTAGGAACTTTGTATCGTGTGTTAGATATCGTGATAGAATAGTCAACGGGCTAGTGGATTGGGCTAAGTTAAATGGCTAATAGTTGAGACTTGCTAGCCGTTTATGAGCTTAAGCGTGTCAAATCCAAAGCCCAATCCAGTCCACGAAAAGCCCAAGCAAAGCCTTTAGGGTTTTAAGTTGCTTGTACTATAAATACCCCTCAAATGGTCATTTGAGGGGTGTGCTTGAGTGTGTGTGTGTGTGTGTTTTTCCTTTGAAGCAATATAACATCTTATTGTTTTCATCTTCTTTTCTCTACCTCTCTAAACATATACATACGAATTCATATTCAAGTCACCAAGTTCTATTCTTTATCTTTCTTATTCATACGCATAACGTATTTGTGTTTGGTTTGTGTTGGGTTCGCTTGGTAAAGTGATAAGGTTGATATATCTTTGGTCATAACATTTATCCTGGACATTAATGAAAAAATATTATTTGTAATTCCTAAAGTACCCTCTAACCATTTTCAAAAGTTAACTTATTGTTTCACTTTATTACATTTATGGCACAAGTCATCTTAACCCTTGATCAATTAATCTAATGACTAAAAGGTGGTTCTCGCAGTTCTCGCATTTAAGTAGGGTTCTGAAAATAAAGTTTCACAATATATATATATATATATATATATATATATATATATATATATATATATATATATATATATATATATATATATATATATATATATATATATATATATATATATATATATATATATATATATATATATATATATATAGGGGCGCGTTCTATGCAGTACTCATATTAGATGCAGTACTTTACAGTACTCATTTAAACCAATAATAATTTAGTATTATTAAATCTTTTAAATTAATTCAAAAGGGTAAAATAGTAAAACACATTTTTATTTTTATTATTGAATTTTTAATTTAAAAAACGTTTTTTTATACCCCTTAATTTTCAGAATTAAAAAAATATTTTATTTTATTTTCGGAAAAATGAGATGCATATGTGTTTTTCATTAAATATTATAAATTTACATATATTTGTTTTATACAATTATTTAGACATCAAACTTGTTTTGCTTATAATGGTAATTGCACATATGTTACTAGTGTATATTCCTCAATCTTATAAATTTATAACAAATAACAAAAATATATACATGTAACCTCTAAATTTATAACAAATCAGAAACATAAATAGTATACACAAAATTTTGATATAAAATAAAATACAATTCCTATACAAATGTATCATGTTAAATATAGATGTGCACGTCATCAAAAATCATGTGTGCACTCTTCAAGGAACATACGTGCACGCTTCAGTTTCTCATCAAATTCATTAGAACATATGAGTGCCCTTCCAGAACATATGTGCACACTGCATTTTCTCGTCAAATTCATTAGAACATATGTGCACGCTTCACATTTATAGATGATATACTATCAAATTTGTTAGAACATACGAGCACCCTTTCAAGAACATATGTGCACGTTGTGCTTTTTCGTTAAATTCATTACAACATGTGAGCACGCCTTTCAAAAACATATGCGCACGCCGCACATTTTTTGTGAGCACCTGGTCTTGCATTAACCGCAAATTAAAAGGAATATACATGATTATTATAATTAGGAAATCACATATACTATTGCTTAAGTATTATAACCAAAAACATAAACATGTTAGCTATAAAAATCATTCAACAAAACATTAAAACAAACCAGTTATGTTAGCATTCATTTATCAACCACAAACGAATTATGTCATATTTAAATTAGAACTTTAGAACATTTCTCATATCCATTAACCTACTCCTATCAGTTTAGTGGGAATCATATAATACCAAGAGTACCATTGCAATATTACTTATACTACGTATTGCATTATCCTTTAACTAGTGAGTTAACAAGTAATTTGGCCACACAAACATCCAATAATTGAAGAGAACCACGTAAACAACAAAAAAATGTAGGGACACCGCATGACTACGGCAATACTTTCTAGATATAAAGATCAATTGACTAAAATTTTATATATGACTTATGACTTGTTGATGCCTCTGTCAATTGATTCGAGAAGTACCTACAAACATTTTTATAGCAAAATTTACGAATCAGCTAATTTATAAATTTTCTTGAAACATGGAATCATTACTTAATAAATTTATCGACACAACTACAATGGTTACTTGATCTTTCCGAATTAACCAGATCTTTTGCCTTAAACAAAACTTGTTCCCATGGTCTTATCACAATCTGAAATACTTTATATAGCTTTATAAATTAAAACACTAATTGACACAAATTAACATCCCATTATCGCATCATCGGTTAATTTTTATTTACCGAAGTACCACGTTAGTAACAACCGGTTGAGATGATGAATAGTGAGGTTGAAGTGAAAATGGATCAAATAATTGATTGCAAAAACCAAACCGGATAACAAACAAAAAACGATTTTAACAACTAAAATTAACGATTTCGAAAACGAAGAATCAAATAATGATTATGATATGCTTATTAAAAACGAACCTGAAATCAGTGACGGCGGTGTTATTCTGTTTGTGATGATAGGGTTTTGGGGGCTGAGAGAAAAAGAGGGTTTGTGGTTTATTGTTTTTTTTCCCGAATAATAGATCTGGGGAAGAAGATAGGGCGGTTGTATTTTGGGTGGGTTTTATCAGAGGCGGTAGTTTTTCTTTTAGGAGGATTTCTAGGTCTTTAACACTTGTATTGGGATGGATGCAAAGTACCTAAATTGCCCTTTTAGCCTTTTGTTTAATTGTAAAAAAAACTTTTATTTTTTGTTTAATTGCAATTTTGTCACTTTTAATTTTAACCATTGATCAAACTTATCCAATGGCCTAGATTCATTTTAAGAGTACTGTAAAGTACTGTATATAATATGGGTACTGCATAGAATACAACACTATATATATATATATATATATATATATATATATATATATATATATATATATATATATATATATATATATATATATATATATATATATATATATAAAGCATCAATATCCCTAGCCAAAATCCAACCCTCTATCTTTAAGATTCAGACATCCAAACCTAAATTTACACACACCATGTTGGGAATTATGTGAAGTAGGATTTCTGCTGTCATTACTGCCGAAGGATTCTGCTGAAGTAGAAGCAGAATCTGCTGAAGAAGACATTCTACTGAAGAGTAAAAGCCGTGCTGTGTTTCTGCTGAAGGGTGGAAGCTGACTAGGATCAGCATGACTTGTATTATTTAAATGCTAACCCATCATTATCTTTGAACGGCCCGAGGTTAGCATGGGTATTATTGTACTGCTCAATATTTGTTTAATGTATTAGTCATTAAATGCATGCTTGCATGTTTAGTCGATTGGGTTGTAATAGATTAGGGTTCCTTGTCTATAAAAGGAACCTCATAGTTTGTAATAGAGACAACTTGAAACATAGAGTTTCAGTGAATAAAAGATCCATAGAGGATCTAAGTGTTCTTAGTTATAACAACTTGTATTTACTTTCCGCTATAGAATACGAGTTTTAGAGACTGTCTATTAGTTTGCTTATGATTACATAGGTAACACTAACGATCCACGAGTGCTAAAGATCTGTCAAGGTCTGAGAGTTTTCAACAAGTGGTATCAGAGAGGGTGGCTCTTGATCTAGGGTTAATAGGGTTTTTGCAGCATTTTTGAAAAGAAAAGAGGCAGCAGGCAAAAAGCGAATCTACAGGTTGTTACTGTTGTTGACAGAAGGAGCTTCGAAGAGTAATCCATTTTTGAGGGATGAAGTTATGTTTCCTTATTTGATGAATGATGAGTACGAGGTCTGGGCTAAGAAGATGGAACACTGGATCATGAATAATGATATAAATATCTGGAAGGTGATCCAAAATGGCAACAGTTTGAAAAGGATTAGAAGTGATCGTGATGGAAATATCATTATTCTTCCTCCAACGACTGCAGATGAACACATTGCTATACAAAGAGAGTCAAAGGCCAGAACTATCTTGCTTAAATCTATTCCTGCTGATCATGTAGCAGATTTTCGCTATATGGATGATGCAAGTCTTATATGGAATGCTCTCAAAACAAGGTATTGTGGAAAGGGTGAATTCAAGAAGATGAGCAAGGAAGATAATGCTAAGGTTATGCTGACGAATTTGCCAGTCCGCCAATTGCTCTCATGGGCATCTCTCAGGTACATACTTGTGTTTTTGGTTGTAAAGAGAGATATAATGAACTTAAGGAAGCCTATGATGAAATGAAACCTAAATATAATGCATGCTATGTTGACAATGAAGCTTATAAACATGCTTTAAAAACATTAGAAAGACAAAAAGTTTGGTTTCAAAAGAATCAAGTGGCTTATGATGAAACGATTAGGGTGCTAGAAAGTGATCTAGAATTTGCTAGAATTGATTTAAAGCGCACTGAGAAAGAAAAAGCTACTGTAGTGTCTGAAAACAAAATGCTAAAAGAGAAACTAGATGAGGAAATTGCTAGGCATAAGGAATGGTTATTGAATGGAAATAAGTTAGCTAGTCACATCTATGCTAGTCAAAATCCTAATACTCCTATAGGTTTAGGCTTTAAGAAGTATGTAGGAATAGAAGCTAGGGATGACACTCGTAAATCTACACCAGCAGGATTAGCTAATTTTGTTAAAGAAGGTGATTTACATGCTGAACGTGGACCTATTAGAGGTGAACACATGCCCATTGACCTGTCCATTCCTGTTGACTTTGATGGATCACACCATTAATATGGAAAAAAGTCAAGTGACTTGTCAGACCTTAGTGGCCAAACTAATGACTCTGTCTCTTGCTCTAAAAGTGACAAGTCGTCAGACCTAAAGTCCACTGTCTATGCCTCATGTGATTCAAGTGAAAAGTCTGACTCACCTAGGCACACACCCAAGACTACACCCAAGCCCAAAGTAGCTGATGATGAGCCCAAAACAAAGACAGTTACTTATTCTGTTAAATACAATTTTGCTTCTAGTTTTGTTCCTGATAAGTTTAAATGTAATAAACAAAGTTGTGTTAAGAATAAGCCTTTTAAGAAGAAATCTTGTTTTGTGTGTGGTAGTAAACTCCATCTTATTATAGACTGTGATTATCATGAGAAAAAGATGGGTGTTTCCTCTGGCCATAAGACTTCTAGACCCACATGGACTAATGTTGCTAGTATTCCTCCTTTTGTTCCCAAAGTTGCTCATGTGAAAGCAGGTAAATCAGTTCCTTCTGGTAAACCAAAGGTGTATGCATTTGTTTCTGCTGACAGGCTTAATAGCCTTTTCCAGTTCCCTCTGGTTGAGGATATTCTTCACCAGTTACTACTGGATGGTGGAACAGTAAGGCTAGGCTTATGCCCTATAGACCTAAAAGTTCTTATTTTCAGTCATATACACCTTATGTATCTCATATGAATAAGGCACATGGTGGAGTTAGTGTGGCAACTATTGTTAAGCCCTCAACATGTTATTCTTGGAAAACTCAAAGGAAAGGTTCATTCTGGGTACCCAAGAACAATAGTCTTTGTCAGGTGCATTGATTGAGGGGAGGCATAAGCCTAAGGGGAGGCTTATTGTTGTATTTTTGTTTTCTAACCATTTTTGCAGCTGTTGGATCCTCATACGCCTAAGGGGAGGCTTAGTGTTTCTACTGACACTAAAAAACTGTCTTTGGTTTCTGCTGTTGCTTGATGGTATCTTGTACATGTTTTGGTTATTTCTATTTCTTCTTAGTTTTATTAAAAAAAAAAAAAAAAAAAAAACTCTCTAACCTGTCTGTGTTCAGTTTCTACTCTCTCTTGCTTGCAGGTTTTGGTGTTGGTTCATTACTACACCACTCATGGTTTTCATCTCACCATGTCTTTCTGACACAAGAGTTGGCTAGCCCACAAGATTATGGCTTGTGGTAAAGGCTGCGGAAATCCATAAATGGTAATCAACTCACCATGATGATGACGGCATTCCATCAAAGAGTTGGCTAGTCCTGAGCAAACGGCTCCAGGTAAAGACAAGTCAAATCCGTTTATATAGTTGTTGATTTGCTACTAAATCAGATGGTTATCAATGTACCATAGTTTTCGGACTTAAACATCTGGCTACTCCAGTAGTGATGGCTATTGGTAAAGAGACATCAAATCCATTATTTTCAATGATTCACCTATCGCAGGAGATAACACACCTGGATGTGATGAGAATAGTTTGCAACTGATAAGTATTGATGTACATTATGTCATTTGTTGCTGCAAAGACCTGGCATTTCAAAGCTTGATCATCATAGAGATGAGTTTATTATTGGTTCTTTGCTACTGATATGTGAAAATAATCCTCTAGTATTGAAGTCTCAAAGATCTTTCAAGGTCAGGAAACTGGAACTTAACCAAGTCAAATTCCAGTTTAGGGGAGGATTGTTGGGAATTATGTGAAGTAGGATTTCTGCTGTCATTACTGCCGAAGGATTCTGCTGAAGTAGAAGCAGAATCTGCTGAAGAAGACATTCTACTGAAGAGTAAAAGCCGTGCTGTGTTTCTGCTGAAGGGTGGAAGCTGAATAGGATCACCATGCGCTGTATTATTTAAATGCTAACCCATCATTATCTTTGAACGGCCCGAGGTTAGCATGGGTATTATTGTACTGCTCAATATTTGTTTAATGTATTAGTCATTAAATGCATGCTTGCATGTTTAGTCGATTGGGTAGTAATAGATTAGGGTTCCTTGTCTATAAAAGGAACCTCATAGTTTGTAATAGAGACAACTTGAAACATAGAGTTTCAGTGAATAAAAGATCCATAGAGGATCTAAGTGTTCTTAGTTATAACAACTTGTATTTACTTTCCGCTATAGAATACGAGTTTTAGAGACTGTCTATTAGTTTGCTTATGATTACATAGGTAACACTAACGATCTGTCAAGGTCTGAGAGTTTTCAACAATTGGTATCAGAGCGGGTGGCTCTCGATCTAGGGTTTATAAGGTTTTTCTCTAATTAGGGTTTATAACTTTATTTATCTGGTGCAGCAGTCGTTAAAAGCAAAGTGGCAGCCGTCACGAAGATGTTCAGATCTGTGTTTATATTGGCGTTCGTTTATATGCTGGTATCACATGGATGCAATTAATGGGTTACTAGTCTTGGTGAGTTGAATTTTTATTCAACGATGAACCCTAGTAATTAACATTTTTTTCGGCTTGATTTGGTGTTCCTTCTGGCTGCATATTTTGATTCGTTTTGGTTTCTGCTGACCGGTTTCTGCTGAAGGTTTTGGTTTCTGCTGACCGGTTTCTGCTGAAGGTGCGTGTCTTATCATATCTCAAAGTGAGTCAGGCACTTTTGAGATAACTTGTTTGTACGTTAATGATGTGACAAAGAATTGATGATTCTAGTGAAGGGGTGAGATCTACAAAAAGTACTTAATGCTCGCATTTGCTATTACTTTAAGGAGTTACATTGTAGTGCTCAGTGTTAGTGAAGGGGCGAGATCTATAGAAAATGTGCTTAATGCTCACATTTGCTAGTGCATCATCTGAGTTTGGAGTCACGTGGATAGTACAAGATATAAGACGCGTGCTTTGGTGTTTCCACTGGTTGACTATTTTGATGCTGCTGCTGATTTGCCTTCTCTGCTGTTATTTATTTTGTTTAGTTAAAAATAAAAAATAAAAAAAAAATAAAAAAATGAGATGGTTAGTATAATTTTAAGGGGAAGCTTATGGTTTATATACTTACTATCTACATGCATCACTTGAGGGGAAGCGTCTACGAGTTGCACAAGACCCCTATTAGATGATTACAAAAAAGGGAAGAAGATTCATGATGTGCAGCTTATTATATGTGATGTCATGTTTTAGCATTGTTTCTTATACAGGTTGTTTTGTAATATCAAATAGAGGAAGATTGTTGGGAATTATAGATTTGATGTTTACAAAACCACGAGCAAGAATGAAGAAAAAAAAGAAACAATGAGGACCTAATATGTAATAGTTAGCTTTTCTAGTAAGCTAGGGTTTGTAACCTCCCTCTATTATATAAAGAGGGATGGCGGCAAGGGTTACAAACTAATCCTTTCATTTTATTTCATAGTAGACTTCTCCTAATGAGAGTCTAACAAACGCATAGAGCGTCTTGTAGTAGTAGTAGTAGTATTAGTTTCTTTATGTTTCAATAAAGAAAACCTTATTAGTAATGTTGATTGTGTCGTTTCTATTCCACTGTGCATCTAATCAATCAATATTGCTTATACCCTAGTTGAGTCCGGATCTTGGATTTAACACACCAAACCAACATCCAATCCTAAAAAATTACCAAACCCACAAAACCACATAAACCTATCATACAAACAACTACCCAACAAACACCATCCTCTAATCCTATTTGCTCCCACTTTATATTTACCAAAAAACACACACACACACACACACACAATTAAAAAAAAAAGTACTCCCAAAAAACACTTCAAAAAACTACTTCATCTCACAAATAAAAAAACACACGTACAAATTCTTTCATCTCACACTACTCCATCACAACTCACACCACCACTAAACGCCGCCGCCGCCACCCAACCACCCGACACCACCACCATCCGACGGCACCAGTGAGCACCACCACAGATGCTACCTCCAATAGTCTCAACGAACCACCAAAATCCTCCACCATCAGGTATTTTGATAGATTTATAACTTTTGAAGATTTTTTTTTATAGATTTATACATTTTAGTTGTAGATCTATAGTTTTTTTTTATAAATCTATACATTTCT
Organism: Chrysanthemum seticuspe; assembly: GCA_019973895.1. Lineage (NCBI taxonomy): Eukaryota > Viridiplantae > Streptophyta > Magnoliopsida > Asterales > Asteraceae > Chrysanthemum > Chrysanthemum seticuspe. The sequence goes on from BPTQ01000005.1 coordinate 113,205,385, forward strand.
TTTTTAGATCTATAGTTTTATTTATAGATCTATACATTTCTTTTTTAGATCTATAGTTTTTTTTAGATCTATACATTTTTTTTGTAGATCGATATGTTTTTTTTTATAGATCTAATGTTTTTTGTTTTTTTTGTTTAGTGTCACCGCTTGCAACCACTTACCGCTGCTTGCCGCTCTCTCGCCGGATAAAGTTGCATCAGTCGCCGGAAAATTTGTGCCGCTGCCGAAAATAAAGATATCATTATGATTGTTACAAAAATAGTAACGTCGAATAATGAGACCGGTTGAGTATCAAAACTCAAGCATCTACATAGATTAGATGTTGCATTTATATTATGTTTCAAGATAGATTTTTTGTATATAATAAGATTATAATAGTATGAGTTAATTTATAATTAAGCTGAAATGGATATCATTATGATGGTTACAAAAATGATACTTGCTGCAGTATTATTTAGCTGGAACGTGCAAGTATCGATCATTTTGTAAGTATGATCATTCCGGACCAACAGATCCCCAACCACCATACAACTCAATTGGACTACCACTGCGACCCGTAATGTATTTCTTCACTTGTTTTATATGCAGCTATCATATGTTTTCCCAACCACAATAATCAAGGCAGAACAATATAATACTAGAATCTGGGAAATGGTTAAATACAATTGGCGTATTATTATAAATTATTGTTAGTTAGAATATTTATTTAACAAGAATGAGCAACCGTGCTTCTACTGCCTACGCAACAATGATTGTAGATATGGAGCAGGGTGTAAGTTTAATCACTCTGAACTGTCTGACGCTAGATCTTTTGGAGTCACTGATGATGGAGCATATGGTTCAGAAATACATGTACAGAGTGGAAATCAGGTGTGAATGTATGATCATATATAGAGGCCATCAGCTGAAATTCATATGAAATATGTAAATGTAACAGTGCGTTTGTTTGATCATAATAGCTTCACCGGAAGTTGTATGCTTTATTCTTAAATTGTGGTTAATATTTGTTATAATGGTTATTGTTGTTAATATTAATTATGTAAATTGTTTGTTGAATTTAATTATGTAAATTTTGTTATAATAAAGTTTATGGTTTAAATTTTGTTATAAAGTTTATTGTGTAAATTTGTTATAAAGTTTATTGTGTGAATTTGTTTGTATAAAGTTTATCATGTAAATTTAGTTATAAATTTTATGGTGTAACTTTGTTATAAAGTTTATCGTATAAATTTGTTATAAAGTTTATTGCATAAATGTTTTAGTTTTTGGTTTAAATTTTTATATAAAGTTGGAAATAGTTGAAATTTGATTTTTTTTTGAATATTTTGAAAATTTAAACTTGAATTTTGATATATTTTGAAAATTTAAAAAGTTTGAAATATTTTAAAATTATGAAGTTTGAAATATTTTGAAAATTTAAAAGTTTGAAATATTTCAAATGAAAATGTTTAAAATTTGAAATATTTTGAAGATTTTGAATTATTTGACTTTTGGCATTTGATTTTGTTTTTAAATTTTAAATTTTGAAATAATTTTAAAAAATTTGAAATTTGTTAGAAAATTTAAAATTACAAATTTTTTTATCCAATTATGATGTATCGCACTAAATTTTTTTATTTATTGTTTATACTTTTTTCGTTTAACTTCAAAAAGTTAAACGAAAAAAGTATAAACAATAAATAAAAAAATTTAGTGCGATACATCCTAATTGGATAAAAAATTCGTAATTTTAAATTTTCTAACAAATTTCGAATTTTTAAAAATTATTTCAAAATTAAAAATTAAAAAAAAAAATTCAAATGCCAAAAGTCAAATAATTCAAAAGCTTCAAAATATTTCAAATTTTAAACATTTTCATTTGAAATATTTCAAACTTTTAAAATTTCAAAATATTTCAAACTTCATAATTTCAAAATATTTCAAACTTTTTAAAATTTCAAAATATATCAAAATTAAAGATTAAAATTTCAAAATATTCCAAAAAAATTCAAATTGCAACTATTTCCAACTTTATATAAAAATTTACACCAAAAACTAAAATATTTATGCAATAAACTTTATAACAAATTTATAAGATAAACTTTATAACAAAATTACACCGTAAACTTTATAACTAAATTTACACAATAAACTTTATACAAACAAATTTACACAATAAACTTTATAACAAATATACACAATAAACTTTATAACAAAATTTAAACCATAAACTTTATTTTAACAAACAATTTACATAATTAATATTAACAACAATAACCATTATAACAAATATTAACCACAATTTATGAATAAAGCATACAACTTCCGGTGAAGCTGTTATGATCAAACAAACACACTGTTACATTTACATATATCATATCTGTCTGAATTTCAGCTAATGGCCTCTATATATGATCATACATTCATACCTGATTTCCACACTGTACATGTATTTCTGAACCATATGTTCCATCATTAGTGACTCCAAAAGATCTAGCGCCAGGCAGTTCAGGGTGATTAAACTAACACACTGCTCCATATCTACAATCACTGTTGCGTAGGTAGTGGAAGCACGGTTGCTCATTTTGGTTAAATAAATATTCTAATTAACAATAATTTATAATAATACGCCAACTGTATTTAACCATTTCCCAGATTCTAGTATTATATTGTTCTGCCTTGATTATTGTGGTTGGGAAAACATATGATAGCTGCATATAAAACAAGTGAAGAAATACATTACCGGTCGCAGTGGTAGTCCAATTGAGTTGTATGGTGGTTGGGGATCTGTTGGTCCGGAATGATCATACTTACGGAATGATCAATACTTGCACGTTCCAGCTAAATAATACTGCAGCAAGTATCATTTTTGTAACCATCATCGTGATATCCATTTTAGCTTAATTATAAATTAACTCATACTATTATAATCTTATTATATACAAAAAATCTATCTGGAAACATAATATAAATGCAACATCTAATCTATGTAGATGCTTGAGTTTTGATACTCAACCGGTCTCATTATTCGACGTTACTATTTTTGTAACTATCATAATGATATCTTTATTTTCGAAAGCGGCACAAATTTTCCGGCGATTGATGCAACTTTATCCGGCGAGAGAGCGGCAAGCAACGGTAAGTGGTTGCAAGCGGCGACACTAACCAAAAAAAAAACAAATAACGTTAGATCTACAAAAAAAGCATATTGATCTACAAAAAAATTGTATAGATCTAAAAATAAAACTATAGATCTAAAAAAGAAATGTATAGATCTATAAATAAAACTATAGATCTAAAAAAGAAATGCAGATTTATAAAAACAAACTATAGATCTAAAACTAAAATGTATAAATCTATAAAAAAAATCTTCAAAAGTTATAAATCTATCAAAATACCTGATGGTGGAGGATTTTGGTGGTTCGTTAAGACCGTTGGAAGTAGCGTCTGTGGTGGTGCTCACCAGTGCCGTCGGATGGTGGTGGTGTCTGGTGGTTGGGTGGCGGCGGCGTTTAGTGGTGGTGTGAGTTGTGATGGAGTAGTGTGAGATGAAAGAATTTGTACGTGTGTTTTTTTTATTGTGAGATAGAAGTAGTTTTTTGGGAGTACCTTTTTTTTTAATTGTGTGTGTGTGTGTGTGTGTGTGTTTTTGTAAATATAAAGTGAGAGTAAATGGGATTGGAGGATGGTGTTTGTTGGGTAGTTGTTTGTATGATAGGTTTATGTGGTTTTGTGGGTTTGGTAATTTTTTAGGATTGGATGTTGGTTTGGTGTGTGTAAATTTAAGTTTTGATATAAGTTTGGATGTCTGAATCTTAAAGATAGAGGGTTGGATTTTGGCTAGGATATTGATGCTTTATAAGTGAGTGTATATATATATATATATATATATATATATATATATATATATATATATATATATATATATATATATATATATATATATATAGAATCAGGATCGATTGAGAAGACTTTTAGATTAAGAAGAATGAGAAACAATCTAAGCCATTCATCTCATTAAATTAGATTAAGGGCATAATGGTACAATTTTATTTTCTCTTTCATATTAAAACTACATTAAAATTTATTTATTGTTCCACACCATATTTGTACATGAAACTGGTTACGAAGTTTATTTTCGATCCCCCTTTTTTCTTCAATTTGTTTACTAATCATGATTCATATACGTGTTTTCAAAATTTAATCAAAGTTTGAGATTGGTCATTAGCACAACACTACTATGAATATCCATTTTTTTATGACTATTTCCATTTATCCATTTTTTGTCATTGTCTATTGTTTTTTTCTTAAATCATATTATATGTGATCCAATCAATAGAGAAATGATTGTCGATAATTTTGTGTCGTAAATGATAAGTCATCAGCTGTTGGAAAATTGAATCATTGTGTTAATAATGAATTATACAAATATATCATTATTATGATTCAAACAAGGTTGGTATCTCGTTAAGTTAGTGTTGTTAAAGATTGATTCACATTTTTTTTATGATTCAAAATATTATACATACACAACTTTGGACTTGTATTAACTTGACACATATCGTAATAATAGCCTACAAAATAACTTGATTTTTTTAATGATTCACTAGTTTAGTTATGATTCACCAATACAAATAAATTTTGTGTAATAATCAGTTTTTCACTAGTCGGAAGAAGATTCAAGAAATAATACACATGTTATTGTTTTGAATCAGTGACAAAAAAAGATTTAAAATAGAATATATAAGTGATTCACTATAAATGAAACAAGTTTATCAAATGATTTAAAAACCAAAGATTCACTATATACATATATATTATATATATTAATATTATCTAGCATATTATAATGATTCAAAAATTGAAACAGTATGTTACGATTCTAAACTGGAACTTTTAAAAACAAATAATTGAATCGTGTATTTCAACACCAAAATTGTAGGATACTTTATTGTCCAATTAATATGGATTCATTTAATTACTTTTATACCCTTTTCATCTCAATTAATAAATATGCAAACTAAGTCAACATATAATAATTTCTAAGGCCAAGATTGTTTCTTAATCTTCTCAATATAATATTTTTCTCAATGGAACCAAAGCCTATATATATATATATATATATATATATATATATATATATATATATATATATATATATATATGTATGTGTATATATATATATATATATATATATATATATATATATATATATATATATATATATATATATATATATATATATATATATATATAGGGTGAGGTTATTATGAAAAGTTTCTTATAGTGAAAAGAATAGGAAAGCATGTGGAGGTGACATGTGTCACCTTTGCCACATCACTATGCCACGTCATGTGACATGTGTCACCCCCACCCACCCCGCAAAGTTTTTTTCCGCCAAAAAAATATTTTTTTTGGGCAATTTTTTTTCCCGCCAAAAATTTTCCACCCAATATTATTACTGCATCAGACTTATAAAGTTACTGCATCACAATCATAATTGTTATGCAGTAACTTATAATCTTAATGCACTATAATCATGATTGTGATGCAGTTACTTTATAACCGTGATGCAGTAACTTATAACCTTAAGGCACTAATAAGTTTTGGTGCATCTTTATTATAAGTTATTGCATCATAGTTAATAGTTAAGTGCGTCAACTATCATGATACAGTAACTTATAACCTTAATGCACTAAAATTATAATTGTGATTCAGTAACTTATAACCTTAATGTACTATTTCGTGCATATTTATTATAAGTTACTGCATCATAGTTAATAGTTAAGTGCATCAATTATGATGCATGATGTAGTAACTTATAATAGTTAAGTGCATCAATTATGATGCATGATGCAGTAACTTATAACCTTGATGCACTAAAATCATAATTGTGATGCAGTAACTTATAACCTTAATGCACTAAAATCATGATTATGATGCAGTAACTTTATAACTGTGATGAAGTAAAAAAATTTGGCAGGAAATTTTTGGCGGGATTGTTTTTGCCCCAAAAAAATTTTTTTTGGTGGGAAATTTTTTTCGGGGGGGGGGGGGGGTTTGGGGTTGGGTGGGGTGGGGCATGGTGATGTGGCAAGGTGATGTGTCATGGTGATGTGGCAAGGTGATGTGGCAAAGCTGACACATGTCACCTCCACATGCCTTTCTATTCTTTTCATTATAAAAATCTTTTCGTAATAACCCAAACACACACACACACACATATATATATATATGTATATATATATATATATATATATATATATATATATATATATATATATATATATATATATATATATATATATATATATATATATATATATATATATATATATATATATATAACAAGAGGCATTTGACATTAATGCCACCTCAATGCCAAATAATCCAATTTCATGCCACATAAGCATTTGTTGTACAACTAAGCATTTTTTTTAATTTAATTTTCGGATTTTTTAATTTATTTTTGAATTTTTTTTCGGATTTTTTTATTTATTTTCGAATTTTTTTTTTATTAATTTTCGGATTAAGTTAATTAGTTAAAAAATGACAGTAGAGAGATTCGAACTTGGGGTGTTTGTAGCATTAACACACATGCTAACCACTAGACTAACACATTTTTTGGATTATATCTTGCAATTCCAAATCTATAAATCTCTACAACCATTTATTGATCATTTTGTTTAGTTTTTAAAAGGAATGTATTTATCACAAAAAAAATTATATTGTACATATCCATTCCTTAATTATAGTTGCAGAATTATAAACTTTAACCTAATCTCATCTCCTCAAAATTCATGTGAATTACAAACACACACAAAACCTCTGTGTTCATTCTTATTCTGCAAGGTATTTTTTTTTCTTATGATTTTATGTTAAAATTATTTTATTCTATAGAAAATTCCCATGCTCTTTGTATCACGTTTTATGGCTTTTTTTTTGACAGATCACGTATAGGAAAAAGGTATGCCTTTTTTCATTTAAAACCCTAATTATGAAATTTTGTTACCGTGTATGCAGACGTCGTCTTTGCAGGTTAGTCTTCACTGATATGAATCAATAATCAAGAGCTTATCACAATGTAGTTTCTTCCACTTTCTTTGGCATCCTTGCGGACATTCAGATTTCTAGATATTGTTTGTAGTAGACGAAGAAAAGATACATGTATTATGTTTCTAAATATGTTACTATCTTAATCAATATTCAGTTTATTTCTCTTTTACAGTGTGAGTATGCGTGCACCGGTTCTCATACCAGGTTGTCCATATTAAGGTATGTAGACTTAATATCAGCTATTAATTTTTTAGACCAGGAATGTGCTAATAAGAAACTATTATGACTAATAAGAAACTGTTATGAGACCAGGTAGGTGCAAGCACGAGCTATGAGAAGGGGCGGATAACATTCAGAAGCTGTGATACGTGTTTCTCACAAGGGTTATTAGCCAAATATTCTTATCAGGTTTACCAAAGATTCTTATTAGCCATATATGTTTCTTATATATACCTGATTACATGTATTCATACCTATTTCAGATCAAGGATTCTGTTCACTGTACGTCTTATATCCACGCGACCAAAAGAAGCTATAACAGGAGTTCAAGGTTTCTATCTTAATCAATATCAAGTTTCTTTCTCTTTCACAGTGGCAATATGCGTGCACCGGTTCTCATACCAGGTTATCCATATTAAGGTATGTAGACTTAATATCAGCTACTAATTTTTTAGACCAGGAAGATGCTAATAAGAAACTGTTATGACTAATAAGAAACTATTATGAGACCAGGAAGGTGCAAGCTCGAGCTATGACAAGGAGCGGATAACATTCAGAAGTTGTGATACATGTTTCTCACAAGGGTCATTAGCCAAAGATTCTTATCAGGTTGGCCAAAGATTCTTATTAGCTGTATATTTTTCTTACATACCTGATTACGTGTATTAGCTGTATATCGACTACAGGATAAAAGCCCGAGATACTGCCTTTAATTTGGTCGTGGAATTCTTTTAAAGTGTTGAGTTTAGGTGTTTTTGATCAGTCTTGGTGCACCTACTCTGAATTTGATTGGATAATCCTAATTAATTTGAAGTACACCCACTCACTAGAAACTGATTGTCTTCCACCCCCTCTTCTCGCTCCCAAAACAACTTCAAAGACGTTAGACATGTTCAGCCCAATAGCTCATTTTAGCTACAATTTTTATAATCTACTATCGACAGTAGTTCAGCACTTCAGCCTATTTGCGCCACCAACCACCCCTCCCCCCCTAAACAAAACAACTTCAAAGACATTGGGCACCTCAGCCTATTTGGTTGGAGCTCGTCTTAGCTACAATTTTTAAAATCTAACATCGACAGTAGTTCAGCCTATTTGCCAGGAGCTCATCTTATCTTTTGACGTGCATGGCCTTGCAATTTTTATTAGAGATTTTGTATGCTGAGAAATTCAACAGTTAGTGTGGTTTCAATTTATGGATAGCTTATAATTTGTTTTTTGTTTTTTTTGTAGCTGTTGCTGGTTCAAACAAGGCCGCCTCTAGCAACACTTCTTTAAACACTCGAAAGCTTGATGAAGAGACTGAAAATCTCACCCGTGAGTCATCTTAATACCTTACTTCTACTTTCTACCCTTCATTGATATTAGTTGATCGAATAGGAATAGGCTACTGCTTTTAAAATCTAAAAAAGATGTATAAAAGAAACTCGTGTTTGTATGATGTTTCTGATTATGTTCATTTCATCAGTTTGCTCCGTTGGCAATACTTGGTATGTAATTGTTCTTTAGGTTTATTCACATCACGTCCCAATGCTCATTTTATTTTTCTACTTATTTATAGATATTGTGTTTGAGTAATAACTTTGTTTTCATGGAAGGCGTAACTTTGTTTTTTGTTACCCGTATCATAACTTCAACTATCTTTTATCGTGAAAGAGCATCCAGGATGTACTCATTACCATATGCCATGGCACATGTCACACTAACAACAAATAGTATTTTACATGCTCACAAACTTAATTTACTGTTTTTTTTTCAATGCTATTTAACAAGTACTATTCGTTCAGGTGATTGTGGAAATACCATATGCGTTCCTTCAAATCGCATATTATTGTGTTATTGTATACGCCTTGCTGTCACTTGAATGGACAGCAACCAAGTTCTTTTGGTTCTTCTTCATCAACTTTTTTTATAGCCCTTTACTTCACATTCTTTGGAATGATCTGTTCCCATCACACCAAAATGATTAGATAGAATCCATTTTTGCAGTCGGCTAAAACCTGCTCTTCAATATCTTGTCAGCATTTTACATCCCACAACCTATAAGTTACTTATATTGTACTGTATAGATGGTGAGAAGCTCAACATGATGGAAGAACCTGTTATCTACATTAATGGAAAACCGTTTGTGCATCGTGAGGTTGAAAGGCCATACAAAAACATGCTCGAGTATACGGTATTATATTGATCTCTCTTATTTAGTTTATAGCATATACAACCACTTGTGATATAAAGTATTTTCTAACTTTTCTTTCTTATTTTTTCGCATTTACGGAAACGACCGTGAAAGAGTAGAGAGAATAGAAGCTCGACTAAAAGAAGATATTCTAAAATAGTCTGAACGTTACGGAGGTGACATTATGGTTATTCATTAAGCTAAAGATGGAAAGATTTACGAGGCTTAGGAGCATGTTAGCATTCACACAGTTCAGACCCCACTAGAGATTTTTAAATCGTTAGTAGCTGATGGCTTCCCCATTAAGTATGCCCGTGTACCTACCACTGATGGTAAAGCTCCGAAAAGTTCATATTTTGACACATTGGCTCTCAATATTTAATCTGCACCCAAGGATACGGCCTTTGTATTTAATTGTTAGATGGGTAGAGGGAGACAACTACCGAGACTGTAATTGCTTGTCTTCTTAAACTTCGAATTGATTCTGAAAGGCCTATTAGAGTTTTACTTGATGAAGTGGCATGTGGAGGAGAGTCAGACAATGGGTCATCAAGTGGTGATGAAAGTGGAGTTGATCCTGTGTCTAAGGGCAGAATAAGAGTCGACGCAAGTCATGCTTTTGGTATAAACGACATCCTACTATTGTGGAAAATAACGAGGTTTTTGAGAATGGGGTAAAATGTCCAGAAGCCTTAGATGCAGTGATCGATAGATGTTCAGCACTGCAGAATATACGCCAAACTGTACTTCGGTATCGAAAAGTATTTAAACAACAGCATACTGAGCCAAGAGAAAGGAGAGTGGCATTGAACCGAGGTGCTGAGTACTAAAAACCTTATTTTCGAATAATTGCTTTTGCAGCATATCTTGGAAGTGAAGCCTTGGAATCGTGGTCTATTTTTAATCTTCTACGCATTTTCAAATATGATATATTTGAATTTTCGCGTTTATGGTTTCTTGGTGAATTACAAGGGAGTCCACTGTAAGCTCATATTATTTCAAAAGTATCAACCCACATCCTACATTTCTAGGTTGGTATGATTTTATAGGATTATCATTCCTTAGCTATTTTAAGGTAAAAAAAAGGAAGTTACGCTACTAAGGAAATGGGTCAAATGCGTTAAAGTAGGCCCAAAGTCTGTCTTAAATTCTTAATACATACCCATGTAACAAACTATGTTGAACATGTATGTCGAAGTAATTCTAAAAAAAACATAACAGTATTAAATAGTCTATAAGTCCACGACAAATCTTATGGCTATAACTCTATAAGTCATGATAATCAGTCATGTGGTTTCATACTGATACTAAATTAACGGGTAAGTTTGGTTTTAGACCCCTAACATGGTTTTCATATAGGGCTGATATTGATGCTCAAACAAAGGAACATGTGGTGGTTGTAACTAACAGGTTTGGGGCCCGGTTTCTTCTTCGTCCTAACATTGGTAGCCTATTATCTCAGTCGGGGTACAAAACGGTGTTATAACAGGTTTTCGAACACATCCTACTACTATGTTTTGCGCGATGAAAATGATGTTGCAGCAACGGTTAGAGTAAGTACATAACTTAGTACTAGGGCTTCATGTATAGTATTAGTGAAAACTAATCATATCTGTTGTTGCAGGTGCTGGTGTTGGATCGCCAAATGTCCCGACTTCCTAGGATTGCAACAGCAGGTGCAACCGTTTGCCTGCATGACGTAAGTGCGTCCTTGGACTTTATCACTCCGAGATGCTTGCAGATGTTAACTATAATAGCTGGTAACCAATTTTCTAGCAATATTGTGATTGTCATTATAGATAAACTTGCAAGGTCAGGTCAGGAAGTGTTCGTATTCCCCGGGAAAAAGCATGGTGTCTTAGACTATTGGTAGAGCAAAAAACAAGTGAAAAAAGAAAACTTCAGATTCATGATTAAAAAAGTAGTACTAATTATTCATGTTGTTGTTATAGGTAATAATCAAAGGCCAACCACTTGTGGTGCGACTTCCCATCAATAGGAGAGACGGTGTAGGCATTATATGATCAACAAAAAGTACAAGATTACTAAATTATAAGTCTGAGTTTACATATACAATGCAAGTCATATCTGCTTCTTAATTGTGCTGAAGTTTTTTGATTTTGTTTCATCTTTCAGTCTGATGTTTAATAAGAGTTTTGCGACATCTCTAGACAGTGGTTGATTCGAACCATGATAGGTAAAACGCCAAAAAATGTTCGGTTCTTGTGTACCGTTTAGTGACCATATTTGAATATAGGACATTTGGATTCACCAAACTCAAGAGCCTAATATTGAATGGTTATATGTGTTTACATCACCTTATAACATATGTTAATACATAATTTATATACAAGTCCCCATCATACTTTAATTTGAAAAGCTTCGACACTTTTAGTATAAGGTACCTTTGATAACCATACAGTTAAACAAGACTAAACTTAGTATTGAATATCTACTTGATCTTAGTTTTCGATTTAGGAGTTCACTTGATATGTCTAAAAACTTAAGAAATATAATATACTTTATATGAGTAAAATGACATAAAAGGTTTTGTGCTTATACCAATGCATGTACACATGCTATAGTTGCTACTAATATCCAATCAGGCGTACTTCAATTTCAGTTTGATCATTCATAAGATAAGAAAACAGTTTACATGTAAATTCCATACTCAACCATCTACATGATTCTTCTTGGTTTAAGTGGTGCCACAAGGTAATTCTCACTGGCCCATATATAGAGGTATAGATTGAAGCCTTTTCGGGCCTCAATCACCAATCTTGACTTTGATGACAAATTATATCCACGTCAAAAACGGTCTAAAAAGCGGTCTAAAAGATTCAGAAAATATGTCACGAATCTTCTTGCCTCTCAAGACTCACACATCAAGGTCGAAATGTTCCACCTTAGTTGCACTCACTCTTTACGATTACCCTCCTTCTTTCGCTATAGCAAATTATGTCAACGATAATTATAAGACATGCCCGCCCATTGGGCGGGCTTCGACCACTAGTATATATATATATATATATATATATATATATATATATCAGGATGTGCATGATGTCATTATTCACACGAAATGCCACGTCAATGCCACGTTTTGCCACGTAATGCCACATAGGCAATGTTTAGTTTGGGTATTATAATTCAAAAAATGTGCGCAGGTAAGGTTTGAACTTGCGTCTGTTTGATACACTTTAAATGCCTCAAGTAATGAAACCAACTATGCTAATTAATCTTTTGGTTACATATTCCAAATCATAATCTATATACACGAATGTTTTTGTAATGGTATAAATATTTTTCTCTTTTCTGTATTTATCTTCTTAATTATATGTGGATATATTATGAATATATATGGTGATATATTATAGGCCTATATTTAGGCCCGATTAACAATTTGATTATATGCATGATTCTATACAATTTTATCTTAATATGTAAGGTATATATAATATATTGTATCGGCATTACATACAAGCGTATTCAATATTTTTTGAGTCAGTATACACACACAGTTTATTGAAAGATGCAGCCACAAAGAGAAACGAAAAGGCTTAGAAGAGCTAAAGAGATTAAGAGTGGTGCTTCTGTTTCAAAAGGTATTATTGTGATGTTTTATGTTTGTATTGTTTGTATTGTTTTTGTATTACTGCTTTTGTTTCAAAAGGTATTATTGTGATATTTTATGTTTGTATTGTTTTTGTATTATTGTGATGTTTTGTATTACTGTTTGGTGTTTAAAGGTATCTAATTTTTTTAAAACAGAATCACGTACCAATAAGAAAGCTAGAATTATCGATGTTGAGATGTTGGAATCAGTCACATCAGGAAAACCACAGACAAGTATTGTATGTTGTTTTTGTATATGGTTTTGAATGTTTAAAGAATTTTAAATAGTAATGTGTGTTTGTTGTTGTTTCAGAAGTTGGAGCTTTAGATTCACCAAATCACCCACAAGGTATTTTTTCGCTCTTTAATTGTTTTGTTTTTTCGTAGTTTTGTTTTTTATGTTTTAACAGATGTTTTTGGTAGGTTTTTTCTCAGAAGTTGTTAAAACTGGACATCTACAAACACATGTCATGGGTAAAAGTATGATTGAAGGTAAACTGAATAAAAGTGACAAATGGTTTTCAAAAGCTATTTTGTTGCTTATTAATCATTCCAGTGTCATTAAATGAAGCTGTTTTGTTTTTGTAATTGTTTGGTAATTTAGTTAATATGAATATATTTACAGGAAGTTGTTCTGAAAAGGAAAACAATGCAACCAAAACTCCCATATTGGAAAGTGACACACCAGGAAGACAAGGCTCATGTATAATTTTGTAATTTTTTTTAAGTGTATTTGTTTTATTTGAATTAATACAAAATGTTTTCTTTATATTTTTAACAACAGCTGTTAAAAGTCGCAGTAAGAAAATAATTGGTATGGGTAAAAATGTGTTTGAAAGTAATCCATTAGAAAGGAACTCTCAAAGCCGTTCGCGGAATGTGCCGACAATATGTGAGGGTAATATCTTTTTACTATTGTGTAATTTATATTGTTATTTAAATATTACTTTAGATACCAAAGGCGTATGTTTAATTTAGATTTATTAGCTTGCCGTGCTATACTTTTGTATTAATTTGGAATCCTGTATTGTTTGGTTATAAACTGTAGATACTCCAATCAGTAATAAGACGTTACAACATCATTCTTCATCTTCTGCAACATGTTCAACTGGAAACACTCGATCGACGTTTATGGCTATGCCAATGGTAGAAAGCGACACATCTGGGAATCAATCTCTAAATTATGGAAAGGAGTTGGAAGGTATTGTCATTTTAATTGTGTTTGTTATGGCAACGGTTTAGCAAGTATTATATAATTTCCCACTGCCTAATAATGTGTAGGAAGAAACAGAAACTCAAAAATGAGTTTTGGTAATCAAACATCTTCTTTACGTCCCCAATCAAGTTCTGGGAAGACCAGAAGCACCATTCATGTTAGGATTTAGTAAATCCAGTTATTGAAGAGTCGGTCACCTCAAGTATATGTAATCGTTAGAAAGCTTGTAGTCGTAGATTATTATAAGTTAAGTAGTATTTAGTTTAAATAACACCGTGGAGGACGGACGGGTCTTTACCCACTGTATGCCTGATCCACAGCCCGATAGGTGGCGATTTGTGTAATGACTATAAATACTCTCTACCTTCCAAGGTAGAGAGTTGGAGCTCATAATAAGATTTTTCTTTCTCTCACTAAAGTTCCCTAAACCTCTAACTTTCTCTCTCTAGAACTCATCTTGTACGCCTACTTTGTGATTATGGTTTAGTGTGTTTGTGAAATCCAATATGTTACAAATGGTATCAAGAGCCATGGTTTGATCATCTCTTACATATTCTTGGATTTCTAGTGGTTTTTAGATGGTTTTAGAGTTTGAAAAAGTTTAGTGGTTTTTGCATCATTTGGATCATTTCTAGTGTTAAAGTTTGAATCTTGGGTGTATTTTTGTGTTTAGAATCATTGTATGTTCTTGGGTTTTGATTTGGTAAGCTTGATTCATCGTGGTTGGGTTGGTTTTGGATTGAAAAGTGGTGTTTGTGAGATTTTCTAGCTAGCGACTTGAGCCACGGATTCTTTTTCTAGCTAGCGACTTGCTTTGTAAGTTGTTAGCGAGTTGTAGTTTAAGTTCTTAGCGACTTGAGCTTAGCGACTTGCCTATTGAGACAAGCCGACAAACAGTACACTTAGTGGATTCTCCACTACGAGTAGCGACTTGGTGAAAGTTAGCGACTTGTACTTAAGTTTGTTAGCGATTTGGTGTTAGCGATTTGGTGTTAGCGATTTGGTGCTTAGCGAGTTGCTATTTAGCGACTTGACAACTTAGCGACTTGGTGCTTAGTGAGTTGTTCTTTAGCAACTTGACTGTGTCTTAGCGACTTGGCATTATAGCGACTTGCTATTTAGCAACTTGGTGGTTAGCGACTTGCTTCAAGGTTTCTTAGCGACTTGGTTGATTTTTGCTGGTAATACGGTTTTCTCTTGATTTAGTAAAATCCCGTGAAAGAATCTATTTTCCGGTTTAATCATAGAGTTATAAAATCCCGTGTAATCTGTTAACATGTCTACCAACGTACCTACAATCATCTCCAATGTTGCCGAGGATGTTCAAGCAGCTGGTTCAGATACTCGTCCACCCATGCTTGACAGAACTGACTACGACTCTTGGGCTCAAAGAATCAGATTGTACTGTCTTGGAAAGGAAAATGGGGTCAACATTCTCAAATCGATTGATGAAGGACCTTATCAGATTGAGACTACAAGAGACTTAATTGATACAACTGCAGATGGAACAATGATCTGTGGAATAGACAGACCAAAGACATATGATGAGCTCGATGATAAGGAGAAAAAGAGATTCGATGCTGATATCAGGGCTTCTAACATCATACTTCAAGGTCTTCCAAAAGATATCTACAAGCTGATCAACCACAACACCGAAGCCAAGGCAGTGTGGGATAATGTCAAGATGCTTCTCTCAGGTTCTGAACTTACTATGGAAGACAGAGAATCACAAGTCTATGATGAATTTGAGCACTTCAAGATGAAACCAGATGAGAGTGTCTATGAGTATTACGTGAGGTTCCACAAGCTTGTGAATGATATGAGAAACATCAGAATGACTATGCCAAACATTCAGCTGAACTCAAAGTTTGTGAACAACATGAATCCCGAATGGCACAAGTTTGTTACCTCTGTGAAGCTAACCAAAGGATTGAAGAATACAAACTATGAGCAACTCGATGCCTTCCTTCTTCAGAATGAGAGACATGCTATGTTTGAAAAAAGGATCCTTGATCAGTTCAAAACCAACCAGGGAGAGATAAGCTCATCAAATGATTCAACTGCCTTCTACTCAAACATTGGAATCACAACCAAAGCTTCACAAGTCATACCCATGGGTAATGGTAATCACAAACTCATTCCTGATCCAATGTTCAAACAAGCTGATGCTGATGCACACGTGAGAAACTTCATTAATCAACTGGCTCTCATGATCAGTAAAAACATGAACTCTCTCCCACACACCAACAACAACCTCAGAACAGCATCTAATCCACACAATCAAGCCACTGTTAGAGATGGGAAGGTTATGGTACAACCAGTTCAAGAAAGGCAGTATGAACAAGGAAGAGGTGGAGTTGGTAGAGGATATGTGGCAAATCAGAATAGGGGAAGGAATGGAAATCAAGGACAAGCAAAGCCGATCAAGTGTTACAACTGTGGTGGTGAGGGACATATTGCAAGGAACTGCACATCACCAAAACGCCCTCAGAATGCCGAGTACTTCAGGGATAAGATGTTGCTTGTGCAAGCTCAGGATAAGGGTGCAGCTTTGGATGAAGAGGAATTGTTGTTTCTTGCTGAGGGAAATGCCAAGACATATGATGCAGATGTGGATGAGCAGCCAATTCAGGAGATAGGCCACAATCATCAGAATGCCTTTCAAGTCGCTGATTGTGATGCATACGACTCTGACGTTGATGATGAACCTACTGCACAAACAATTTTCATGGCTATCATTTCTCCAATGGTCCCTTCTAAAGTCTCTTCATCACCACAAGCTGGTCCATCCAAAGACAAAATCATTTCTGAGGTATTAAAACTATACGATGATGCTGATGTGCAAAAGATGCATGACAGTACAATTAACTGAAACTTTTGAGTCAGATATTGAAAATATGGGTAATATCAATGTTGTCCCATATGATCAATATGTGAAACAAAGTGAAAGTGAGATTGCACCAAGTGATGCATCTTCTGCAGTCAATGATGACTATGTTATTAATGAATACACTGCATGTGCCCCTGATGATTCTGTTATCTCTGAACTTAATGCCTATAAAGAACGAGTTGCCATTTATGAACAATGTGCTAAGTTTGAGTTGACCACCCGTGAGCAAGAAATGGATGACCAAATGCGTACAACTATTAGAAAAAGTAAGTTTAGAGAAGAAGTATTAAAACAAGAGTTAAAATCCTTACAAGAAAAGCTTTCTAAAACTGCTAAGCAAAAACAAGAACTTCAAGAAAATGTTAAAATGCTTAAGCAAGAATTCAGTGCTAAGGAATCAAAACTTTTGAATGAGTTTTCTAATCTGAAAACTTTGAAAAACAAGCTTGAAAATAAATTGTACGTACAAGGGAACACCATTCAGACTGCTCACATGATCACTAAGCATAGAGTCTTAAACGATAAGCATAGCATTCCCCTTGTTGAGGAACCAAATCCAGAGGTCATTAAAAAAGCTAGAAGTGCTCATAAGGTAATTTATGATGGCAATGAAATCCTTAAGCCTAGACAGAAACCTAGTTGCGCTGAGTGCACTAAGGAAGATAAGAAATCAGATGAAGTCACTAGGGAGAAGATGAACAAGAAACTAGATGATCCTAAATGTAAAGAGAAGAAAATATCTATCATACCCCATGATTACAAAAAGGAGAATTGGATTTCCTTGAACATGTTTAAGCCTCAAACATTGTTAACTCCCGAACAAGTGTTCTGGAAAAAGGATTTAGATAAGCAAAAAGCAGAGAATCTTGTTGTTACAAACCCTCCCCTTAGGAAAATGCCTTCAGCGACTGTGTATCCTCCAAATACACCAATGCATCTAGTTCCTAGAACCATTGCCACTAAAAGCAAGACCTTAATCAGTCAATATGTCATATTTCAATTATTTGTTGATTTTGAGAAAACTTGTAAGAAAAGGATCACACCCACTGGGATAACTGAAGGGGAAAGGGGTTTTGAGCAAACTAAAGAATGCTATTTAACTGAGGTCATGCCTTTCTTTAAACAATTAAAAGGTCAATTTGAGAGTCTTAAAAAGGGGATGGACTTAGATATTAAAGAAATGGAAAAGGAATTTGATGCGATGATTGTTGAGGTTAGTGACTATGAGCGAGAACTAAAATATAATGAGATTGAGAGGAAGAACTTGCATACCTTGAATGAGAATCTTATTTCTGAATGTATTGCTCAAGATGTGTTTTACACTGCTACAAATTGTTCCATTAATGCTTCTCAATTTCATGAATTATCTGTTGCTCTGAAAGTTTCCCATGATCGTGTCATTGAGCTTGAAAAAACTAACTCTAAACTGCATAATAAGGTTGAACATGATGATCATGATAACCTGGTAAAACAGTTTTCTAAATTGGAAGTTGAGCATCTTGCTTTGCAATTAAAATATCAACATCTGAAAGAAAATGTTAAAACCTCAAATTTCAAGACATCCTTGGATGTTCCTGAATTTGATGCAGTTTTTGAAATTAGCAAACGTGATGAACAGTATCGAGCTCATTGTAACACAATCAGAAAGTTGAAAGCCCAAATTTCTCAATTAAAGGATGAAGTGAACAATGTGACTGGCTCCCAAATGCCTCCTCCTTTAGATTCTCGGAATTCTCAAAGTTTTCATCTTCAAAACTTGGTCAATGCTTTACAAAAGGAAAATGAGAGTTTTCTAGAAGAAAATGAAAAGGTTAAACGTCATTTCAATGAGTTATTTGAGTCAATAAAAGTCACTCGTAATAAAAATAATGAACAAATAACTTCGTTGCAAAAGGAAATTAAGAATCTGAAGAGTCAGGTAAAAGGGAAAATGCCAATGACAAATGGGGAGAATGGTGCATCAAAGTTGCATGGTTGTAATAAATATGCTTTGTCTGTGAAATATGTTCCTCCTCATCTTAGGAATAACAAACTTGTCATTCAAACATATTTCTCATACCTTAAGGATAGTCTAGAATGTCTCCGTGAGATTGTAGAAGAGGATAAGTTAGAGAAAGCACTTGATAATGCAATTGGCCATGCATGCTTATATGCCAAACTATCTCAAGAACTTCTAGAATGCTTAATTACAATATGCCCTAAATCCCTAGGTGAGCAAGTCAATCCCTTGATACCCTGTTCTATGCCTAATGCCAAGTATACAAGTCATTCAATGTCGAGTGTTAAGAAAGTGAACCTCAGTGTGCCTTCGAATAGTTCACATCCCAGCACATCAAAACATGAAAGGCAAAAAGTAGCAAAACCAACTAATGTTCTCGTTCCCTCTACAGGAGTAATCAGTGACATTAAAGCGAGCAGGTCAAAGTCTCAAGGCAATACAAGGAATGATAGGACCTCGCAAGCTAAGAATGTGAATTGGAAGAAAGTAGAAGTTCACCGTAGGGAGAATTTGAATAAAACAAATTGGGTTGATTCTAGTGTTAGCTCTAAGCATACTGTAATTAATGCGAATTCTACTACTTTTGGCAAAATATGTAATGATGATTGCGTGGTTTCTGTTACTAATCTTGAATGTGGTATGAATGATTTGTCTAAAGCTGTCAAATGCTCAGTTAAAACTGTTAATGTTAAAAATCAAGCTAAGAAGGCTAAAAGGCAAAAGCGTAAGAAAGTTAGAAAACAGTGGAAACCCACAGGAAGAACATTTAGTAAGATAGGTTATCAATGGATACCTTTTGGCCATAAGGTTAATCAGGAAATGCCCACTAGAAAATGGATGCCTACTGGTAGAATTATTCCCTTAAGAAGTGAACATACTTTGAATAGGTCAAATACGGATACTAGCACTGCATCTATTTCTAATGTTTCCATTGCTTCTATTTCTAATATGGGTGTTTCTATTTCTGATGTGGGAGTTCCAATCACTGTTACTAACCAAATGGAACCCATTCTTGCATGGGGATCCCAATTATCCAGTTATCCATTCTTGTCTGTGTTCAACTGCAGATCGTTCAAATCGTTCTGTGGTACCTGGACTCAGGCTGTTCCAAGCATATGACTGTAGACCGGTCGCGGCTCATGAACTTCGTGAGTAAATTCATCGGGACAGTTAGATTCGGGAACGACCATTTTGGAGCTATTATGGGTTATGGAGATTATGTGGTTGGTAAAAGTGTAATTTCCAGGGTATATTATGTGGAAGGTCTTGGTCATAATTTGTTCTCTGTTGGTCAATTCTGTGATTCCGATCTAGAAGTGGCTTTTAGAAAACATACTTGTTTCGTTAGAGAACTTGATGGTGTGGAATTATTAAGAGGTACTCGAGGTTCAAATCTATACACCATCTCTATCGATGACATGATGAAGTCTTCTCCAATCTGCTTGCTGTCAAAGGCTTCTAAAACAAAGTCTTGGTTATGGCATCGTCGTCTCAATCACTTGAACTTCGGCACCATAAACAATCTTTCCAGAAAGGATCTTGTCAGAGGCTTACCCAGATTAAAATATAAAAAAGATCATCTTTGTTCAGCTTGCCAATTGGGAAAAAGCACGAAATATGCCCACAAACCAAAACCCACAAACTCTATAATAGAAGTTCTTCATACCCTTCATATGGATCTGTGCGGACCAATGAGAGTGCAAACGATAAATGGGAAGAAATACATTCTAGTAGTTGTTGATGACTACTCTCGATTTACTTGGGTAAAGTTTTTGAGGACAAAGGATGAAACTCCAGACGTCATCATCAAACTAATCAAACAGCTTCAGGTTCGACTCAACAATACAGTCAGAATTGTTCGAACAGACAATGGCACAGAGTTTGTTAACAAAGACTTAATTCAGTTTTATGAAAGTGTTGGAATCAGTCATCAAAGAAGTGTTCCACGAACTCCTCAACAGAACGGTGTAGTTGAAAGACGAAATCGAACTCTTGTAGAAGCCGCAAGAACAATGCTAATTTATTCAAAGGTTCAAATGTTTCTATGGGCTGAAGCCATTGCCACTGCTTGCTACATCAAAAATCATTCCCTTATACACACCTCTCATGGAAAAACTCCATATGAACTTGTTCATAAACGAAAGCCTGATCTCTCCTACCTTCGTGTGTTTGGTGCCTTGTGCTATCCAACGAATGACGGTCAAGACTTAGGAAAATTAAGAGCAAAGGCAGATATTGGAGTTTTTGTTGGTTATGCACCAAACAAGAAGGGTTACAGAATCTACAACAAGAGAACCCGAAATATCATGGAAACAATTCACTTTACGTTCGATGAGCTGACCGGTCAAATGGCTCCTGGACAATCCAGTTCTGGACCCGCACCTCAAAACAGTCCCATTGGTTCATCACTTGTACCAAATTCCTCTCCAGCAACTCCATATGTACCTCCAACTGAAGATGATTTGAAGAAATTGTTTGATCCGATGTTTGATGAACACTATGAGCCAAGTGCTAATGAACTGTCAATTCCTACAACAGAGGCTGCTCATATCCCTGTGAATGAAGTCAATCCTTCAGTCTCGATATCACTAAGTCAAGAAGCGCCTGCTGCTGATCACTCTGTCTCATCAACAAATCATCAATCTTCAAATGTACATCATGGAACTGTTTCTGGCATCAATGATGAAGTTAATCCCTTTGCTACTCCTGAAGATGCTCCATTTGAAAACATATTTGCTCCTGAATCATCATTAGAACCATCTTCTTCAGGAGATATCGACTCTGCTACTTCAGTCCCTCAACAACAGCCACATGAACACCTCAGAAAATGGACTCACGATCATCCATTAGACAACATCATTGGAAATCCCTCTCGTCCAGTATCCACACGGAAACAACTTGCAACTGATGCCTTATGGTGCTTCTTCAACTCCGTACTCTCTAAGATCAAACCAAAAGATGTTAAAACCGCCATGAATGAAGACAGCTGGTTCAATGCTATGCAAGAAGAAATTCATGAGTTTGATCGACTTGATGTATGGGAATTAGTGCCTGCTCCAGATTGTGCTATAATCATTGCTCTAAAATGGATCTTCAAAGTGAAACTTGATGAGCATGGTGATGCGTTAAAGAACAAGGCTCGATTGGTTGCAAAAGGATACCGTCAAGAGGAGGGTATTGACTTTGAAGAATCATTTGCTCCTGTTGCTCGTATCGAGGCAATCAGAATATTCTTGGCTAATGCTGCAAGTAAGAACATGATAGTCTATCAAATGGATGTAAAGACGACATTTCTTAATGGAGATCTTAAAGAAGTCATCTACGTCAGCCAACCTGAAGGCTTTGTGAATCCAGAGCATCCTACTCACGTTTATCATTTGAAGAAGGCTCTTTACGGTTTAAAGCAAGCTCCAAGGGCATGGTATGATACGCTATCAAAGTTTCTTCTATCTACTGGATTCAGCAAAGGAGCAGTTGATCCTACATTGTTCACCAGAAAGTCAGGCAAACATTTAATTCACGTTCAAATTTATGTTGATGATATCATCTTTGTCTCGACTGACCCCAATGAGTGTGACCGTTTTTCAAAAGAAATGGGTTCTAAATTTCAAATGTCAATGATGGGACAAATGTCATTTTTCTTGGGATTACAAATTTCACAAAGTCCCGGAGGCATTTTTATAAATCAATCTAAATATGCAAATGAGATTTTAAAGAAATTTGGATTTGATTCTAGTGACCCTGTTGACACTCCCATGATTGAACGTACTAAACTAGATGAGGACCACTCAGGGATCATGGTAGACCAAACAAAATATCGTAGTATGATTGGATCCCTGATGTACCTCACAGCTAGTAGACCAGACATCTTGTTCGCTGTTTGCATGTGTGCTAGATACCAGGCTAAGCCTACTAAAAAGCACCTTGAAGCGGTTAAACGAGTCTTTCGGTATCTCCAAGGAACCATCAATATGGGACTTTGGTACCCGAAGGACACCGGTATGTCACTAACAGCCTATGCAGATGCTGATCATGCAGGATGTCAAGATACTCGTCGAAGTACGTCTGGAGGTGCTCAGTTTTTGGGTGATAAGATGAGTACTTCTATTTCCTCTACAGAGGCTGAATACATAGCCATGTCATCTTGTTGTGCTCAAATCCTATGGATGATATCCCAATTATCTGACTATGGCTTTGAATTCAACAAAATCCCTCTGTACTGTGATAATAAAAGTGCTATTGCTCTCTCATGCAACAACGTACAACACTCAAAAGCAAAGCACATCGACATTCGACATCATTTCATCAGGGAGCAAGTTGAAAACGGTGTGGTGGAACTATACTTTGTGAGGACTGATTACCAGTTAGCAGATATCTTCACCAAATCTCTTCCTAGAGAACGTTTTGAGTTTATCCTTCCACGACTTGGTCTTAAAAGCCTTCAACCAGAAACACTCAAACGTCTTGAAGAGGAAGAAGAGGAGTAAAAGGTCTTTCTTCATCTATCTCTTGTAAATATTTATTCGAAAAACAAAATACAAAATTATAAAACCTTCAAAAATCAAATAGAAAAATATAAAACTTTCAAAATCCATAAAAATTTGAAAAATTAAAAAAAAAAAAAAAAAACTTCAAAAAATATTGTCAGTTTGTCATGTTTTTCTCGATTCGAAAATATCTACGGTCTTTGTGCTGTCATTCAAAGAATGACACGGGACTTTAGATGTTGTTCGAATGTTACAAAAAAAAAAAAAAATTGGGAGAAAGTGAAACAATGGTTTATTGTCATTTCAGGCAGTAACCCGCTTTTCAAAGAAAGAACAGAGCCATGCTTTATCTTGGTTTTCAAATCTAATGCTCTGATTCTTTAAACAAATCCTTACTATCTAATGAAAACTAATTGCTTTGAAAAATAACTCGGACTCTATTTTTTGGAAATCATTTGGACTTAAAGTGTGTCAAAATATCTATCTCTCAATCAATAACTTAGGTCATTGATTGAGGGGGAGAATGATTTCAATTAAATTAAAAAGTTATGTGTCATTCAATTGTTTTCAAAAGATAATCATGCATGTTTAATCAATGGAGTCCAAAGTCTCAAAATATGATCCTTATCAGTTAAAACGCTTTCATAATCAAGTCACAATTCTCCTTAAAAGCTTTCCAAATCAATTTAAATCTACAGAGATCACAAATCTCAAATGATTTGATAATTGTGATCGGGGGAGAACTTGTGATTTAAATTGGATTTAATCTGATAATTCGGTAAATGGTTTTATAAGGATGTACAAGCTCTCCTTCCCATATGTGCCAAACTATTTCAAATTTTCCATGCACAGGTTGAGGGGGAGCATCTATCTTAAACCACAAAGATCTGAAACGTGATCAATTTGATCAGGGAAGTGATGTTGATATCTTTTAGAAAATGGTAATCAAAGAAGTTAATTCTTTCTCTTGCCTCCATGTGCAAAACGATTTCACTTGATGCACATGTTGAGGGGGAGCTCTTGTTCTAAAAATATCAAAAACAATTCAGGTACAAAATGCTTTGATAATATATCATAAGTATCTGGATTGATTTTCAAATGGTTTTCACTTGGTTCCAATGGCAGATGAACAATACCAAATAGACCGACCAACTTTACTTTATGTATGGTGATATAAAGATGATAAGGTTAGGTATTTGTTCCTATGATCCGCCAGAACCGGAGGGATCTACCCAGGGACAATCCACTAGATAGTGTAGAAGTCCTTAGGTATATTGGAAAAAAGGAGAAAAATGAGATGTGGGAAGAGTGCAGACTAAGACTGAACTAGTACTGGAATAAACCCAACAAAGTTCTAGTTATGAAGTCTCGGTAAGCACTGAAGGGGTTGAAGAATGAAAAAGAATTGAATGAGAAAAGAGTGAAAACAAATAGCCCTCCAATTATTCAACCTTAGGGCAGATACCGGGTTCAATTCATATGCTACTGGTGGTTACCAAGGTAACATCGGTATTGAAGACAAGACGTCATGGACCCAGTGACGCACTGCACTTCAACTTCCCAAACCACTCAAGTTCCTCTTAAAAGGACTTGTTTCATTCTCACGGGGAACCGACATTATCTATCGACTTTCTCTTAGAGATTGTTGATATTGAAGAAGGAGACCCTCTCCCTAGTCTCCGATATAGGATCCAAATATGCACAATTGAGTCTAGAGCCACGAGATCATCAATAAATCTCATTAGGACACTTTCAATGAAGACTCTCTGTTTCACACAATGTGGAAAGAGAGATTATATCTTGAGTCCTACGCATTATCCTTGTGGTATTGCCAGAACATCTGAGTGATATGCAAACACATTCACAGTGAAGATGGAAAGCCTTCTGGAGCCAACATCAAACAAGCTCCTGGTGGGTGGCATGTGAGATCTATTATATAAAACAACCATGTGACAACTGAACATAAACAATGGGGCGATTCAATCTTTTGAATCAATCCTGGTTCAGGTTATGGATTGACGGATACCTTTGAAAAACCGGTCGTTGTGCTTAAAAACTCTTTTCTTTAGCACATCGACTGTGTACGAATATTTCAAATCAAAAGGTGTTTATGATTGATAATTGATCTTCATTAAAACCTTCGTTGTATTGCAAAAACAATTTATAATTGAGCAATACACGATTATTTTTTTTAAACCTCTTTTCATCAATCAGTGAACCTCAAATTCGCTGGTTCACTCACTCCGTG
>BPTQ01000005.1:113251149-113390863 GCA_019973895.1 Chrysanthemum seticuspe
AACTTGATGAGCATGGTGATGCGTTAAAGAACAAGGCTCGATTGGTTGCAAAAGGATACCGTCAAGAGGAGGGTATTGACTTTGAAGAATCATTTGCTCCTGTTGCTCGTATCGAGGCAATCAGAATATTCTTGGCTAATGCTGCAAGTAAGAACATGATAGTCTATCAAATGGATGTAAAGACGACATTTCTTAATGGAGATCTTAAAGAAGTCATCTACGTCAGCCAACCTGAAGGCTTTGTGAATCCAGAGCATCCTACTCACGTTTATCATTTGAAGAAGGCTCTTTACGGTTTAAAGCAAGCTCCAAGGGCATGGTATGATACGCTATCAAAGTTTCTTCTATCTACTGGATTCAGCAAAGGAGCAGTTGATCCTACATTGTTCACCAGAAAGTCAGGCAAACATTTAATTCACGTTCAAATTTATGTTGATGATATCATCTTTGTCTCGACTGACCCCAATGAGTGTGACCGTTTTTCAAAAGAAATGGGTTCTAAATTTCAAATGTCAATGATGGGACAAATGTCATTTTTCTTGGGATTACAAATTTCACAAAGTCCCGGAGGCATTTTTATAAATCAATCTAAATATGCAAATGAGATTTTAAAGAAATTTGGATTTGATTCTAGTGACCCTGTTGACACTCCCATGATTGAACGTACTAAACTAGATGAGGACCACTCAGGGATCATGGTAGACCAAACAAAATATCGTAGTATGATTGGATCCCTGATGTACCTCACAGCTAGTAGACCAGACATCTTGTTCGCTGTTTGCATGTGTGCTAGATACCAGGCTAAGCCTACTAAAAAGCACCTTGAAGCGGTTAAACGAGTCTTTCGGTATCTCCAAGGAACCATCAATATGGGACTTTGGTACCCGAAGGACACCGGTATGTCACTAACAGCCTATGCAGATGCTGATCATGCAGGATGTCAAGATACTCGTCGAAGTACGTCTGGAGGTGCTCAGTTTTTGGGTGATAAGATGAGTACTTCTATTTCCTCTACAGAGGCTGAATACATAGCCATGTCATCTTGTTGTGCTCAAATCCTATGGATGATATCCCAATTATCTGACTATGGCTTTGAATTCAACAAAATCCCTCTGTACTGTGATAATAAAAGTGCTATTGCTCTCTCATGCAACAACGTACAACACTCAAAAGCAAAGCACATCGACATTCGACATCATTTCATCAGGGAGCAAGTTGAAAACGGTGTGGTGGAACTATACTTTGTGAGGACTGATTACCAGTTAGCAGATATCTTCACCAAATCTCTTCCTAGAGAACGTTTTGAGTTTATCCTTCCACGACTTGGTCTTAAAAGCCTTCAACCAGAAACACTCAAACGTCTTGAAGAGGAAGAAGAGGAGTAAAAGGTCTTTCTTCATCTATCTCTTGTAAATATTTATTCGAAAAACAAAATACAAAATTATAAAACCTTCAAAAATCAAATAGAAAAATATAAAACTTTCAAAATCCATAAAAATTTGAAAAATTAAAAAAAAAAAAAAAAAAACTTCAAAAAATATTGTCAGTTTGTCATGTTTTTCTCGATTCGAAAATATCTACGGTCTTTGTGCTGTCATTCAAAGAATGACACGGGACTTTAGATGTTGTTCGAATGTTACAAAAAAAAAAAAAAATTGGGAGAAAGTGAAACAATGGTTTATTGTCATTTCAGGCAGTAACCCGCTTTTCAAAGAAAGAACAGAGCCATGCTTTATCTTGGTTTTCAAATCTAATGCTCTGATTCTTTAAACAAATCCTTACTATCTAATGAAAACTAATTGCTTTGAAAAATAACTCGGACTCTATTTTTTGGAAATCATTTGGACTTAAAGTGTGTCAAAATATCTATCTCTCAATCAATAACTTAGGTCATTGATTGAGGGGGAGAATGATTTCAATTAAATTAAAAAGTTATGTGTCATTCAATTGTTTTCAAAAGATAATCATGCATGTTTAATCAATGGAGTCCAAAGTCTCAAAATATGATCCTTATCAGTTAAAACGCTTTCATAATCAAGTCACAATTCTCCTTAAAAGCTTTCCAAATCAATTTAAATCTACAGAGATCACAAATCTCAAATGATTTGATAATTGTGATCGGGGGAGAACTTGTGATTTAAATTGGATTTAATCTGATAATTCGGTAAATGGTTTTATAAGGATGTACAAGCTCTCCTTCCCATATGTGCCAAACTATTTCAAATTTTCCATGCACAGGTTGAGGGGGAGCATCTATCTTAAACCACAAAGATCTGAAACGTGATCAATTTGATCAGGGAAGTGATGTTGATATCTTTTAGAAAATGGTAATCAAAGAAGTTAATTCTTTCTCTTGCCTCCATGTGCAAAACGATTTCACTTGATGCACATGTTGAGGGGGAGCTCTTGTTCTAAAAATATCAAAAACAATTCAGGTACAAAATGCTTTGATAATATATCATAAGTATCTGGATTGATTTTCAAATGGTTTTCACTTGGTTCCAATGGCAGATGAACAATACCAAATAGACCGACCAACTTTACTTTATGTATGGTGATATAAAGATGATAAGGTTAGGTATTTGTTCCTATGATCCGCCAGAACCGGAGGGATCTACCCAGGGACAATCCACTAGATAGTGTAGAAGTCCTTAGGTATATTGGAAAAAAGGAGAAAAATGAGATGTGGGAAGAGTGCAGACTAAGACTGAACTAGTACTGGAATAAACCCAACAAAGTTCTAGTTATGAAGTCTCGGTAAGCACTGAAGGGGTTGAAGAATGAAAAAGAATTGAATGAGAAAAGAGTGAAAACAAATAGCCCTCCAATTATTCAACCTTAGGGCAGATACCGGGTTCAATTCATATGCTACTGGTGGTTACCAAGGTAACATCGGTATTGAAGACAAGACGTCATGGACCCAGTGACGCACTGCACTTCAACTTCCCAAACCACTCAAGTTCCTCTTAAAAGGACTTGTTTCATTCTCACGGGGAACCGACATTATCTATCGACTTTCTCTTAGAGATTGTTGATATTGAAGAAGGAGACCCTCTCCCTAGTCTCCGATATAGGATCCAAATATGCACAATTGAGTCTAGAGCCACGAGATCATCAATAAATCTCATTAGGACACTTTCAATGAAGACTCTCTGTTTCACACAATGTGGAAAGAGAGATTATATCTTGAGTCCTACGCATTATCCTTGTGGTATTGCCAGAACATCTGAGTGATATGCAAACACATTCACAGTGAAGATGGAAAGCCTTCTGGAGCCAACATCAAACAAGCTCCTGGTGGGTGGCATGTGAGATCTATTATATAAAACAACCATGTGACAACTGAACATAAACAATGGGGCGATTCAATCTTTTGAATCAATCCTGGTTCAGGTTATGGATTGACGGATACCTTTGAAAAACCGGTCGTTGTGCTTAAAAACTCTTTTCTTTAGCACATCGACTGTGTACGAATATTTCAAATCAAAAGGTGTTTATGATTGATAATTGATCTTCATTAAAACCTTCGTTGTATTGCAAAAACAATTTCTATTGAGCGATACACGATTGTCTTTCAAATCTCTTTTTATCAATCAGTGAATCTCAATTCGCTGGTTCACTCACTCCGTGTTGTCTTCTTTGAGACGTTCCGGTTTGAGAACAGCTAGAGCAGCTGCGAAACCCTGTCAAGGAAATTCTTCAGAATTATACCTGATCACAGGCAGTACATGTACTGATCAACGGGGAACCGTGGGCCGTGTACCTCAATTCAACGAAAGTGATCAAAGACACTTTCGTGCGCTTTATTGCTAACTGTTGTATGCAGGTACGCCCGACGTTTGCAGCTGATCTGAATGATGCGGTCAATCCATAGCCGCATGCTCACACTACACATTCACTTCTAAAGAAATCATGATTAGTGCATCAATGACTCTGATATTTTCACTCCATGCTTCTGCTACGCTGCTGCCAATATCATGAATCAATAAAAGCTTCCGCTACTCTGATGAGAATACATCATGATCCAGAATGTAAGCATGTCGGTCCGTTTGTCACAACATCACATAATACCAACACTACAATGGATGAGTCAGAGATTGATGTTTGCTGATGATCTCAAAACTGGCTCAAAACTCATTATCACGTGGATCAGTAAAAAGACCTCCACTTGGATTAACCAAACATGCAATGTGAAGAATCAATGACTACGAGCTTCAGAGCAAAGTTCTACATCAAGAATGCAAGAACAATTTTTTAATGTAATATCGGTTTGTATTCAATGTATGTTTAAATGTGTGTTTGAGGTGACCTCCCTTAGGGGGAGATTGTTAGGATTTAGTAAATCCAGTTATTGAAGAGTCGGTCACCTCAAGTATATATAATCGTTAGAAAGCTCGTAGTCGTAGATTATTATAAGTTAAGTAGTATTTAGTTTAAGTAACACCGTGGAGGACGGACGGGTCTTTACCCACTGTATGCCTGATCCACAGCCCGATAGGTGGCGATTTGTGTAATGACTATAAATACTCTCTACCTTCCAAGGTAGAGAGTTGGAGCTCATAATAAGATTTTTCTTTCTCTCACTAAAGTTCCCTAAACCTCTAACTTTCTCTCTCTAGAAATCATCTTGTACGCCTACTTTGTGATTATGGTTTAGTGTGTTTGTGAAATCCAATATGTTACAATTCATGATTCTAATTTCAAGTATCAAGGTAATTTTTCCAAACTATTTAACTCATAATTAAATAATTGTTTTTATTTAAAGTTATATATTGTTGTTTATACATAGATTTTTATTAAATTTACTCCTAATATTTTATGTTTTAAATTTTGTAGAAGTTAAGCAAGACTACCACAAAAGTTCTAGAGTGAATAACTCTATTTTAGGGAGATCTGCATTTTGTGAAAGAAACATTCAAAGGAAGAGTTCCAATTTCCAAAGCAGTTCACGAGGTATACATATTATTTATTACTATTAATACTAGCAACGTTTATAAATATATTTACCAACAAATGTATGTCTAAATGCTTATAGGAGTAAACATACATGATCAACAAATAACTCCTTTAGAAAATGTTGATCCCATGATTACTAACATGGTAATAAAAGGGAGATGTATATCTATTTGGCATTCTCACAAGTTGAATGAAGAACATGATCCATACAGTTTGGATTTTGTTTTGCGAGGTAATTTGAATTTATACGTGCATAATTTATACATATTGAAAAGTATTGATCATAGAATCTAACATTTGTAACCGTCTAAACAGTCCAATCAAATCCAAGTCTACATAAAAAAAGAGCTGATGTTTAAATTTGAAAAACAACCTAAATGCAACTGTGATTCTAAAATTATGAAAAACAACTAGAGAATGCAGAATAAGCACTTAGATAGGTGACTGATATGAATAAGCTATTGAGAAATAAGCAGTCTGCACAAATAAGCTACCAGAGGCTACTAAAAGCTAAATTAAGTTGAAACTAACTAAAAGTAACCTAATGCAACTAATTTAGACCAAATAAGCACAAGCTATAAGCTAAAAAGCACTTTACTAAAATCTAAAACCAAACAACCCTTAGTGGGATTATAAGCACCTAATAAGCTAAGAGAAGCTAATAAGCATAAAGGGAATTGTTGGAATCACTTATAACTTGTATTTCAAGTGTTAGTAATCAATATGTAATTGGTTGCTTAATTAGGCTTTTATGTTAGTTATAAATGGCAAGGCTTATGTAGAAAGCCCATGAGCCTTGGCCCAAGTCCAATAAGGAAGGAAGGGACTAGTAGTGTTGCCCTAGCTCCCTTCCCTATATAAACACATGTAAAGCTTCCTTGTAAGGTTGGTTGTTCTTTCACTTCAATACCTATGCATAACATTTAAGTATTCATACGTGTATTGTGTGTGTGCTTTGTTCATCAAATCTATCTTCATCTTATTTCTTACATAATGTTTCTTGTGTTACATTATGGTGACCTAACAGTGGTATCAATCGCCATCTAGTTGGGTGAAACACTTTTGTTTTTGAAGAAAAATTCTATACGCGTGGGGTTTATAAGCTTAACATTTCATATGCCTAAAAGCTTTAAACTCAAGATTCTTGTGGTTTAAGGTTTATTGGGTGTTAAAGTTTGAGTTTTTTGCATCAAGTTTCAAACTTTACGTGTATAGATTAGTTTTAGCTTGGTTTTTGATTCGTGTGGTTCATTCTACGCGTAAGGGTGATATTTGTTTGTAATCATCAAGTTTCAAACTTTCTTGTTATTTTGGTGATATTGAAACTATTTCATCATTAAAATCAGGTTACAAAACACTTTTGAGCATAAAAATCAGTTTTGGTGAAAGTTGGTACTTTCTACTCGTAGTAAAACCATATTTTTACTCGTAAGCACAAAGTATACGCCTAAGCAGCACCTTACGCATAAGGAATTCATCACTTGATCTTCAGAGCTGTTGGTTTACTCAATGTTTTCTTGCTTGGATAAGCCTGAAAACACTTCGACTTTGGATATCTTTTACACTGGTATAAGTGTAAAGGATTTTTAGGTAAAACCCTAGTTTTACGCCTAAGGTTAAACTTAGGCGTAGAAAATTCTCTGCCTAAGCATTTCCTACGCTTAAGCTTGTCTTACGCCTAAGAAAATATTACGCATAAGGTTTCTACTACTAAGTCTATAGTTTACGCCTAAGCTAAGTGTTTTCTCAAGTCTACGCGTAAGAAGTTCATACGCGTAAACTCTTGTCTACGCGTAAACTGTTTTCTACGCATAAGGTTACTTCATCAACAAAGTTTCATTGGACTACAAAGATCCATCATCAACACAAGTTTCAAGATGTCTAAACCACCATACTCTAGCTACTTTCCTCATGAGTATCCTCAACAACAACAACAATTCTATCAACAATATCCTCCACCATCTCCACAACAATTGCTACAATTTCAACACTTTCCTCAAGGAGCAAACCCTCTTCCACCAAAAATGGTTCAACCAAACCCTTGTCAACAAGTACAACATTATACCTACTTTCAAAATCAGTATCCCGCCAAGTATGCTATGAATGTTACAACACCAAAGGAACCCTCTTGGTTTGCAAAGATGTGTGAAGCTTTAAGTAGCCAACAATCCATTCATGAAGCTGGATCTCTTGATAGACCTCCAATGCTCACTCCCGGTAACTACGATCAATGGGTGATAAGGTTCTTTAGGTTTTGTGATCTCAAGAAGCCACATGGTAAGTTTTTGAAGAAAGTCATCCTTGAAGGTCCTTTTCAGATGCCTACTCTCACTGTACCCGGAGATCCGAATGCTAATCCACCAAGAGATGATGTTACTAACGTTGTCGGTCTTGATCAACTTACTACTGACCAACTTCTTCACTTTGAAGCTGATAAACTTGCAATGCAATATATCCTGTTGGGTTTACCCAATACGATACTTCGTAGTGTTGATGCTCAGAAGACTGCTAAAGCAATGTGGGAGCACATTCATCTTCTCATGGAAGGCACTGAACTCAATCAAGAGGACATGGAATCCAAAATCTATTTAGCATATAAACATTTCATGATTGAACCAGGGGAGACATTAGAGTCATATCATCATCGGTTCTTAGACATCATCAATGACTTGGATAAACATAATATCATTATGCCAAGGATTGCAATCAACACAAAGTTCCTGAGCTGTCTTGGTCCTGATTGGGAAAAGTATGTTACATTCATCCGTCAAGCGAAGAATCTTCATCAAGCTACATACGGATTGTTGTATGACTATTTGAAGCACCACCAAAAGGAAGTTGACAAAGAAAGAATCATCCGTGGAGTCCCTGCTTCGCCTTCACTCCCGGATAATCAAACTCTTGCTTTGTGGGATCAAGCATGTTATCCTCAATTTCCAACCTTGCCAACTTTCTTCACAAACCCTCCCCAACCAACTGATCAGATTACACCATATGATCCATCATAACAACAATTACAAGAAACTCAATTGGTTCCATACAACAACAACAATGATCAAGCACTCTACAGTGAATCAAATGAGGATGCAGAAGCCTTTGATGCATTGAATCAAGGATTTGTAATGATTACAAGAGCCTTCGGACGATTTGCTAACAAATCCAACAATCGCATTCGCACCTCAAATACAAGAAATCAAGCTGTTGTTAACAATGGAAGGGTTGAGGTTCAGAATCGTGGAAATGGTCATCAAATGAATAGTGGTCAAGGGTTTAACGTTAATGGAAGGAATAACATGGGTGCTCCAAAACAACGGGTTCAAGTGGGTGATCAGGGAAATGCTCAGACTGGGGTTAATGGTCTCCGATGCTATAACTGCAATGAGAAGGGTCATCTGGCTAATGCATGCCCAAAACCGAGGACAAGAGGAAGCGTTTATCACAAAGAGGATTTACTCTTGGCTCTCAAGGATGAAGCTGGTGGAACTCTTACCAACAAGGAACAGAGCTTCATGGCTAATGTAGATTCTGATGATGACATGGAGGACTTGCAGGCTAATGCAGCTGTGATGTTAATGGCAAACATGCAAGAGATCCACATGAGTGACACATGCCCAGTGTATGACACTGATGGCTTGTCTCAGGTACCGGATCCAAACATACTTATACATGATCTGATATCTCCGTCAACATCTGCATCCGACGAGGCACAGAGTGTTCAACATGAGCCTTCTACATCTCATTCCGATGAAAATCAAATGGATCCCATAGTTATATTTGACGATCAAGATGACCTTACGGTTAATATTGATAATCAAGTTGACTCCGTGGTCATATTTGAGGATCTAAATAATGACTATGTTGAGACTCAAGTTGAACAAGATGAACCTTTGTCTAATCCAGATCTTGAACTCATGACCAAATTAATTCAGACCAACCAATCTCAACTGGAAAAATGCAATGACATCAATAAGAAATTACAAGATAAAATGTTAGGATTTAGAAAATCCAGTCATTAAAGTGTCGGTCACCTCAAGTATATGTAATCGTTAGAAAGCTCGTAGTCGTAGTCATTTAATAATAGTTAGTATTTAGTTAAGTAACACCGTGGAGGACGGACGGGTCTTTACCCACTGTATGCCTGATCCACAGCCCGTAGGAGGCGAGTCTTGTAAGAAAACTATAAATACCCTCTACCTCCCAAGGTAGAGGGTTGGAGCTTCAATACCAATTTTCTTTTGTTTCACATAGTTCCCAACTCTCTTCCCTTTCTCTCTCTAAACCTTGTATACTCCCCATATGATTTTGGTTTGATGTGTTTGTGAAATCCTATAAGTTACAATTGGTATCAAGAGCCAAGGTTTGATCACTCATCTTTCATGCTCTTTGGTTTGGTGGATTTCATAAGGTTTTTGGGGTTATAAGTGTTTAGAAGAGTTTGATTCATTTAGTTAATTTCTAGTATTAAAGGTTGAATTTTGATTGTACTTTTATGTTTAGGATCATCATATGTGTTTAGGTTTTGAATTGGAAGGCTTGAATCATCGTGGTTGGGTTGTTTTTGATTGTTAAAGTGGTTGTTTTTGAAAATTGTACAAAGCGAGTTGAGCCACGGTAATACGTTTCTTGGAAGCGAGTTGCTTTGTTATTGAAAGCGAGTTGTCTCTGAAGCGAGTTGATACTTAAGCGAGTTGTCACCTAAGCTAGTTGCTTTGTAAGCGAGTTGCCTGTTTCTGCGAGTTGACACTTAAGCGAGTTGTCTTGGAAGCGAGTTGGTTTATGCGACTTGGCTATTAAGCGAGTTGACTCTTTAAGCGACTTGGGTTATAAAGCGACTTGTCTATTAAGCGAGTTGTCTCTTTATGCGACTTGGGTTTTAAGCGACTTGTCTTTTAAGCGAGTTGTCTATTAAGCGAGTTTTCATCAAAGCGAGTTGACTGGGGTGCGAGTTGTCTTGGGTGCGAGTTGTCTTGGGTGCGTTTTGTTGACTTTTCCCGAAAAACTTCAAACGGCCATAACTTTTGAACCGTAACTCTGTTTTCAGCGTTCTACCCATCAAAACGACCGTGAGAACGAGGAGAATGGCACACCGAATAAACTAAAGTTAATTCGGGTCAACCTTCAAGGCCTAAATCCGCTCCGAACAGAAGTTATTGAGGTTTTTAAGTTTTTAGACCCAAATTTCTCCTTAAAAACATGCATCAACCAACCCAAATCTCAACCAAACTACATCTCTGCTAATCCTACAAACAATCATAAGTCCTAACACACAATTGTCTATCATTGTGTCGATCTATCAATCATCTTAACAAGTTCTATTGGTCATTGCTTAACGGTTTCTTCTTGATTTTGTAAATCCCGCGAAAGATTCTATTTCTCTGTTTAAATCATAGATTTGTAAAATACCGTGCACGTCAACATCATGCCTAACGATTCTGATTCAGTTGTATCTAAGATACTCAGTTTATACGACGTGATCAATGAATAGAAGATACCCGACAATATTCAACAGACTATCGTGTGTGAGTCGGGTAATGCTAAAATGGATTCTTGGTGCTCAAATTCACAAGAGAGAGAGAGGTACACCAGTCACAACCTGTGCAAGTTAATGCAAAGGAACACTACATGGAAGCTTCGGATGTACCCAAGAAAGAGATGCACCAGCCACAACCTGTGCACGTTGATGCAGAGGAAAGCTGCATGGAAGTTTCTACTGTACCTAGTTGTGCATCTTCTACTCAAAATGATGATTATGAGCTGCATGAATACTCTGCTTTTATCCCTGATGATTCCCTTACCACTGAGCTTAACATATATAAGGATCAGGTTGCCATATATGAACAACATGCTAAGTTTGAACTGACCACTCGTGAGCAGGTGATGGATATCCAAATGCGTACACTTATCAGAAAAAGTAATTTTAGGGAAGATGTATTAAAACAAGAGTTAAATTACTTACAAGAAAAGCTTAATAAAACTGCTAAGCAAAAACAAGAACTTCAAGAAAATGTGAAAGTGCTTAAGCAGGAATTCAATGCTAAGGAATCAAAACTTTTAAATGAATTTTCCAACCTAAAAACTTTGAAGAACAAACTTGAAAACAAGTTGTACGTACAAGGAAACACCCTTCAGACTGCTCACATGGTCACTAAGCATAGAGTCTTAAGCGATAAGCATAGTATTCCCCTTGTAGAGGAACCCAATCGTGAGTATGGTAAAATAGCAAAAGCTGCTCAAAAGGTTGTCTATGATGGTGATGAGATCCTCAAGCCTAGACAAAAACCTACATGCATTGAGTGCACTGAGGAAGATAGAAAATTAGAAGATGCCACTAAAGAAAAATTGAATGATAAGCTTAAAGATTGTTGAAAACTCTCAGACCTTGACAGATCTTAAGCACTCGTGGATCGTTAGTGTTGCCTATGTAATCATAAGCAAACTAATAGACAGTCTCTAACACTTGTATTCTAAAGCGGAAAGTAAACACAAGATGTTATAACTAAGAACACTTAGATCCTCTATGGATCTTTTTATTCACCGAAACTCTATGTTTCAAATGAGTTGGTTATTACAAACTATTTGGTTCCTTTTATAAACAAGGAACCCTAATCTCTTACTACTCAATCGACTAAACATGTTTGCATGCATTTAATGACTAAAACATTAAACAAATATAGAGTAGTCTAGTAATACTGCCCATGCAACCTTGGGCCGTACAAGAATATGGAGAGTTAGCATTTAATCCAGATA
The DNA here is from genome assembly GCA_019973895.1 of Chrysanthemum seticuspe. NCBI lineage: Eukaryota > Viridiplantae > Streptophyta > Magnoliopsida > Asterales > Asteraceae > Chrysanthemum > Chrysanthemum seticuspe. The sequence goes on from BPTQ01000005.1 coordinate 113,262,853, forward strand.
GCGCATGCTGATCCTAGTCAACTTTCACCCTTCAGCAGTAACACGGCAACGCTTGTACTCTTCAGTAGAATCACTTCTTCAGCAGATTCTGCTTCTACTTCAGCAGAATCCTTCAGCAGTAATGTCAGCAGTAATCCTACTTCACATAATTCCCAACAATCCTCCCCTAAACTGGAATTTGACATGGTTAAGTTCCAGTTTCCTGACCTTGAAAGATCTTTGAGACTTCAGAACTAGAGGATTGTTTTCACACATCAGTAGCAAAGAACCAATAACAAACTCATCTCTATGATGATCAAGCTTTGAAATGCCAGGTCTTTGCAGCAACAAATGACATAATGTACATCAAGACTTATCAGTTGCAAACTAATCTCATCACTTCCAGGTGTGGTCACACCTGAGAGAGGTGAATCATTGAAAATAATGGTTTTGTTGTCTCTTTACCAATAGCCATTACTACTGGAGTAGCCAAATGTTTAAGTTCGAAAACTATGGTACACTGATAACCATCTGATTTAGTAGCAAACCAGCAACTATATAAACGGATTTGATGTGTCTTTACCTGTAGCCGTTTGCTCAGGACTAGTCAATTCTTAGAATTGGTGAATTGATAACCAAATATGGAGATAGTTGCCTTTACCACAATCCATATACTTGTGGGCTAGCCAATTCTTGGATTCCAACAAGGAATAGACCATGGTGAATTGATGACCATACAACATTCAGCAATTAAGCATGGGTGGTTGCAGACCCTATGATTTTGAGCAAATCATTACAGCTATCAACAGATTTGATGTGTCTTTACCAAAGCTGTACCCTTTGGACTAGCTAACTCTTTGATACACACAAGGTATATCTGGTGAGTTAAAAACCATCAAAAATGCAACAAACCTGCAAATGAAAGTTTTTTTTTTTTTTTTTTTTTTTTTTTTTTTTTTTTTTTTTTTTTTAACTAAGAATCTAACAAACAAACAAAGAAAAATCCTCCCCTGAGACATATGCCTCCCCTGAGGCCTATGCCTCCCCTTAAACTAGGCTGTTAAGGGTTAAGCATTCCTATATTGACCACAAGGTGTTGAAACCTTGGTCCATCAAAAGCTTCTGTTAGCAGATCTGCCACATTATCATCTGTATGAATTTTAGCCACATTTATCAAGTGTTTTTCATATGCATCTCTTATAAAGTGGTGTCTGATTTCAATATGTTTGGTTCTGCTGTGAAAAACTGGATTTTTGACAATGCATATGGTACTCTGATTATCAATAAAAAGAGTTGTGTTCATGAAGTTGTACCCATAGTCCATCAATTGGTTTTGAATCCATAGCACCTGTCCACAGCAGTTTGCAGCAGCAACATACTCTGCTTCAGTAGTAGAGGTAGCAACAATGGTTTGTTTCTTGCACTGCCAAGATATCAGTCTCTTTCCAAGGAATTGACAGCCTCCAGTTGTGGATCTCCTATCCAGATTTGCACCAGCATAATCACTGTCACTATATGCTTCCAACTTAAAAGGAGACTCTTTTGGGTACCAAAGGCCCAAGTGTGGTTGGCCTTTGAGGTACTTAAAGATCTTCTTGACTGCATTGAGATGAGAAGTAAGTGGAGTGACTTGATGTCGAGAGCACACACTTACAGCAAAGGTAATATCAGGTCTTGAAGCTGTCAGATACATTAATGAACCAATCATAGATCTGTATAAGTGAACATTCACAGGTAGATCTGGATCATTGTTGGCTTTTGTTTTTGGAGCTTCATAAGGTGTTGTGGCAGTCCTGACACTTTCCATGCCGAATTTCTTCAACATGTCCCTCACATATTTATCCTGACTGATAAATATCCCATCCTGTTTCTGCTGAACTTGGAGACCTAAAAAGAAAGTAAGCTCTCCCATAGCACTCATCTGAAATTCTCCCTTCATCAGATCCTCGAATTCCCTACACCAAGCTTCTTTAGTGGATCCGAAAATGATGTCATCCACATACACTTGCACAAGTATGATGTCTGTTGAGTTCTTCTTCAGAAAAATAGTCTTATCAGTGGCACCTCTTCTGTAGCCATGCTTCAGCAGAAATGATGAAAGCCTAGCATACCATGCCCTTGGTGCCTGATGAAGTCCATAGAGAGCTTTAACGACTCTGTAGACATGATTAAGATGATCTGGGTCTTCAAATCCTTTTGGTTGTGTGACATAAACTTCCTCTTCAATCTCACCATACAGAAAAGCACCTTTAACATCCATCTGATATAGCATGAAGCCCATGTATGATGCATATGCCAAGAAAATTCGAATGGCCTCTACTCTTGGAACAGGTGCAAACACTTCATCATAATCAATCTCTTCTTCTTGCCTGTAACCTTGAGCGACCAATCTTGCTTTGTTTTTAATAACCACACCCCTTGCATCTCTTTTGTTCTTCAGAATCCATTTAGTTCCAATGGCATATTTGCCATCTGGTAATGGTACCAAGATCCAAACTTGTTGGTTCTGAAACTGTTGCATTTCGTCGTGCATTGCCTCAATCCAACTTGAGTCTTCAAGAGCTTGAGTGACACTGGTTGGCTCTACTTGAGAAAGAAAACACGCAAACAGACAATGCTTGAAGTCTGTGTGATTGTCTCTTTGCTGATTAGAGACATAGGAGAGAAAAGCAACCTGTCCAAATTTAGGACTAGAGATAGCCCTTCGAGTTCTAACAGGAGCTAGAATGTCACCAATGATATTGGACTGAGGGTGAGTGATGTTGATTCTATTGGTAGCAGTAGGGTTGACATCAATGGTAGGTTCAAGATTAGACACAGTTGGTACAAAAGTTGTGTCATAGGAAGGTGTGGAGAAAATGCCAGATTGGGGTTGATGATTTCCAAGATCTGAAGGACTTGGAAAGCGAGTATACGGGTCACCAAAGTCTGTGGACACTCTAGTAGGAATAGGAGTAGAAACAGACGAGCTTTCAGCTGATTTGGTGACGATGGGAGAGACTGCATCAATGTCAGCAGAAATGTGGTTTCCACTGACAGTCTCATTTGCAAACTCCCCATCCACCTTCTCAGCTTCAAGCTTAGCTGCAAACTCTTGAGTCTGAAGCCTAGCAAGGTCCTCAGCATAGTGTGATTCATCTTCACTCTCAGCTGAATTATCTCTTGAAGAGTTGCCTGCAACAATGTTAGGGGAGAAAGAAGGCACAAGAATGGGTTGTTCATCATCTTCAAATTCACTTCCAGAGTCAGCATCCAAGGTACCTGCATTGTTAGTGGGAGTTTCTTGAGAGCCTGCACTTTGGTTAGCCATATGTCTAGTATAACCCAGATAGTCAGTTAGGTAATCAAGATCAAAAGACCACACATGACCCTGTCCTTGAACATTGGGCTTATCTTCTAGGTATCTGAGGTTCAATGTCTCCTCTATCTTCTTGGCAGATAAGTTGTACACTCTGTAAGCCTTGCTATTAGCCGAATAACCCACAATATAACCATCATCAGCCTTTTCATCAAACTTCCCCAAAGGATCACTTGTGTTCAGAATGGTCACTTGACAACCAAAAGGTTTGAGGTAATGAATGACTGGAACCTTCCCAAAGAGAAGTTCATATGGTGTTTTGAGGTGAGGTCTAGTTATGGAGACTCTGTTAAGCACATAGCAAGCTGTGCCAACAGCTTCAGTCCAGAACATAGTGGGCAATTTAGAGTCTACAAGCATTGATCTCGTAGCCTCTATCAAGGTCCTATTCTTTCTTTCAGCCACCCCATTTTGTTGCGGGGTTCTTGGATTGCTATAGTCCCTCTTAATCCCTTTAGACCTACAGAGTTCTATTATAATGGCATTCTTGAACTCTGTCCCATTATCACACCAAATTCCCTTAACCTTCTTGTTCAACTGATTTTCAACGAGGGTGATGAAGTCTTTCAGCACTGTAGTTGTTTCATCTTTAGTCCTTAGAAAGAACACCCAGCAAAATCTGCTATATCCATCAGTGATGACCAAACAATAGAACTTGTGATCAATGCTTCTGACTTGAGTTGGACCAAAAAGATCCATATGTAACAGCTGAAGAGGCTCAGAGATAATGCTCACTGCAGTGACAACTTTGTAGGATGCTCTGTGTTGTTTTCCTTTGTTGCATGCAACACAATTATGATCATTGGAAAACACTTTGGTAGGAAGACCTTCGACAAGTCCCCTTTTGGAGAGAGTGTTTATTGTTTTGAAATTCACATGAGCCATTCTCCTATGCCATTTGTTAGACTCATCCAATGATGCTTTAGCCAGCAAACAGGTGAGTTCACCTTCAGGGTGAACTTCATTGAGGTTGAATGTGTATAGATTGTGAGTTCGAGGGACTTACAGCAGAATTGAGGTATCTTCTGGAAGCATGAACTCTTTAGAAAGCACAAGATATTCATTTTCAGAGAAGAGTACCTTGTTCTTGGTGTCACAAATTTGTGAGACTGAGAACAAGTTGAAGTTCTGAAGCTCCCTAACATAGTACACATTCTCAAAGTTCAGTAGAGGAGTCTTGATGGTGCCTTTCCCAGTAATTTTACCATCACTTCCACCAAAGGTCACATTCCCTCCTTCTTCAATAGGAACAAAATTGTGCATCATATCTCTATTTCCAGACATACTTCTTGAACAGCCACTATCAACAATACCAATATCTTTATGCTTAAGGGGATGATCCTACAGAAATAAACATATATACAAAAGAATGTTAGTATACCGAGGAGGCTCAAGTCATTTCTGACTTGAACCTGCCTTGTGGATCATTAGATTTAGGTTTAGCAAAAGAGTAAGATCCACCATTGTTCTTGGGTTTCCATTGATATTTAGGTCTCTTATTATTCCAAGAACAACCTGCTGAGGACTTGACAGCAGTGCCCCAACATCCTTTCCCATTTTTCATAGAGTCTACATATGTAGGCCAATATCCATGTTTAAAGTATGGGCTAGTGGGTTGCACATAAGGTCTATCAGCTGATCTCCTCCCAGGAGAGTCAATTCTAGCTTGTGGGACATAAGGTGGAATATTTTTAACATTGGTCCACATAGGTCTTTGTTTCTGCTGATTAGTACTAACACCCAATCTTTGCTCATAAAAATCACAATCCTTAATAAGATGAATTTTACTTCCACACACAAAACATGTCTTCCTTTTGGAAGATGTATTCAACAAAGAAGATGTTCGATTACATGTAGAAGTATTTAAACAAGAAACATTAAAGGAATTGTTTTTAACAGACAAATTATTCAAAGATTGAAAAGACAAGTCTTCAGGAGAAACAGGCTTGGAAGTAGATTCCTCAGTAGCTATCCTAGAGGGCTTGTAGATAGTCTTGGGTGCAGGCTTAGGAGTAGGCTCAGGTGAGGGCTTGGGAGGGTCTGACTTCTCATTTGAATCACAGCTAGCAGAAGACCCTTGATCCGATGAATTGTCACTGTCAGAGAAAGAGACAAAGTCATAAGATGAAGCATCTGAGTCTGGTAAGTCATTTGACTTTCTGCCATACAAATGGTGTGATCCATCAAAGTCAACAGTGATGGATAAGTCAGTGGGCATGAATTCACCTCTAATAGGTCCAGGGACAGCATGAAGATCACCTTCCTTTCTATAGTGTTCTAAGCCTGCAGGTGTAGATTTATGCCCATCGTATCTAGCTTCCAATCCTACATACTTCTGAAAGCCTAAGCCTATTCCTGAGTTCACAGATTGACTATTATAGAGTTCTCTAGCTAGATTGTCACCAGATATCAACCATTGTTTTTGTCTAGCTATTTCCTCTGCAAGTTTTTCTTTAAGCTCTAGATTCTCAGTGATAGTAACAGCTTTTTCTTTTTCAGTGCGTTTAACGTTAATATTAGCAATATCTAAATCAAATTGTAGCACCTTAATCTTTTCTTCATAAGCTATCTGATTCTTCTGAAACCAAACCTTTTGTCTTTCTAATGTTTTTAACGAGAGTTTATAAGCTTCATTATCAACATAGCATGCATTGTACTTAGGTTTCATAGTATCATAAGCTTCTTTCAGTTCATTGTATCTTTCACTACAACCAAATATATAGTTGTGTACCTGAGAAAGTCCCATGAAGGCAAACTGGTCATGCCTATCTTCTGAAGTGCACCTTGCCAGCAATCCTAGCTTCTCTGTATCAGCAGCTTCCTCAGTTACAGGTTCATGAGCAGTCCAGTTGACCTGTTCATCCATGGTGACTAGAGCTGCTGAAGTGCTAGCTCCCTTCTGATTCTGCTGATATGAGTGATAGCTAGTACTCTCTTCACTTTTCCTGTCTTTGCACTCCCTTGAGAAGTGACCCATCTGATGACAAGAGAAGCACTTGACCTTTCTCCTGTCAAAACGAGCTGGATCCTTTCCCTTGAACCCAAACTTCCTTCCTGCCTTCTCTTCAAACCTCTTGATATCCACCGAAAGCATGGCCACCTGCCATTTCAGCTTCATCTCCTCCATATCAAGTGGGTCCACTTGGTCAAAGTCTTCATATACCAGATGCTGCTGAGTATCATAATCAGCAACAAATGAATGAAGAACATCCTCCAATATACTGCCAGCTTTGGCTTGAGGATGTGATGGAGTGGGACGATAAGATGATGATGGCAAGTAAGATGGACTTGAAGTATGCATCATCATATTCGAGTGGGATGTCCCAACAAAGGCTGAATGACCAGAAGATGGTGCACGGTAGGGAGATCTGACATCAGGTTCCAGAGATCTGAGTTTATTGTATAGCTCATCAAAGGTGAGCATGTCCAACCCACCTTTAGCCTTAAGGGCTATACTCACATGTAACCATGATGGAGGCAAAGATCTTAGGAACTTAGAGTTGCAATCATCATTGTCAGGCTTTGCATTCAGCTGATTCAGCTGACTCAGAATCTTGTGAAACCTGTCATATCCCTTGTGGATACCTTCTTCCTCAGAGATGTTGAACTCTTGGAAGTGTTGTCTCAGCATAGACTTCCTCATCCTCCTGGACTCTTCATTCCCACCAAACCTTGCTTTCAGAGCCATCCAGATATCCTTAGCATCAACCATGTGATGAAAATCACCCAAGTGATCTTCAGGAATAGATTGAAGGAGGATGGTTCTAACCTTATGCTCTCTTTGTACTGCTAGAATCTCTTCAGCAGTTTTGGGAGGAGCAATAGTGAACTTACCATCTAGATCTGGGATGGTCTTCTTCAGACTGTTACCATTCTTCACAATCTCCCACAGATTCCAATAAATATTGGAGATCCAGTTCTGCATCTTCATGGTCCACAGATCATACTCTTCTTTCTTTAGGTAAGGAAACTTACCATTACTGTTGGAGAGACTCAGTTGCTGCATAGAGGTGGTGTTGTGTTTGATGTTGTTGGTGGTGACTTCTGATTCATCATCAGTTCCAGGCATTGTAAATATGTTTTTGGTTGTATGGGGGTGAGGTAAATAAGGTTCTCAGTATCTTAGAGACTCTCCCGAGGCTCTGATACCACTTGTTGAAAACTCTCAGACCTTGACAGATCTTAAGCACTCATGGATCGTTAGTGTTGCCTATGTAATCATAAGCAAACTAATAGACAGTCTCTAACACTTGTATTCTAAAGCGGAAAGTAAACACAAGATGTTATAACTAAGAACACTTAGATCCTCTATGGATCTTTTTATTCACTGAAACTCTATGTTTCAGATGAGTTGGTTATTACAAACTATTTGGTTCCTTTTATAAACAAGGAACCCTAATCTCTTACTACTCAATCGACTAAACATGTTTGCATGCATTTAATGACTAAAACATTAAACAAATATAGAGTAGTCTAGTAATACTGCCCATGCAACCTTGGGCCGTACAAGAATATGGAGAGTTAGCATTTAATTCAGATAGCGCATGCTGATCCTAGTCAGCTTTCACCCTTCAGCAGTAACACGGAAACGCTTGTACTCTTCAGTAGAATCACTTCTTCAGCAGATTCTGCTTCTACTTCAGCAGAATCCTTCGGCAGTAATGTCAGCAGTAATCCTACTTCACATAATTCCCAACAAAGATCCCTGGTGCATTAAATATAACATCACTTTTAAATCCCATGATTACACTAAGGAAAATTGGATCTCCTTGAACAAGTTTAAGCCTCAAACACTATTAACACCTGAACAAGTGTTCTGGAAAAAGGATATGGATAAGCAAAAAGCAGATAACCTTGTTGAAAAGAATCCCCCCTGTAGGAAATTGTCTCCAGCAACTATGTATCCTCCAAATACACCAATGCATTTAGTGCCTAGAACACTTCCCACTAATAGCAAGACCTTAAGCAGCCTTTATGTAGTTTACCAACTATTTGTTGATTTTGAGAAAACGTGTAAAAAGAGAATCACACCTACTGGGATAACTGAAGGGGAAAGGGGCTTTGAACTAACTAAAGAATGCTATTTGACCGAGGTCATGCCTTTTTTCAAACATATTAAAGAACAATTTGAGTGTCTTAAAAAGGGAATGGATGAGATTAAAGAAATGAAAAAAATGTTTAATGATATGGAACATGAGGTCAGTATGCATGAACGTGAGCTTAAAAATAATGAGATTGAAAGAAAGAATCTGCACATCTTTAATGATAATCTGATTTCTCAATGTGTTGCTCAAGATGTGTTCTACACTGTTACAAATTCTTCTATTACTGCATCTAAATTTCATGAATTATCTGTTGCTTTGAAAGTTTCCATGATCGTGTCATTGAGCTTGAGACTACAAATTCAAAATTGCATGAGAAAATCGAACAGGATGATCATGACAACTTGGTCAAACATTTTTCTAAATTAGAGGTTGAACATCTTGCTTTCCAATTAAAATATCAACATCTCAAAGAAAATGTGAAAACCTCAAATGTCAAGACATCCTCGGATGCTCCTGAGTTTGATGCAGTTTTTGAAATTAACAAACGTGATGAACAGATTCGAGCTCATTGCAACACGATCAAAAGATTGAAAACCCAAATTTCACAACTCAAGAGTGAAAAGAATGATGTGACTGGCTCCCAAGTGCCTCCTCCTTTAGATTCTCAGAAGTTCCAACTTCAAAACATTATTGATAACTTGCAAAAGGAAAATGATTGTTTTAAAGCTGAAATTTCAACAGTTAATGATCAAAACAAAGAGTTATGTGATTCTTTCAAAGTTAATCATGATAAACATATTGAAAAGATAACTTCTTTGCTTAACAAAATTGAGAATCTAAAGCGTGAGGTGAAAGGAAAATTGCCAATCCCTAATTGCAAATATTCGATTCCAAAGGTTTCTGCTTGTGATAAGTATGCTATTAATATGCTATATATTCCCCCTCCTCTTAGGAATAATGAACTTGCACATAAAGCATATCTCTCATACCTTAAGGATAGTTTAAAGGGTCTCCGTGAGATTGTAGAAGATGATAGAATAGAAAAACCTCTTGATAGTTCAATCGCTTATGCCTGCATGGATGCCAAACGATCTCAGGAACTCTTAGAATATGTAATTGTCACAAGTCATAAATTAGGTACTAGGCGAGATAGTGTTGTTATGCCCAGTTGAATGCCCAAAGTCAAGCATGTAACCTTTGATGTGCCTCATAAAGTCTCAGATCCCAGCACTTCTAGACCACAAATGCAGAAAGTAGTGAAACCAACTAATGTTCCCATCATTTCTTCTACAGGTGCAGTCAGTGACACTAAGGTAAGCGGATCAAAGCCTCTAGGCAATACAAAGCTAGATAGGACCTCACGATCCAAGAGTGATCAAGGGAAGAAAGTAGAAGACCACCAAAGGGACAATAAGTTTGACTTGAACAAAAAGAATCGTGTTGGTTATAGTATTAGCTCTAAGCTTACTAAAATTAATTCGATGTCCTATGCTGTCTGCAAAACATGTAAAGAATGTCTATTTTCTGGTAAACATGATAAATGTGGTGTGTTCTTTCTGAGGTCTAAGAATCAATACCCAGTTAAGAAAGTTTGGAAAGCGAAATAGATTAAGCAATCCTGGAAACCTACAGGGAAGGTTTTTACCAATGTAGGATTTCAGTGGAAGCCCACAGGTCGAATATTCACTCATGGCAATCCTTGCCCTTTAGCTAGATCCACTATGCCTATAGTAGTACCTGTTAAGGTTTGGAAGCCAACTGGTAGAATAATCCTATTAAGCACAAAATGTCCTTTGACTAAGTCTGATGCTTCTACTAGTTTAGCTTCTAGTGATAATGCCATTGCACCTAGGGTCTCTGCTGATTCAATGATTGTTTGCGCTAACCAAAAGGAACCCATTTTCACATGGAGATCCAATGTTTTCAAATTTCCACCTTTGTCTGTGTTCCAATGTAGGTGGTACAAATCATCCGTTGGTACTTGGATTAATGCTGCTCTAAACAGATGAGGGGAAATGATTATGACGTCTGTTCACATCAATTTAGGCCTCGTACTTCATCATTATGGCGTCTGCAGATAACACTTCAGGCCCCGTTCCTCAAAGAAAAGAAAGGTGTACGCTTCAGTGCGCTTTATCTTCAGAAGAAGAGAAATCTTCATTTTTATGACCATTCTCATCGACATTCTTCAACAAGCTTCATGTTTTTCCATGCTCATTCAATTCTCAAGTGGATCTTCGTTCATTGGTATATATTCTTATCCACTTGCTCAATCAAAAATGGCAAAATTCATGAGCAATTTTTGAGGGGGAGAAGAGTGAATATACTACATGTTGATGGATGCTTGAGTTATGGTCATACGACTCTCAAACGCCTAATGTCTTCACTCACTAAGGACAACTGGGATTTACTATTTGGGATTCATTGTTTGTCAAGATATGTTTGATGAGTACTTCCAACCTCCAACGAATGTTGATCATCCAGTTTCTGAAGCTCATGCTCCGATTCCTACTGACTCAACTGGTTCACCATCTAAGAAGTACTTCTCGGAATTCTCAAGAAACCTTATCTCCAGTTATTTCACAAAGCGTTTATAATGACTATCATGATATTGTAATTGCACTATTGAATAATGATCCGCTCTTTGGTATTCCTTTGCCAAATCTTTACGGATTATTGTTCATGAATAATGATCCGCTCTTTGGTATTCCTTTGCCAAATCTTCATGGATTATTGTTCCTCTCATTGTGCACGCTATAAATCAACCACATGAACATTAAGGAAAATGACTACCTCATCCGCTCGAAGACATTATCGGTGAATCTTCCATATCAGTCTCTACATGTATACCTTTAGGAAGAATGCATTGATGTTGAGGAATCATTTGTTCCGGTTCATTCAGTGGGTCAATGTACATCTCATTGTATGTTTATTCATGTGTTGGACATTTGACACAAGTTGATTACTTCGGAGTTAATCATTTATCACTTATTTGAGATTGAATTTGACTTTCACAAAGGCGTGTTCTTATTTGATAACTTGCTCGGGCTTAAGAATTTGGGTTGAAGACTTGGTTTATCTAGTTACCAGCAGTCGGGGTGGATGGTTAAAGACCGACGATGTGGATAATCTCAAGAGGTGTTAATGTCTCATACTTTGTTTGAGTAGTGAGTACTTAGAGATTTTCTTGAAGCATAGATTCTCGACACCGTTCTTCCATCATTAAGTGCAAGCTTAAGATACAAATGTAGGGAATTCGACTTCAGTTTCAAGTTTGGTATATCGAATTTTCTTCATTAGCGATCATTTTTGTCTACATATGGGTTGATAAAGATAGTTAGAGAGAGTTTATGTAGCAGTTGATTCTCACAGGATTTAGTTGAGCTAATTGTTTGTTCTTCTCTATTTCAAGAGTATTTGGCATGTATAATGTGTTGCTGATTCTGAGGTATCAAAACCAGCAAGGGGGAAGGAGATATACATCTAAACACACAACGAGTACACATGATGAACTTAATACTTCTTCTCTATTGAAGTAATCCCGGGAAAGACAAATGTCATAACCGCAGATAAACCTAGTGTTTAACTCGTAGCCTTTGGTGTGTTATTCCAACTATTTGGGGGAAGGATGTATTATTCCAACTATTTGGGGGAAGGATATATTATTCCAACCATTTGGGGGAAGGATGTATTATTCCAACCATTTGGGAGGAAGTGGTCTCTGGATACTTTTTGTATGTGTTGTCTCAGCCTTCAGTAGAAAGAAATATGACAAGAATACTTGGAACGTGAGATGATATTGCTTATCGACATCTTCTATATGATTTATGATAAAGTGCTTCCGGTTAGTGCTTCATGTACACAATGTAATGTTGATTCCGATGAGATCGCAACCATCAGGGGAGAGATAGGTGTACATCAGGGTCGCACAACATGTTCACATGATCAAGCTTAATCAGTTATTCTGGAGTTGACATCCGTAGAGAAGATCAAGTGATTCAACCAGTTATCGTGATGTCGTTGTTTCTTCTCTTGTTGGGTACTTGTGTACATTGTGGGATGAATGGTTATATGTAAGATAACTGGAATGCACTTAGTATAATGAAGATGTTGATACGTTGTTCCCCTGAATAGACAACTTCTTGCTCAATCTTAAAGAGTAATGTGTACTTCGGGGATGCACAATAGGTTCATGTGATCGGGCTCAATCGTTTATTCCGGGTATGATAACCGCAAAAATGATTCGTGTTAACTTGTTACTTCGTTGTTATCATCTTCTTCGGGTTCTTGAGCTTCATACGATTAGACTGTTTGCTTCACTTCATCTTCTGGGGGAAATGGTCTTAATTCGAAGATTGTAGGTTTGGGGGGAAGCTACCAAAGATTCACATTTAGAAGGCACATGTTCAGACGATTTTCTTAGAAGCCTCGAATGCTTTGGTGGTGAAAGTTTAAGAGATGTTGATTTCTTTCTTCTACAACGTGCTGAACGATATCCTTATCTCGGTACACATTTCATCATTCTCTTAAACTAAATTATCCTCTTTGTACATATTTTTTCAAAAAGAAAAATACAAAATTATAAAACCCACAAAAAGAAAATAGAAAAATTTAAAATTTTCAAAATCCATATTAATCAGAAAATCTTACAAAAAAAATTTCCAAAAATATTGTTTCTTTTTGTCATGTTTTCCTGGTTCGATAACATCTACAGACTTAGAATTGTCACTCAAAGAATGGCATGGGTCTTTAGATGAAGTTCGAATGTACATAAACCTTTTTTCAAAAAAAAAAAAAAAAAAAAATTGAGATGGAGAAAAATGGTGGTTTATTGTCATTTCAGGCAGTAACCCGTTTTAAAAAGAAAGAACAGAGCCATGCTTAATCTTATTTTTCAAATCTCATGCTCTGATTCTTAAAACAAATGTTTGTCACCAAAAAAAGACAAATGTTTCCTTTCCAAATATTTTTCATTCTAATGATTCTTCTGAAAAATATTTGTCATCTAATGAAAACAAAATTGCTTCGAAAATACCTCGGACTCTAAATTTGAAAATCATCCGGGCTTATCATTGTCAAAATCTCTAACTCTCAATCAACAACTCATGTCATTGATCGAGGGGGAGAATGATTTCAATTCAATCAAAAAGGTTATTTTTCAAACAATTGGCAGGTAAAAGAGCAAGGTCTACTTTTGGAAAATAAAAAAGAACAATGTTTTATACAATTGATTCAAGACCTTGACTAATGATATGTTTTCAAAAGATATTTTTGCATGATTGATCAATGGAGTTTAAAGTCTCAAAACCTAATCCGTATCAGTTAAAATGTCTTTCAAAATCAAGTCACTATTCTCCTCAAAAGCTCTCAAAATTTAATTTAAATCAATAGAGATCACAAATCTCAAAGGATTTGAAAATTGTGATCGAGGGAGAATTTGTGATTTAAATTGGTTTTAAACTGATAATTCGATAAATGGTTCTATACGTGATTAACAAGCTCTCCTCCCTACATTTGCCAAACGATTTCAAATTTTCCATGCACATGTTAAGGGGGAGCATTTATATCAAACCACAAAGGATTGAAACGTGATTGATTTATCTCTAGGTGCAGGTTTTCCCTAATATGTGCTAAACAATTTCAAAATCAGATGCACATATTGAGGGGGAGCAAATTTTTGAAAACCACATTCTTTCACAAAAATATCTTTAATTGTATGTGAAACACTGATTTTGATCGGGAAAGTGATGTCGATAAAGAAAATATTTATCAAAGAAGTGAATTCTTACTCTTGCCTCCATGTGCCAAAATGATTTCAAACATACGATGCACATGTTGAGGGGGAGCCGTTTCCTAAAATAATCAAAAACGATTCAGGTACAAAATGCTTTGATAATATATCACATGTACCTGGATTGATTTTCAAATGGTTTTCAATTGGTTCCAATGGCAGAAGAACAATATCAAAAGACTGACCAAATTTACTTTTATGTACGAAGTTATAAGGACGGTTAAGTTAGGTATTCATTCCTGTTGGAATCACTCCTAAACCTAAATCAAGTGTTAGTAATTTATATGTAATAGTTAGCTTAATTATGGCCTTTATGTTTGTTATTAGCCTTAAGCTTATGTAGAAGGCCCATGAGCTTAGGCCCAAGCCCATAGGAGAAAGGATGGGAACTAGGAGTGTTGCCCTAACTTCCCTCCTATAAATACTATGTAATAACCCTCACTTGAGGGTTGGTTGTTCAATTTATTTCTTTCACTCACATCTCTACGCATAACCGTTTACTTGTATCGTGTGTGTGTGTTTGATTTATTGTTCAATCGCCTTTATCTCTTTCTATTAAGCTTGTGTTGTAAAACTAGTGACCTAACAGTGGTATCAATCGCCTAATAGTTGGGTGAACGTTTGTTTGGTCTACGCGTAGAACATACGCTTCGGCCTTGATACTTTGGTTCGCTTAAAAACACGTTTTTTACACTTTTTAATCCAAGATTCTTGTACTTTCAATGTTTTAAGGTGTTAAAATACTTGTTTTTGGCAAAAAGTTTCAAACTTTACGCGTGGATCTACGTTTTTAAGCTAGTTCTTGAACGAGGGTTTCATCCTACGCGTAACTGTTTTAGAGGTTTTGGATCATCAAGTTTCACACTTTTGTGTTATTTTGGTGATATTGAAGCTAAATCATCACAAAAATCTGGTTTAGAAACATCTTTGGGAAAAATCATTGTTACGAGTAAAACTACGCGTATCAAAACCCTAGTTTTACGCGTAACTTCATCCGTGGTTTGATCTTCAGTTTTGTGGTTTACTCCGTGTTTTCTTGCTTGGATAAGCTTGAAAATACGTCGACTTTGGATATCTTTTGCACTGTGATAGTGTAAAAGATCACTTGGGATAAAACCCTAAAATTACGCATAAGTATAAAACTTACGCGTAGAAAATCCTACGCCTAAGATTCATCTTACGCCTAAGCCTAGTCTTACGCATAAGGTAATCCTACGCCTAAGTTTCTATGCCTAACTTTGTGTCTACGCATAACTTTAGTGTCTTTTCCCTACTTACGCGTAAGCTAAACCTACGCGTAACTCTTGATTGTTACGCGTAACTTTGGTATTTTTACGCATAAGTGCTACTTGGTTTATTGTGATTTCTACGCCTAAGGATACTTCATCAACAAAGGTTCATTCGACTACAAAGATCCATTTTTACCAACACAAGTTTTCAACATGTCACAACCACCATACTCTAACTATTTCCCTTACACTTATTCTCAACGACAACAACAACTAAGTCCACAACATCAACAATGGAATCAACAACAAGCAATTTATCAACAACAATTTAAACAACAACTAAGTCCACAACATCAACAATGGAATAACAATAGAGCTCAAGTGGTGGAACAGGGAAATGCTCAGAATGGGTTGAATGGTCTTCGATGCTACAACTGCAATGAGAAGGGACACCTGGCTAATGCATGCCCAAAGCCGAGGACTAAGGGCAGTGCTTATTTCAAAGAGGCTCTTCTTTTGGCTCTTAAGGATGAAGCTGGTGGAACTCTCACAGACAAAGAACATAGTTTTATGGCAGATGCAGACTCAGATGATGAATTGGAGGACTTTCAGGCCAATGCAGCTGTTATGTTGATGGCTAATATGCATGAGTTACACATGAGTGACACAGGCCCAGTGTATGACACTGATGGCTTGTCTCAGGTACCCGAACAAACCATATTTATCTTTGATCTAATATCTCCGCCAACATCTGAATCCGGCAAGGCTCAGAATGTTCAAAATGAGTCATCTACATCTCATTCCGACGATTTTCAATTAGACCCCGTAGTTACATTTGACGATCAAGACGACCTTATGGTTTCCTTTGATAATCAAATTGACTCCGTGGTTATACTTGAGGATCTAAATAATGATCATGTTGTGACTCCCGTTGAACAAACCGAACTTTTGCCTCATCCAGATCTTGCTCTTTTACTTAAAGACCAGCAATCCCAAATTGAAGAATGTTGTGCATTAAATCAGGACTTAAAAAGTAAAAATGCACTGTTAACCAAGGATTTTGAATGTTTAAAAATGCAACTCAACTTTTTCAAAACTCAAGAAAACCGTGAAAAAGGTTTTGAAGCCGCTTTTGCTAAATCTCATCAAAATGAAAAATATTTAGAGAGACAGATGCGTGATCTAGCCGCTTCGAAGAATGCTTTGTTGTCTGAAATAGAACAAATGAAACATGAACATAAAAAGCAAATTAACGCTCTCACCTTGGAAAATCAAAAAGCTAAGGCTGAGCTGTTAACTTGCCAAAAACAGTTCTCTGCATACAAAAAGCATTCCACGAAACGAATAGATGATCATCTTGAAGAAATTATCGGCTTGCAACGCAAACTTAAAGAGTTTAAAACTATTGTTTACAAACATGGTGAATCAGTAACTGCTATTGAAAAGTTTACTTTAAAACCCAATCCAAATGGATATGGACCGAATCTTGCTGATTACAAACCTAAGCTTTCAACCAAAACATTCAAACCAAATCCTGAAGTTTCCAGTGCAGAATATAAAATTGATAATTCTGTTATGAGTGTTGTTGAATATCATCGTCAAGAGGAATTAGATGCAGAAGACGAGAGTCGATCAAAATTAGAAACTGTTGTTTACAACAAACCTTTTAATTACTCAAAACCGGTCACTTTCGTCACACCAACGGATTCTTCTAACACACCAAGGGTTATCATAAAAACGTCTGAGTCTTCTAATGTTAATCCCCAACCAGATTATGCACAAATTTATGGTCCTTTACCTTCCATCAGTGAAGTAAACTCAAAACCTGAAAATCGCAAAATTCTTAGATATTTTGACATTTTCATGGCTGACCTCAAAACTTTACAACATGAGATAGAATATCATTCTGAAATCAAAGTTCAACATTTTCAATTGCCTCTGGCGTGAGAACAAAGAGACATCTTTCAGAAAAATCTTTTACCAAATGTTAAAAATTTGAAAAATTATGCATTGTCTTGGGAACGGGACTTTCATAAGGAACTTGGAGTGATGAAGGTCATTTTCGAGAAAACAGAAACATCTATTTCTAATACTAAACGTAAAAAGAAAATGTTAAGAAAAGATGTTGATCGACTCTTGAATGATGTTATCTGTGCTGATATCCATAATGTTGTGTTATTGAATTCTGTGCCATATGCATCTGATTATATCTCTGATGATACTGTTGACTCTGTGGTAACTGTTGAGAATACTGATAATGTGCTTCAGATCGAGTCTTTAAAAGCTGAAAAAGAACGATTGCTTAACGAACTTTCCAATGCAAAACGTCGACTTAATTGGTGTCAAAAAGATATTCACAATCAACAACTTGTTTTTCAAAACAAAATCGCTCAGTTGCGTGCAAAATCTTCTGATCCTAAAATTGGGCAACTGGATGATCAAAACGTGTCTTTGAAAAGTCAAATCTCAAAATATGAACAAGAACTTGTAAAAGTTAAACAGGAATATGGTGTCATATTTGATTTACTCAATAAGACTCGTCATGAAGCATCAAACGAACTTGATCACTATCTTGCACACACTAGAGAAGTAATGCATTTTGCTGGTAATATTCGTTCTGAAAATCAAAATTTGATTCACACTATCTTTAAGTTAAGAGAAATGTTAGGAAAGTATGAACTACTTCCGCCTACCGTGATTAAGAGAATAACACCAGTAACACTTAGTAATCATGAACCTAGAATCCCTACTGCCAAAACACAAGTTGCTAACGTGCTTCCTTCTACTGAAACAGGAATAGTTGTGTCTTTTCCAAACGTCCGCACTTCACAGCCTAGGAGCACTACATCGAAGAATAGGAAGTTGCAACCTAAGAAAAGATCAATAAGGAATTGTTAGGAATTAGAAAATTCCATAGTGAAGTGTCGGTCACCCCAAATGTTATCTAGCATAAGTTAGCTCGTAGACTTGTAGTTATTTACGTTGTTTAGTAGTTTATTTGTTAGTTAGTAGCATAGTTTAGCGTAGTGTAACACCGTGGAGGAAAGACGGGTCTTTACCCACTGTATACCTGATCCACAGGCCGATAGGAGGTCGTTGAGTCTGTAAGTATAAATACCCCTTCCATCCATGGAAGGGGTGGTACTTCTCATTCAATCTAATATTCCCTTTGTGTAAACCTCTAGCAAGAACACCCTCTCTCTCTACTAACTCTCTAACTATGGCAAACATGTATTTTGATCATCCAAGACCACCCGAATCATCAACACAATAATATATCGATCCTACAATTGGTACCAGAGCCAAGGTTTTTGTGTTGTGTTGATTTGTGTGGTTTAGTATCATGGTTATGGTGGTTTTTGGTTATTGTTAAAAAACTGTTTTTACATCTTTTTAAGGTCGGAAAAATTATGTTTCCATTTGCTTTGGTAAAACAGTTTCTAACTTTAAAATTATGTGTCTTTTTGGTTTAAAATGTCATATCTGTTGGTCATATGTTGGTCATTAAGTCTTGTGGTTTAACTGGTGATCTGTTTTGGTCATAAAGTTCTATTTTGATGATATCTGATTGGTGCTAAACAGTCAAGTCTAAACAGACTTAAAACTGCTCAGACACAAATGCAATGAAGTCCTGGAGAATACAATGAATTCCCGGGTCGTTAAGTCCCAAGGAGACTCGATGGTGTGTTAAACACATGATCAGACGATAGAATGACCACTAATGATAGCGATCAGAAAGGATTAGGATGAATAACTACACTACTGAAAAAGTTTATAAAAATAAAGCGACTTAAATGCAAATTAAGAAAATTAAAAAGATAAAATCTATTAAATAAACGCTATCACTATATTTAAAGTGATGAACGTTTAAAACCAAAAACGTACGTTTAAATTAAAAACTACGTTAACGTACAAAATAAAAAGTGAAATCTAAGAAGTAAAAGTCCTAAAAATATGAAAAATACATTTTTACAATCCTAATGATAAAAGAAAATATTTAGAAAAAGAAAATTATTTTTAAAACTATTTATGTAATTATTATTAATTAAAAACTATTTTAAACTATTTAATAATACTCTAAAATAAAAGAAAATATGAAATAAGACTAGAAAAATAAATTTAAGACTTAGAAAAATCTAAAATATGATAAAACTAATTTTAAAACTGAAAATATATTTTTTAGACTTTTTATGTATTTATTATTAATTTAAAACTATTTAAAACTAAATAAAATGCTAAAAAATACTTTTAAAGCAAAGAAAATTATAGAAAAATACTTTTTAAACTTTTTACATTTATCTAAACTTAAAAAAAATGAAAAATTATTTTTTAGAACCTTTTCTTAATTATTTGTATTTAAAGCTAATTAAAAATGCTTAAAAACTAAATTAAATCAAGAAAAATAGCAAAACACTTTAGAAAAATCTGAAAATTTAAGGAAAACTCTAAAATTATACTAGGAATAAAGGAAAAATAGAAAAATAAGGTGCTATGTGGAGGAATTAGCAACTGATGTGGGAAGCGCTCAAAAATAAGCACTTTGATAAGCTAAAACAACACCAAAAGGTACCAAACTGATAGGGAAGTTCTAATAAGCTAAAATAACTCAAAAGAAACAAGTCTCAACTGCTTAAGACCTCTGGATTACAAGTTGCAATGATTTGAGGATTATGAGCTAATAGCTAAAACAGATTAAAGGGGTGCTACTTGCAGCTTATGCAGAAGCTTCAAAATAAGCTCAATGTGAAAAATACCACTTGGGACTTAGAAAAGACCTGGTTGAGAGCAAGTATACCAAAAACCAGACCATGGGGAGCTCTTTTGAGTCCTGTGCAACTTGCACAAATTCTGAGAAAAAGCTCAGTGCAACTGCTTATCAAATAAGCTAGAAAAACAAGCAAACAAGCTATAGAGCCTATCAAACAGTGACAGAAGCTAAAGAGAGCTAAAATAAGCTAAAAGCTACTAATTATATCTAAACTTAACAAGTTACAAGCTCAGTACTATGATCTAAGTAAACTGCTTATCCTACAAATCAGTAAATGACCCCTACTGTTTGGGCTATTGCAACTGCTTATAGAATAAGCTAGACCCAAAACCAATAGTGCAGCCTTATAAACCACCTGGAAAGCTACAAATGTGCCAAGAACCAGACTCTAACTCTTTAAAATGAACCTTGAACAACTGCTGCAAGATCTGAGAAAAATGTGCAGACATGATTTTTGACTTTTAAAATAGATTTGTTACTTTGACTTTTATGAGTTTAGAGATCAAATCATGAACTGAGATTATGTTGTAAGCTCAAACCAAGGTGTATCAAACAACTCTAATGATATTTGGACTAAAATCAAGCTAATGCTCACTCAATAATTCCAACAGTAAGATGCTTAAGAAACCTAAAGAGTAATTTTGACTTTGAACTTGTGTGGGTGCAAGAACAAGATAGAAAAGGACTCAATTGGACTAAACAAGCATGAACCACAAGTTCTAACCACTGAGCTATCCTCTAGGACAGGATTAACAGACAATCCAAACACCCTCTTAAAACTGAAATGCAAACTTAAAATGACAAAAACATAGAACCAGGCAGAGCTACTGATCAAATTAAGTTACCATGAACTAATTACAACTGTTTGAGCAAGTGTATACTAATGATGACCACAGTTACACAGATAAGCAAGAAATGCTAATTGACTTGAAATTTTGAAAAGGAGAGACTCACTCACATGAGTTCCAGCTATTGCAGGCCAACACCAAACCCAAAACTGATCTAAACTAATCTATTTCAACCATTTATCACCTCTGCATCACCCAAATTAGCTTCCATTTCAAATTGAGCATCACAGTTGACTTTTGTTGACTTTTGGACAATTTTGCTTGAAAATAGTTATGGAGCTTGCAAAAAGCTAATATAAGCTTAAATAGACTGATTTGAGTTTAAAAACAAGCTTCTAGGAGCTTAATGATAAGAACTAGAAACTGAGATTATCAACAGTAGCTGGAAACTTGGATTTTAGATGAAAGACTTGAATTAATGTTCACAACATATTACAAAGATGATATAACTTAGATTTGATACAGACCAACTAAAATTACAACAATTTTGTAACTAAACTAAGACATTTAAGTGAAAAACGACATTAAAGGAAAAATAAAAACTAGCTACTCTTTTTTCTTCTTTCTTCCCTTCCTTTTATAGTCCCAGTTGCTTTCTCTCTCTCTCTTGAGATAATCCCACCTCTGATCATGACCCTTGGATTAGTTTGAGTTGATCTTGGCCATTTAACTTTTTGGCGGGAAAAGAGAATTTGACAGCTAGAGTGAGGTTGAGTGAGGGGGTTGAAGGATCATTAAATGATTCTTGTTTTTGTTGATATGGAGGGGACAAGGAGTGTGATATGGAGAGGAGGGGGGATGGCTAGTTGAGTGATTTCAGGCAGCAGTTGGAAGGGGTGGAAAAAGTGGCGCCAAGTTGGTGCTTGTTTGACTTGCCATTGACCAGAGTTAAATATAAAGGGGGGGGGGGGTCAAAAAGCTTATTGGCAGGGGGTCATATGATAGGCAAGGGTTCAAAATGGGTAAAAGGGTTTAAATTGACAAGGGACTTAATGTGTAAATTCTGAAACTTGAGGGGCCTAAGCTGCCAATTCATCAAACTTGTTTCAAGGGACCAAAAGTGACACTCTCATAAAGTACAAGGACCAAAGCTGTCATTTTCACATTTTCCAGGGACTAATTCTGCCAAATTTCAAAGTTGAAGGACTAAACTTGTAATTTCTCAAACTTTTTGATATTTTTCACCAAAGGACTAAATTTGACAATTTATGATTTTAAAAGGACCTTTGGTGACTTTTCTTTTGAAATTTTGACTCAGGGACTGTTTATGACAACTTTTGAAACTTGGGGGACTAAAACTGCAATTTTTGCAAATTTGATATGTTTTTCATCTGATTTTGATATTTTTGCATTTAAAACACATAAAACACTTGTTTGTGATATTTTGATCATTTTGATGTGTTTCTGAGCGTTTTCAGATGATTTTGCAGTTTAAATGGTACAAAAATGATGAGTAATTAGACACTCATCAATCCCCCACACTGAGATATTGCTAGTCCCTAGCAATGATTTGAGAAAACATAATGGATTTTAATCTCTTTACCAAAAGCCATCACTTCTGGAGTAGCCAAATGTTTCAGTTCAAGTAAGAACCATGGTACACCGATAACCATGTGATTTTGAGCAAACCACCAGCTTTCAACGGATTTGATTTTGTCTTTACCAGAAGCCGTACCCTTCTGGACTAGCCAACACTTAGATAAATTATCAACATTATCTTTGGTGAGCTGAATACCAATTATGGATTTTCCACTGCCTTTACCACAAGCCATAACCTTGCGGGCTAGCCAACTCTTCACTTTTTAGGATATGGTGAGCTGAATACCATACAATTTTGGGCAAATTGCAAGCCATATAAACGGATTTGATATATCTTTACCAAGAGCCGTTTGCTCCTGGATTAGCCAATCCTTTAGTTTATTAGACAAGGCGGACTGATAACCAAATGAGTAAGTGTAGAACACTTACTCCAAAAAAATTTTGGCCAAAAACGGGGGAATTGGTATAATTATATGATAAAATTCGTGAGAATTCCCCCCCACACTTAGAAATGAATATTGCCCTCAATATTCAAAGTACCGGCGGTTATGCCGAAACAAAGAACGTAAAAGGGAAATACTACGGCCATTATTTAGAAAGGATTTTTTTTTTTTTTTTTTTTTTTTTTTTTTTCAAGAAACTTATATATATAATATGTGGGGCAACTCCCCCACACTTAGGTGGAACACACGGGTGAAAACCCATGTTAAGCTACTGTTTTTGATTCCCGAGTCGCTAGCTTGACTCGACCCCGAATTCATTGGTTCATGGGGAAGCAAAGTGGAAGAAACAATCACCATCGGACTTTCATTCAAGATGTTTGGATAAACATTGAAGTACGTGAAAGTTCCACACCGATGAGATATACAGAGAAAGACAGACCCGGCTTACAAATGATAAATGAAAATGCCGGGGTCAAAGATAGTGTCTTCATTCCCGAAGGAGTGAAGAAGAGAGGAAGTCACCGGGTAGGTGAAGAAAAGAAGGAAAATCATGATAACAATCATGACTAGATCTTCTTCCTCGGGATTAAGTGCAGTTGCACTTATTTGGATTTTATTGGTTGAGCTCTTAGGGTTGGAAGGCATCTCGGTGGGGAGGGTGGGAAGATTTGTCATAACTATGCAAATTGAGATTCTCTCCCCCCGATCATGATTTTTGCCATCCAAGCAATCATACTCCAGCGGAGATATGATATGAGAAAGTTCACCGGCGAACTCCTCATGAAGAATATACGGAGGTGGGACATGTGCGGTACTTCGTGGGCTATAAATATGCACCTCGTCCATTATAGTCTCCGTGTCAGACTCATCACTATCAAAGATTGGATTAACTGAATTTATAGCAAATTCAGAATTGAATTCGAATAAGGGATTAGTGATAGTCGTATTAACCGTTGTGGAAACAACATGGTCAACATCCTCTTCTAAGTTGACGATCTCGGAATGTGGAAGTGATGCATCAATAAATTCTATGTCTTTAGAATATAAAGAATCGGCATCACTATAATCACTGTCAAAATCTGAGAAAGTCTCAACAAGATCATTTGTAAGAGGAGAAAACACATCACACTCTTTGTCAAGAATTCCCTCAGACTCACTTGGGATCGGGACAAGGTTCTCAACATTAGACGATTCCGTTTCCGGAATAGTGCTGAGATGCTTGTCCCCCATAGTGAGAGAGTCTTTGGGATCAAAAAATTTCAAAGAAATAAGATCATCGACCTCTTCCAAAAGGAATTCACTTCTCTCAACCGGCGTGAGTGAAGGGGAAGAGTCGGAAATGAAAGGCTCTGAAACGGGAGTGGGATTGCCACTCGGAGCATCGACTTTATCGAAAACATATATTGCTCTTATGCTCTTCATATTCTCCTCTGCCAACAATTCTCCCATACTCTTTCCTTCTTCAACGGGAGTGGGATTGCCACTCGGAGTCGTAGATTCCTCATCAAAATCATCATCGTCGTCATCATAATCGTACACGAGAGGTTTCCAATATTGGGAACTTACTCTAGCTGCTTGTTCTTCAGCATACGTTTTCTGACGAGACTCTTCTTTAACCAATTCTTTCAAATCTTTGAGTATATCTAGACAATTTTCGAGAAGTTCTTGAGGAATTTGCAGAGGTTGTGTTTGAATCGTTTGGTACTGTGGAGGTTGGTCATGATAAGAGTAGTCATAATTGTTACAAGGATTATGCTCATAGACAAGCGTGTTCCCTGTTTGACACTCAAAACTCGGGTGAGGACCTCCACAGTACTCACAAGAATATGTCTCCATCTCATAGTGCGGGGGTTGGTTGAGGAAATTAGTTGTTTCATTGTAGGGATTTTGGTCATAGACAAACCCGTTTCCCGGATTCACAATGCCACAACCGGGGCAATTTCCACCATTTTGAGGTCCCCCACACCATTCACAACCAAATTGGTGAGGATGAGACATAGAAAGAATCAAATGGATAGAGGGTAAAAGAAATGTAGAATCAAAAGATGTGAGAGGGTAAAGATGGATATTTTTGGATTTTTGAAAAACATATTGCAAAAACAAAGAATGAAAATATTTTTGGATTTTCTGATAACTTTACAAAAAATTTTTTTTACAAAAGATGGGATATGTGCAAGAATGGATCTGAAAATGGCTAAACACACGCTAAAGCCTCCCCGGCAGCGGCGCCAAAATTTTGATTGGTGCTAAACAGTCAAGTCTAAACAGACTTAAAACTGCTCAGACACAAATGCAATGAAGTCCTGGAGAATACAATGAATTCCCGGGTCGTTAAGTCCCAAGGAGACTCAATGGTGTGTTAAACACATGATCAGACGATAGAATGACCACTAATGATAGCGATCAGAAAGGATTAGGATGAATAACTACACTACTGAAAAAGTTTATAAAAATAAAGCGACTTAAATGCAAATTAAGAAAATTAAAAAGATAAAATCTATTAAATAAACGCTATCACTATATTTAAAGTGATGAACGTTTAAAACCAAAAACGTACGTTTAAATTAAAAACTACGTTAACGTACAAAATAAAAAGTGAAATCTAAGAAGTAAAAGTCCTAAAAATATGAAAAATACATTTTTACAATCCTAATGATAAAAGAAAATATTTAGAAAAAGAAAATTATTTTTAAAACTATTTATGTAATTATTATTAATTAAAAACTATTTTAAACTATTTAATAATACTCTAAAATAAAAGAAAATATGAAATAAGACTAGAAAAATAAATTTAAGACTTAGAAAAATCTAAAATATGATAAAACTAATTTTAAAACTGAAAATATATTTTTTAGACTTTTTATGTATTTATTATTAATTTAAAACTATTTAAAACTAAATAAAATGCTAAAAAATACTTTTAAAGCTAAGAAAATTATAGAAAAATACTTTTTAAACTTTTTACATTTATCTAAACTTAAAAAAAATGAAAAATTATTTTTTAGAACCTTTTCTTAATTATTTGTATTTAAAGCTAATTAAAAATGCTTAAAAACTAAATTAAATCAAGAAAAATAGCAAAACACTTTAGAAAAATCTGAAAATTTAAGGAAAACTCTAAAATTATACTAGGAATAAAGGAAAAATAGAAAAATAAGGTGCTATGTGGAGGAATTAGCAACTGATGTGGGAAGTGCTCAAAAATAAGCACTTTGATAAGCTAAAACAACACCAAAAGGTACCAAACTGATAGGGAAGTTCTAATAAGCTAAAATAACTCAAAAGAAACAAGTCTCAACTGCTTAAGACCTCTGGATTACAAGTTGCAATGATTTGAGGATTATGAGCTAATAGCTAAAACAGATTAAAGGGGTGCTACTTGCAGCTTATGCAGAAGCTTCAAAATAAGCTCAATGTGAAAAATACCACTTGGGACTTAGAAAAGACCTGGTTGAGAGCAAGTATACCAAAAACCAGACCATGGGGAGCTCTTTTGAGCCCTGTGCAACTTGCACAAATTCTGAGAAAAAGCTCAGTGCAACTGCTTATCAAATAAGCTAGAAAAACAAGCAAACAAGCTATAGAGCCTATCAAACAGTGACAGAAGCTAAAGAGAGCTAAAATAAGCTAAAAGCTACTAATTATATCTAAACTTAACAAGTTACAAGCTCAGTACTATGATCTAAGTAAACTGCTTATCCTACAAATCAGTAAATGACCCCTACTGTTTGGGCTATTGCAACTGCTTATAGAATAAGCTAGACCCAAAACCAATAGTGCAGCCTTATAAACCACCTGGAAAGCTACAAATGTGCCAAGAACCAGACTCTAACTCTTTAAAATGAACCTTGAACAACTGCTGCAAGATCTGAGAAAAATGTGCAGACATGATTTTTGACTTTTAAAATAGATTTGTTACTTTGACTTTTATGAGTTTAGAGATCAAATCATGAACTGAGATTATGTTGTAAGCTCAAACCAAGGTGTATCAAACAACTCTAATGATATTTGGACCAAAATCAAGCTAATGCTCACTCAATAATTCCAACAGTAAGATGCTTAAGAAACCTAAAGAGTAATTTTGACTTTGAACTTGTGTGGGTGCAAGAACAAGATAGAAAAGGACTCAATTGGACTAAACAAGCATGAACCACAAGTTCTAACCACTGAGCTATCCTCTAGGACAGGATTAACAGACAATCCAAACACCCTCTTAAAACTGAAATGCAAACTTAAAATGACAAAAACATAGAACCAGGCAGAGCTACTGATCAAATTAAGTTACCATGAACTAATTACAACTGTTTGAGCAAGTGTATACTAATGATGACCACAGTTACACAGATAAGCAAGAAATGCTAATTGACTTGAAATTTTGAAAAGGAGAGACTCACTCACATGAGTTCCAGCTATTGCAGGCCAACACCAAACCCAAAACTGATCTAAACTAATCTATTTCAACCATTTATCACCTCTGCATCACCCAAATTAGCTTCCATTTCAAATTGAGCATCACAGTTGACTTTTGGACAATTTTGCTTGAAAATAGTTATGGAGCTTGCAAAAAGCTAATATAAGCTTAAATAGACTGATTTGAGTTTAAAAACAAGCTTCTAGGAGCTTAATGATAAGAACTAGAAACTGAGATTATCAACAGTAGCTGGAAACTTGGATTTTAGATGAAAGACTTGAATTAATGTTCACAACATATTACAAAGATGATATAACTTAGATTTGATACAGACCAACTAAAATTACAACAATTTTGTAACTAAACTAAGACATTTAAGTGAAAAACGACATTAAAGGAAAAATAAAAACTAGCTACTCTTTTTTCTTCTTTCTTCCCTTCCTTTTATAGTCCCAGTTGCTTTCTCTCTCTCTCTTGAGATAATCCCACCTCTGATCATGACCCTTGGATTAGTTTGAGTTGATCTTGGCCATTTAACTTTTTGGCGGGAAAAGAGAATTTGACAGCTAGAGTGAGGTTGAGTGAGGGGGTTGAAGGATCATTAAATGATTCTTGTTTTTGTTGATATGGAGGGGACAAGGAGTGTGATATAGAGAGGAGGGGGGATGGCTAGTTTAGTGATTTCAGGCAGCAGTTGGAAGGGGTGGAAAAAGTGGCGCCAAGTTGGTGCTTGTTTGACTTGCCATTGACCAGAGTTAAATATAAAGGGGGGGGGGGTCAAAAAGCTTATTGGCAGGGGGTCATATGATAGGCAAGGGTTCAAAATGGGTAAAAGGGTTTAAATTGACAAGGGACTTAATGTGTAAATTCTGAAACTTGAGGGGCCTAAGCTGCCAATTCATCAAACTTGTTTCAAGGGACCAAAAGTGACACTCTCATAAAGTACAAGGACCAAAGCTGTCATTTTCACATTTTCCAGGGACTAATTCTGCCAAATTTCAAAGTTGAAGGACTAAACTTGTAATTTCTCAAACTTTTTGATATTTTTCACCAAAGGACTAAATTTGACAATTTATGATTTTAAAAGGACCTTTGGTGACTTTTCTTTTGAAATTTTGACTCAGGGACTGTTTATGACAACTTTTGAAACTTGGGGGACTAAAACTGCAATTTTTGCAAATTTGATATGTTTTTCATCTGATTTTGATATTTTTGCATTTAAAACACATAAAACACTTGTTTGTGATATTTTGATCATTTTGATGTGTTTCTGAGCGTTTTCAGATGATTTTGCAGTTTAAATGGTACAAAAATGATGAGTATTTAGACACTCATCAATATCTATTTGAACCGTGACTTGTGGTCAAACTGCTTATCAACGTGGTCAGTCTCATGGTCATAAAGGTTAAAAGGATGCAACTTTGTGCAGTTTTTCTGGGTAAACTTGAAGATGGTCGGAAAACTTTTTGATATTCATGCTAGCGAGTTGGTCATTTGTTTCTTGCTAGCGACTTGTCAATGTATCATGTCCAGATTCACTGGTTCTCTGTAGCGACTTGGATATCATTGACTTTTTTGAAAGTCAACAGCGAGTTATATCAAAAGCTAACTAGCGACTTGCTTTGGAAAACTGCTAGCGACTTGACTCTTTAAACGGTAGCGACTTGTTATTGAACAAGACGTAGCGAGTTGGCTTAGCGACTTGGCATAGCGACTTGGCTTAGCGACTTGGCATAGCGACTCAGTTAGCAACTTGACTTTATACTCTGCTAGCGACTTGACATGGACAGAAAGGAAGAAGAAGAAAAGTAAATCAATTGACCACGACTTACATCTAACACCAACCTCAAAGACTCATCACGGCCTCAGTTCTTGACAACATCCTTGGCCCAAGTTACTACCATCAAAAACAACATTCTAATAACTTAACACAAAACAACAAATCCATCATCTCAATCTTTATACCCTCTACATTCTGTAACCTATTCTACAACTATCAAGACTCATTGAATAAATGAAATCAAATCAAGATCTCAGTTTAGTTAAACGAGTTCACAAATCTTTTAAAGACTGTTTTCTCGTTTGTACATCACCATCAATGATCTTACAACATATTTCATGAAACGATTTCAAATGTAAATGGTAAAAGATCTCAGATATTTTCGTGGGACTTAATTGATTCATCAAGACTTCCAAGAGTCTTTTTACACGAAATCTCATCTTCATAGATCCAGAAGTGTTTCAATGTTCGAACATTTAAAGTGTGAACAAAACTTTAAGGTTTCATCCACACTTTCAGTCGTTAAATATAAATCAAAAGGAAATGATCCGAACCAAAAAGTACTTGTTTCTCAGATTTCAACTTCGTGGCAATTTAATGCTAGGTCATGACCAATAGTCTAAAAAACGAAACTGGAAATATCATCATTGATCATATGTTTGTTTTAATATCCGAAATGTAAAGATGAGATGTTAACAAGTGTGTTAACCCTAATCTCGTTTTCGTTATAAAGTGATTTAAACAAATCATATCAAGAGAACGAGTCCAAGATTTAACCTACCTTGAACCTTTTGTGTCATGTCGATGGCTGCCTCAATAACATAACCATCCCTGTGGCTATATCAAACCATGTTTGTCTCGCCATCCCTGTGGCTGTCACAAGTATCTCGAGCCATCCCTGTAGCGAGCTTAACTTGTTTAATGGATGCGCTTATTTTGTGTTTAAGGAGATGGGGCAGATTATTAAGAGTGTTTAGGGTTTGAGAGATGGTGGCTGCGTTTTGTTTTTGTTGATATTCTTATTAGGGTTTGGTGAAGTGTTTATGTCTGCACAAGAGAGTATAATTAGGAGTGTGCTAGGTTTTTATGTGTGAAGTGTGGTGATTTATACCCAAATATTAGGGTAAGATTGGTGCTGGATAAGGTATTACTTTGTGACTACATGGGCCGAACAGTAATTAATTTGGTTTACTATCTCACAATGGGCCATTCAATGTTTGTGAAATTTATCTGGGCCTCATGTGTTTTTAACGAACTAACGAGCCAACTTTGAATATTTGTGTGACAATTGGATGAGGTTAATGATTTTTTGACGTTGGATATTGTGGTATTTATCGGGTACAATATTTTGTGAATCGGGCCTCTTGTGTTTATATATTACTTAAGCTTATAATTAATTTATTTGGATTGAATATAAATCAAGTGGGCTGATGTTGGACTTGAGTTAGACCGGACTAGGGGGTGTGAAAATTTGATGTGATCCCATGAGATTTGGATTTTATGAGTTTTGATGATGAGAGTTGGTGTGATGATGATATTCAATGGGTTATGCAGCTTGATACGTTGGTTTATACATTTTCACGAAGAATATTGTGTCACGGCTTGAAGTGTTTATTGAAAATGCTGACTACGGGGTTGTTTGGACAGTATCTATTATTTGACTTTGAAGTGAGTTTTTCCGGGCATGCTTACTTATTTAGTCTTCTTTCTTTCTATTCTTCCGAGAAGATGACTTGTTTGAGCGTTTATAGAGGGTGATAAAGACTTGGCTATTTAGTTACGGTTGTGATTCTCTCTCGCTTAACCCACAAAGTAACTATCACTTCGGTGTCTCATGCAGTTGAGGATATGTCAAGAGGTCTTGTACATTGGGTACACCGTTTCTTCTTCACAAGGATTAGTGCAAGTTTAAGTAACAAAACTGGGGAATTCTACTTCATGATCAAGTTTGGTATATCAGGTTTACTTCTCCATGTGGTCACTACAATAGCCGACAGAATGCGTGAATGATGTGTTTTCCAATGTGTTGATTGGATGGTTGATGATTTTGTTGATGTTGGTATTTGAACCGTTGATGAACCACTGCATATTCCCCTAAAACAGATATTCACCGAAACCAAAGTTGTCATTACACATTCAAGCTGATATTGTTTACGGTTTTGTCTTGATTTTGTAAAATCCCGCGAAAGAACCTATTTCTCGGTTTAAATCATAGACTTGTAAAATCTCGTGACAATGGAAACATCCTGGTAATTGTAAAGTGCATTTCCGGATCTATCTTACAGTTTATTCTTGGTTTTGTAAAATCCCGCGAAAGAAACTATTTCTCGGTTTAAAGCATAGAGTTGTAAAATTCCGTAATGATGGAACCATCTTGGAGAAGAGAAAGTGTAATTCTAGATCATACTTGATGCTGGTGATACGGTTTCTGCTTCGAAGAAGGGTTAAAAGGGTGTATTTCATGAATTGGATGTGTGTTTGGATATTCGTCATGGTAGTTTGGTTATTACATGGTTTTACGGGGTTATGTGCTTTTAACCATGGTCGGGATGAAAACCATTATCATAGTTCACTTAAAACGTCAAAGGAGGCTAGAGTTGAGCTTTTAACAAGATGTGACAACGGAGTTAATTCACTATTATTTATTTGAGGTTGAAGTGAAATATCACGGGCGAGTGTACTTAGTATCTGAAGGTTCGGGGATGGTTGGATGAAGATTCTTCATGATCCTTGTTCGAGCTTATTATCAAAAACGAAGACTTGGAAATCTAGTTATTGTTGGGTGTCTTTTACCTTTTCTTTTACCACTTGGGGGAATTGGGCTCATACCACCACAAAATAACTATCACTTTAAGGAGTTACGTTGTAGTGCTCAGTGTCACATTCAATTGTGGATTTTCAAGAGGTAATGTACGTCTTATACTTGATGGTTGGTTGGTTGAAGAGTATAGAGTACATAGAGAGTACTTAGAGATGCTAATGGAAATCGGCACCGCTCTTTGTTACATATGTGCAAGTTTAAGTCACGAGTTCGGGGTAGTTTACTTCAGAGTCAAATTCATTATATTGGGTTTTCTCCATCAGCTGTCACGACAAAGAGCCTACTGAATGATAATGGGGTTGATTATATGTTTGCCAAGAGATGATGAAAAGAGAGAGATTATGACGTTTGTTCACTTCAGTTCAGGCCTCGTACTCTAAAGAAAAGAAATGTGTACGTTTCAGTGCACATTATCTTCGAAAGAAGAGAAATCTTCTTATGACGTATGAACACATCAGTTCATGCCTCGTACTCTAAAGAAAAGAAATGTGTACGTTTCAGTGCGCATTATCTTCGGAAGAAGAGAAATCTTCTTATTATGACCATTCTCATCAACATGCTTCATACTTTTTCCATGCACTTCAGTCATCAAGTGAACCGGGCTACCACTGATTGTTTTCTCATTCCACTTACTCGATTATAATGAAGATGGCGACATCATGTGCTTATTTTGCGGGAGAGAAGTGTGAATAGAACATTCGGATGGATTTCACTTATTTAGTCAAGAATGGCATCTCCGTATGCAATTCTTGAGGGGGAGAAGAAGTGTGAATTTTTTGCATTGTTGATTCACATTTGAGAATATAAATGGTCATACGGCTCTAAACTCATGTAAGAACCGAGCTTCTTCTTATCGGGTCATCTTCACATGGAGTTTTTCTCTTCTAAGAGCCGTTGGTTGACATTTTCACTCGGATTGATGAGTTTATCGACAAAGTGCTTCCGGTTAATGCTTCACGTATACATCAATATGATGATTCCGAACAATCTCTCTGTTCTTGTTTGATGTGATTGGTAGTTTGGTGTTACCATCGTGTATGTTCATTGCGGCCTGATTGCTGATTTCCTTGATGAACATCAGTCTGTTCTTGTTTGATTGGGAGGGATTTTAGTTAAGGGGATTTGCAAGATGTAAGTTAATTGGGATGCTTTTTGGTGGGATGCTTTTTTGGTGTGAGTTGAAGATGTTAACTATCTATTCCCCAACTGGACAATCTAGAAGAAAGTCGAGTCTACAATCGGTTCTACATTTTCTGATGTATGATTAGAAGACTAAAAGACGAGTTGCATGTTATTATCAAAAGACTTCTTCTTATTCTGGGCATTTATCAAACAGATTGTCAGTTTAGGGGAGAGCACTAATTGGGGGAGTTTGAAATGCTAAATTTAATCCCTAATTAGACTTGCTCACGTTATTCTTCAGCAAGTTGACTCTCACAGATACATCTGAGCTAATGATGTTCTACTCAAAATATTTCTAGTATACGGACTTACTAAGAGTTGTTGATTCTGAAGTGTTAAAAACCAGCAAGGAGTAAGGAGATAAGCACCTAAACGCGAGTAAACTTGATGAAATTAATACTTCTAAGTAATGGAAGAAATCCCGGGAAGACAAATGTTATTACCGCAGAGAAACTCAAGGTTTGACTCATGACGAGTAAACTTGATGAACTTAATTCTTCTAAGTGATTGAAGATATCCCGGGAAAACAAATGTCATGACCGCAGAGAAACTCAAGGTTTTACTCATCAAGGCGTTTAGTGTTAGTATTTCATCTACGTGGGGGAAGTGATGTTAGAGAAAGTTTCTGAAGATAAAAGAGGTACACTAGTGTGTGGTGATTTCAATGGTATCGCAATGATCAGGGGAGAGAGATTGTGTACATTGAGGATGCTCAGCTGTTTCACTTGAGGGCTTAATCAGTGATTCAGAGATATAATCACTTATTCCGGAGTTGACATCCGCAGAGATTGTCATCCGCAGAGATAATCAGTGACTTGGCTTGCTTCTTCAATGTTATCAGTTTTTCCTTCCTTGGGTATTGGTATACTTCGAATACTTGAGCTTCATACACGATCATCAGGGAAGAAAAATGTGAACATGGGGAGGTGTTTTCATTCCCCTCATGATGTGTATTCGGGAGAGCTCTTGGGTATTGGTGTACTTCGGGTTCTTGAGCTTCAAACACGATCATCCGGGAAGAAAAATGTGAACATGGGAAGGTGTTTTCATTCCCCTCATGATGTGTATTTGGGAGAGTTCTTGAGCATTATACAAAGAGACTGACTGCATCAATTCAACTACGTGGGGGAAGTGTTCTCTTGACACCTTTTTGGAATGGATCGCTTCAGACTTCAGTGGGAAAAAGAAATTTGAGAAGATTATTTATACGTGGGATGATACGTTGCTGTTCTTGTTGATGATATAACCTCGAACGAAGAATCACGGTGATTATTCTTGAAAGGAGCAGCGGGATTTATGATAATGGTGTGCTTCTCTGTGCACCTGGCTAAGGCAAGCTTGAAGTAGAGCTTCGAATCTGCTCAGCTAAAGGATTTTCGGTTTGGGGGGAAGCTGCCAAAGTCTCACTTTCAGATGGTTCAATTTCTTTCTTCGATTCAAGAGCCCTGGAAGCTTTGGTGGTGAATGTTTAAGAGTTGATGACTTCTATCTTCTACGACGTTCTGCTCGATATCCTTATCTCGGTACTCGTATCATCATCTTCTTTAACTATATCATCTTCTCTATCTTTGTATATATTTATCTGAAAAACAAAGTACAAAAATATAAAACCAACAAAAACAAAATACAAAAATATAAAACCAACAAAAGAAAATAGAAAAATATAAAACCTTCAAAAACCCATAAAAATCAGAAAATTTCAAAAAATACCAAAAATATGTTTTCCTAGACATGTCTTCTGGTATCGATAACATCTACGGTCTTAGAAATGTCATTCAATAATGGCACGGGACCATAGATGAAGTTCGAGCAGGATGTGTAAATATTTCTTTCCAAAACATGTCTCTAAATATGGCTTACAGTTATTTCAGACTGTAACCCGTGCTTCAAAAAAAAAATGGCTTGCAGTTACTTCAGACTGTGACCCGTGCTTTAACTATGGCTTGCTATTATTTCAGATAGCAACCCGTTCTTTTAAAGGAAGGAAAGTGTTGCGCTAAACCTATTTTCAAAATATTTGGTGCACTTATCCTAATAACAAAACAAGGAAAGTATGTCGAAGGACTGCTGTTCCTACACAAATGTTTTTCCGTCTAAAATTCTTCAGAAAAATATTTGGTGTTTTCTAAAATGGTGGTAAATGAGTTGCTTGAAAATCAATCTAATTCAGAGTTTTTGAAATATATTGATAACTCAATCAATGACTTCAGCGCTTTTAAACTTTTCATAAAATGAGTCATAGATTGAGGGGGATAATGTTTTTTCAAATCTACATCATCTAACGGGCTTTCTTAATTATCCTAATATGCTTAATTAAAAATGATGTTAACCTATGTTGAAGGACTAGGTGCTTAGGATATGATTGCTAGGTTTAGATGATTAGAGTTTGATGAACACATTATTCCCATACATCTATATGATCTGATTGATATGTTGCATTGACTTTTATTAGTCGATTGTTGTTTGGGTGATGTCGACCACCATATATTTGTATGTGTGTTTACTAACGTATGCAGGTATATTGGTATAAAAGAATGTTCCCGATCCGGATCCCACAATTGAAGATGATTGGATGCCGAAAGGAAAGGGTACTATTTCTTAGGTTGACAAATGAAGAAACGGAGCTTAATTGGACTTCTATGGAGAGTTGGCATAAATGCAACGTAAGAGGTCTCACTGCATCAGCAGATGGTTTTCTTCTAAGTGATTGAAGAAACGGAGCTTAATTTGACCTCAGTTGGCATTCAAAATGCAACGTAAGAAGAAGTCTGACTGCATCAGCAGATGGTTTTTCTTCCAAACCCTACTGCAACAACAACAAAAGCGGCTCAACCACCTAACGAATTTTTGTGCAGGATACCATTTTTAAACAATTTTTGAGTAAATTGAATTAAATTGTTTTGAAAATGGAAAAATATTGTTTTTGAAAATATATTGGACTAAATTTTGAATATCACCGGACTTCATTTTATCAAAACTTGAGTCACTCAATTATCGACTACGGTCATGGATTGAGGGGGAGAGTGATTTAAAATAAAATATTTTCAAACGATATTTCTTCACAAAAGTTCCGCTTTGTACAATATAAGTGGTGATCTAAAGATTTAATGTTATGTCATGGTATGATTTTTTCTTTAGAATCAAGGTCTTTCAAAATGAAATTTTTTCTGTTCTTGTTTGATTGTGAAATTGTTTTATTTTACTAAAAGATCTCTTAAAAACTATCATACCTGACACTAACAATCTTTAATGTCTTAAATTGGTCCTTATCTGTCATTTTTAAAAAAATTAAATCTTGCCACGTCTTTCCCCAAACTCTTTTAAATGATTTAAATCAATTGGGATCACAAATCTCAAAAGGTTTGAAATTTTTGATCGGGTGAGAGATCGTGATTTAAATCTCATATCTGTTTTAACGGAATTGGTTTTAGTCCTTTATAGGCACTCCTGCCTCCATGTGCCAAACGATTTCAAATATACAATGCACATGTTGAGGAGGAGCATTTATCCAAAAACAAGATGAGTATTTAAAACTGGCCACATTTTCTCCTATGTTTTCTAAACCTAATTAAATCACTTGGGATCCAAAATCTCAAAGGGTTTGATATTTTTGATCGGGGGAGAATTTGTGATTTAATAATGAAATTTGATAAAAGGTGATCGTTTTGATTTAATTGTGCACGCTGCTCGCTCATATGTGCTAAACGCTTTCGAATCTTGAAGCACATATTGAGGGGGAGCAAATAAACTATCGAGGTACGTAAGCTTTTTAAAGTGATTTATAAAGTACCTTGATTGAGTTTTTAAATGGTTTCTTAATGGCTTGTGTGATCGTAAATGTGCTTCAAAAGAACTCTTGCCTCTATGTGATAAAATGATTTCAAATTTCATACGCACATATTGAGGGGGAGAATTTTACCAAGAAAATCAAATGGCTTTTTCGTATGAAAATTGTGATCAAAGAAAATATTTCAAAGTCCTCTTGCCTCCTTGTGCTAAACAATTTCTAAATCATATGCACATGTTGAGGGGGAGGTTTTCTAAATGATCAAAACTTTTAAGGTACAAAATGCTTTGATCTCGTATCACAAGTACCTTGATTGTTTTTCCAAATGATTTTTCAATTGGTTTCAAGGAAGAAAGAACAATACCAAAAGACCGACCAATTTATTTTATGCATGGAGTTATAAGGATGGTTAGGTTAGGTATTTGTTCCCACAATCTGCCAGAGCCGGAGGGATCTTCCCAGGGACAATCCACTAGATAGTGTAGAGTCCTTAGGAATATTGAAAAAAGGGAGAAAAATGAGAAATGGGAAGAGTGCGGACTGAGACAGAGCTAAGACTGGAATAAACCCAACAAGGTTCTAGTTATGAAGTCTCGGTAAGCACTGAAGGGGTTGAAGAATGAAAAAGAATTGGAATGTGAAAAGGGTGAAAAGAAATAGCCCTCCAATAATTCAACCTTAGGGCAGTAACCGGGTTCAATACTTATTCTACTGGTGTTTACTACGGTAACACTGGTATTGAAGACAAGACGTCATGGACCCAGTGACGCACTGCACTAAACTTCCCAAGCCACTCAAGTTCCTCTCAAAAGGGCTTGTTTCATTCTCACGGGGAACCTACATAATCTATCGACTTTCTCTTAGAGATTGTTGATATTGAAGAAGGAGACCCTCTCCCTAGTCTCCGACACAGGAACCAAATGTGCACTATTGAGTCTAGAGCCAAGAGATCATCCACAATATCTCGTTAGGACACTAAATTCTTGAAGACTTGCTTTTTCACACAATGTGGAAAGTAAGTATATATTAAGAGTCCTACGCATTATCCTTGTGGTATTGCCAGAACATCCGAGTGATATGTAAAAATAATCACAATGAAGATGGAAATCCTTCTAGAGCCAACATCAAACAAGCTCTTGGTGGGTGACATGTGAGATCTTGCAAAAGATCTAGCTTGTGACAACTGGATAGAAACGATGGGGCGATTCAATCTTGAATCAACCTTGGTCCAGGAAATGAATTGACGAATACTTTTGGAAAAACCGTTCGATGTGCAAATCTTCTTTTCTCTAGCGCATCGAATGTGTATTCATATTTCAAATTCAAAAAGTATCTCTGATTGAAAAATACTTTTAGAAAAACTGTTCGATGTGCGAATCTCTTCTTTTCGCTAGCACGTCGAATGTGTACTCTTTCTCTAATACAAAAAGTATTTTCGTTGAAAATTGATCTTTCTCATAAAACCTTCGTCGTATTGCAAAACTCTTTCCTCAAGCAATACACGATTGTTTTTCAAATCATTTTTCATCAATCAGTGAATCTCAATTCGCTGGTTCACTCACTCCGTGTTGTCTTCTTTGAGACGTTCCGGTTTGAGAACAGCTAGAACAAACCCTGTCAAGGAGATTCTTAGGAATCCTACCTGATCACAGGCAGTACTTGTACTGATCAACGGGGAACCGTGGGCCATGTACCTTAATTCAACGAAAGTGATCAAAGACACTTTCGTGTGTTTTATTGCTAACTGTTGTTTGCAGGTACATTTGGACGGTTGCAGCTGATCAGAATTGAGGAGTCAATCCAAAGCCGCATGCTCACAGCATCCACACTTAATTTGAAGAAATCATGACTGGTGCATATCTACATAACCTGGCTCTGATATTTCATACTATGCTTCTGCTTCGCTGCTGCAAATATCATGAACCAGTAAGGCTTCCGCTACTCTGATGGAAAGATGTCATGATTCTAAAGTGTGAGCATGTCGGTCCGAAAGTCACAACCTCACATGATGGCAACACAATAAAGGGTGATCCAGAGATTTACTGTGGCTGGTGATCTCAATGAAAGCTCAAAGATCATCAAAGATGTGGATCAGTTTAAGGCCTCCACTAAAAGTACAAATCAGTGCGGACTTTGAAGAATCACTACTAAAGCACAAAGATTGTTGAAATGAAGAATTGAAGTCTACGAGCTCAAGAACAAAGACAAGAATAGAATGCTAGGATTCGAAATGTAAAACATGGGGTGACCTCCCTTAGGGGGAGATTGTTAGGAATTAGAAAATTCCATAGTGAAGTGTCGGTCACCCCAAATGTTATCTTGCATAAGTTAGCTCGTAGACTTGTAGTTATTTACGTTTTTTAGTAGTTTATTTGTTAGTTAGTAGCATAGTTTAGCGTAGTGTAACACCGTGGAGGAAGGACGGGTCTTTACCCACTGTATACCGGATCCACAGGCCGATAGGAGGTCGTTGAGTCTGTAAATATAAATACCCCTTCCATCCATGGAAGGGGTGGTGCTTCTCATTCAATCTAATATTCCCTTTGTGTAAACCTCTAGCAAGAACACCCTCTCTCTCTACTAACTCTCTAACTATGGCAAACATGTATTTTGATCATCCAAGACCACCCGAATCATCAACACAATAATATATTGATCCTACAGGAATGCTAAAGTAAAAGAACACCCTAGGACTATGAATAAGACTCCTGTTGCTTCCACTATAGATATTGCGTCTGGCAAATGTAATAGAAATAGTGATGTAACGAATGCTAAACCTTTAAGTAATTTTGATATTCAGTCTGATGCACCTTGTGTTATTTGTCGTAAAAGTCTGAATTCTGATTGTCATGACAAATGTGTTGCTAAAGCTATAATCTCTCGTTTACGGAATCCTAAGAATCGGAATACCTTTAGGCCCACTAATCATTCTAAGTCTGTGCTTGGTAGACCGCCTTCTTTAGATTATAAGGCAACCATTGCTGTTCCTGTAGCTCCAGTTTTACCTCCTAAGAATGTAGTACCACCTAGTGCATTCACTAAGACTAAAGCAAATACTAGTTGGAGATGGCAGAAATGGATATATAACACACTAGGATTTAAATGGATGCCTAAAGTTATTGATGTGTGTATGTCTACTATAACTGCTCCGGAACCCTCTAACATTTCGGGTTCCACATCTACTTCTATTCCGTCTGTGTCGTCTGTGTGTAATGCAGGTGATACAGATCATTCTCTGGATTGTTGATAGCGGATGTTCCCGACACATGACAGGCAACCTTAAACTGTTATCAAACTTTATTGCAAAGTTCATTGGCACTGTCAGATTCGGGAATGATCACTTCGCAGCTATCATGGGCTACGGAGACTATATCAATGGGAACATCGAAATTAGCAGGGTTTATTATGTGGAAGGCCTCGGTCACAATCTGTTTTCAGTAGGTCAGTCCTGTGATGGAGATTTGGAGGTTACTTTCAGGGAAAAATCTTGTTTCATTCGTGATCTACAAGGAAACGATCTTATGTCTGGCTCGCGTAACTCAAGTCTTTACACTATCTCTATGCAAGACATGGTCGCGTCATCTCCCATCTGCTTACTTTCAAAGGCAACATCAACAAAATCCTGGCTATGGCACCGTCGTCTCTCACATTTAAACTTTCAAACTATAACCAATCTTGCTCGACACAAACTAGTTGAAGGTCTCCCATGATTCCGGTATTCTAAAGATCACCTTTGCTCAGCATGTGAACAAGGGAAAAGCACTCGTGCTCATTTTCCTTCAAAGGTGGAACACAGCTCTCAGCATGTGCTTCATCTTCTTCACATGGATTTATGTGGCCCGATGCGCGTGCAAACGATTAATGGCAAAATCTACATCTTGGTAATAGTTGATGACTACTCACGCTGGACTTGGGTCTACTTTCTTTGAAGCAAAGGCCAAGCTCCAAAGATGATCATCACCTTTCTCACAAAAATACAGGTTCAGCTCCGCAACACCGTCAGACTAATCCGAACAGACAAAGGAACTGAATTTGTTAACCAAACCCTTCGTGAAATTTATGAGAAAGTGGGAATTCAGCATCAAACATCTATTGCACGTACACCAGAACAAAATGGAGTTGTTGAAAGACGAAACCGAACGTTAGTGGAAGCTGCACGAACAATGTTAATCAATGCTAAACTTCCAGATTACTTGTGGGCAGAAGCTGTATCTACTGCATGCTATACTCAAAACCGTTCTATGATTACAAAACGCCACAACAAAACACCTTTCGAGCTTGTCCACAACCATAAACCGAATCTCAAACACTTTCATGTATTTGGATCCCTTTGCTATCCGAATAATGATCGTGATAATTTTGAAAAGCTCAAAGCCAAAGCTAACATTGGAGTCTTTATTGGATATTGTGAGAATTCTAAAGGTTACCGGATCTGGAATCGTCGTACAAAGCAGGTTATGGAAACGATTCATGCTCATTTTGATGAACTTACGGAAATGGCTTCTGAGTATAACAGCTTGGAACCCGGTCACAAGCGCTTAAACTTTCCCCAAACCCCATCATCAGCTGCACAAAGCCCCTAGCTCACTTGTCAACAAATGAAAAGGTTATTTGCTCCGTTGTTCAGTGACGATATTGATGAACGTGCTCCAGGTGTATCCGTTGTTTCCGCTGCTCAACCTGATACTACTCTTATACCTGATACACCTGCTACAACAACTACTGTTGAAGAAGCACCACCAGTTGACTCCACCACAACAATTGAACAAACCGCTTCCAACAATGATGAACAAGCTGATGATGTTCTTAACGAAGTACCCCCACATGCAGATTTTGATCCAAATGCGTTCTTTAACCCGTTTGCTAATGACACCGCTGCACCTGATGTCGCGAAATCATCAACAAACCATTTGAACCCTCAGAATCTGCACAATGTATACCAACATCAACCCTCTACACATCGATGGACAAAAGACCATCCTCTGGCAAATATTATTGGCAACCCGAATCAACCAGTCGTTACGAGACAACGTCTCCACACAGATGGTGAACATTGCATTTATGCACTAACTGTCTGCCAATCTGAGCCTAAAAACATTAAAGACGCAATGACAAAAGACAACTGGATTGAATCCATGCAAGAAGAACTCAACCAATTCAAATGTCTTGAAGTATGGGAACTGGTTGAACGACCAACAGGGGTCTACGTCATTGGTCTCAAATGGATTTGGAAAAACAAATTGGATGCTGAAGGGAATGTAATCCGAAACAAGTCACGTCTAGTTGCTAAGGGTTATTGTCAGGAAGAGGGAATAGACTTTGAAGAATCTTTTGCTCCGGTTGCTCGTCTTGAGGCTGTTCGGATATTTCTCGCGTTCGCGGCTCATATGAATATGACGGTCTTTCAGATGGATGTCAAAACTGCGTTTCTCAACGGACAACTGAAAGAAACGGTTTATGTCAGCCAACCAGAAGGATTCGTTGATCCTAAGTTCCCGAACCATGTCTACAAACTGAACAAAGCTCTTTATGGTCTCAAATAAGCTCCTCGGGCATGGTACGATAAGCTATCATCTTTCCTCATTGCTAATAATTTCACCAAAGGTTCGGTTGACCCTACTCTTTT
Source organism: Chrysanthemum seticuspe (assembly GCA_019973895.1). Classification (NCBI taxonomy): domain Eukaryota; kingdom Viridiplantae; phylum Streptophyta; class Magnoliopsida; order Asterales; family Asteraceae; genus Chrysanthemum; species Chrysanthemum seticuspe. The sequence continues at coordinate 113,305,460 of BPTQ01000005.1, forward strand.
TATACAATATCACGGGGCACATATCTTAATTGTTCAAATTTACGTGGATGACATCATTTTTGGGTCTACACATAAAAAGTACTCAATCGCTTTTGCAAAACTAATGAAGAAAAATTTTGAAATGTCCATGATGGGTGAACTTACGTTCTTTCTAGGACTGCAAGTTCATCAATCACCCCATGGTATTTTCTTGAGTCAGTCCAAATATGCCCTTGAATTGTTAAAAAAATTTGGAATGAAAACCTGTGACACTTATGCCACACCAATGACTCATACCAAGAAGCTAGATGCTGATTTACATGGGAAATTAGTGGACCCTACCAAATACCGAAGTATTATTGGGTCTCTCACGTATCTAACAGCTAGCAGACCTGATATTGTCTTTGCCGTTTATCTCTGCTCCCGTTATCAGTCAAGACCAACTGAAACCAACCTCTCTGAGGCTAAAAGAATCCTCCGATACATCAAGGGAACCATTAACTTGGGGATCTGGTATCCGAAGGATTCTGGTTTGGAACTAATCGCTTTTTCAGATGCTGATCACGCAGGATGTTTAGATTCACGAAAAAGTACTTCAGGAGCACTACAATTTCTTGGTGATAAACTTGTGTCCTGGCAATCGAAGAAGCAGGATTGTACATCGCTGTCATCAACCGAAGCAGAATATGTAGCCATGTCGGCGTGTTGTGCTCAAGTCATCTGGATGAGAACACAACTCAAAGACTATGGTTACGTATTTGACAAAACCCCGATGTACTGCGACAATCGGAGTGCCATTGCGATCTCGTGCAACTCAGTTCAGCACTCGAAATCAAAGCACATCGATCTTCGCTATCATTTCATCAAGGACCACGTGGAACAGGGTACAGTTGAATTATACTTCGTGGGTACAGAATACCAATTGCCAGATCTACTCACCAAAGCCTTGCCTCCCGCTAGGTTTAATGAGTTGGTCCACCGGATTGGTATGAGGTGTTTGACTCAAGAGGAATTGGATGACTTCCTAAAACAGTCTTAAAAACCTGCCAAACACCAAAATCTCTTTTGTAAATATTTTTCAAAAACAAAATACAAAAATATAAAACCTGATAAAACAACAAAAATATTCTTCTATCTATTTTTCTTTCAACATGGCAAGTAAATTTCTTCCGTCAACACTTTAATCTTTCAAAATTCAGTATTTTTCTGATCAAATGTTGAGGGGGAGAAAATTTATACTTAACTGTTTCAAAACATCCGTGTACTTGCATGTTATCCTATCCTGGTTGTTTCTTAATAATGGTGGTCACATTTTTCTGGTTCAATGACACTCCTCGGACTAAAATTTATAACCTTTCATTATTTCTTAAGTCGAGGGGGAGTGTCGTCAAGTTTCTTTTTTAAAATCTATCATTTGGTAACCAAAATGGAAGTTAAAAGGCTTTGGATGAAAATAGAAAAGGTGGAGGGACCATAACTGCCAAAAGCTTAAAGTTACTTTTAATAAAAATCCTCCACCTAACCTTTCACTTCACATTTATTACTCATAACCTAACAAATCCTACGCTTTAAAATCGTTCAAGAAATCCGTGCTTTTGATCATCATATTGTAAGTGTTTTCATAATCTAAACGTAATTACAAGCAAGGGTTTTGATTTTTATGCAAATCCAACGGCTAAAACGTGAGATATGTGTGATTATGTGTTCTACGCATAAGCGTATGAACACACAATCATTGGTGTGTGTTTGTGGTTAAAACAATTGTGTCAAAACATTTCAATAACATCAATGATACTATGTTTATCCTCAAAACTTACCCAGAAACACGAATTGACTGATTTTGAAAAACTATGGTTTATGCGTAAAATTGGGTGTTTTCATGTGTGAATGTCTCTGGCTAATTGGTTGCTTATAATGTGTTGTTTAAGTGATGAATTAACTATATCCATGCTTAGAACTTGCCCAGAAACAACAAAAGTGAAAGAATTGTAATTTAGGGTTCTAGTTCATACGAATTGGGTATTTGTGATTCACATGGGGTTTGATGTTAAAACTTGAACAAAACAACTCAATAGGCTTCTAAGACTTCCCAGAAATGATTTGGTGAAATTTCCATGGCTAGATTTCTTAAGCGTAATTCTTGAAATTAGGGTTTAAGTTCTACGCGTAAGGTTTTCTACGCTTAAACTGTTTAACAAGTTTTCATGCCATGATCTGTTATAAGATGAATGTATGGGTTAATATTGATGATATGATGAATTTATTTCAGGTTTGTTACAAGTGAGAATTCAGAATCAAGGTTCTAAGCAAACTACGCATAAGGATCACCTTACGCGTAGCATGTTATGCGTAAGAGTAATCTTACGCGTAGCGTCTACGCATAAGGTTCTACAATGGGACTACGCGTATCCTGTGAAGGATATGCATAAACAGTGACCTCTGCGCATAAAGGCCTACTCTTACGAGTAAGCCTTACGCATAAGGTTTTTATACGCCTATGCGTAAGCTCTACGCATAAGGTCCCCTGTTCCTACGCGTAATATGTCTTACACGGAAGTCAGGATCCTACGCATAAGCTTTCGTCTACGCGTATAACACTCCTGTTTACGCATAACTTTTTCACTTTTACGCCTAAGCCTTGATTGACCTTAATTATGAATTGTTACGCGTGCAAACTTGTAAATAAACAAATAATAACGTCACGAAACCAATAATGTCACTAATAAGCCTAAATGTTTAAAATGCTGTGTAAAATAAGTGATAACATAAACTTTAAAAGGTAAAGTTAACTAACTCACGAAACTTATCACAACGTCATTGGACTATTGAACACAAAAGTGACTTTGGACTCGTAACAATCATTGACATTGTACATTCAATAATAAGACAATAAAACCTTCTGTTGACTAACATAATGTCTTTCGATATGTTGGTTCTTTTGGCTAATGTTATTTCAGATCACGACATGGCTGCTCAAATGAATATGGATGCACCAGATGTCCTCACAGTTGCCGATATCTTTCCTAATGGCTATCCGAGGAAGATTGGAAAGAACAACCTTTGGGTTGACTTTGAAACCCTCACCTGCTCAGAATCTTCCTGTTTGATTGCTATGGATATTCTCAAGAATCATCCCTACCAGAACATGCTCTCACATTCTGCTACAGTAGCAGAGATCTACATGCAACAGTTCTGGAATTCAATGCAGAGGATCAAAGGTCAAAGTGCAGTGACAGTGACGCTCAATCACAAACAAGTCACCATCACACATGCAGACTTACGGGCTGTACTTCTCATCCCTGACATCGAGCCAACCGACTTCTATGCCACACCTACTGAAGAGACAGTTTTGCAATTCTTGATTGATATTGGCTATGATGAAGCTTTAGGAATTATCACTAAGCACTCTCATGTGGAGCTTAAGAACATTCCTCAACCGTGGAGAACTCTCTATGTCATCATCACCAAATCTGTCTCTGGTCGTGATAGTGGCTATGAGCATCCCAAGCTCATGGAACTACAAATTTTTTGGTCATTAATCAACATGAACCACATCGAGCTTGAAGCTCTGATATGGGATGACATGATGTCATTTCTCAAAAAGCTTGGCTCAAAGATTCCATATGTCAGATACACTAAACTGTTGATCCAGAGAGCACTTGGACTTCATCCTGATATTCCCAAGAGGCTCAATGACCCCGACAATCACGACATGTTGACTGAGCCTATTTTATCTGTCAGAATCAAGAAATCGTCAACTAAGAAACAGGGTGTTGTATTACCTGATCACCTTCTGTCAAACGAAATCAAAAAGCTCGAGACATACAAAAGGTATCTGGTAGCAGTGAAAGAAGGCAAAGTTGGTCATCTTGATGAGAAACCTTCTGGGATACCTACACGAAGAACCAGAAGAGGCAGTGCAGGGAGTGCTTGATCTGCGCAAAACCGTCAAGTCTAACAGACTTAAAACAGCTTAAACACAAATGCAATGAAGATCAGAGAATACAGGGGATTCCCGGGTCGTTTAGTCCCAAGGAGACTCAATGGTGTGTAGAACACTTGATCAGACGATAGAATGATCACTAATGATAGTGATCAGAAAGGATAAGGATTGAATATTACACTACTGAAAAAGTTTATAAATAAAAGCGACTTAAATGCAAATTAAGAAAATTAAAAAGATAAAATCTATTAAATAAACGCTATCACTATTTGCAAAATGATGTTTTTCTATGATTTTATAAAACAAAATGACTTAAATAAACTATTTTAATTAAAACGTAAACTCAAATTATCTAAAAACGTTACTTAAACTGAAAACGAGCGTTATGTACGAAAACGACGCTGGAGCGCAAGATAAAACGTAAAATTATTGAAATAAAAGGCCTACGAGTATAAAACTAATTTTCTTACGTACTATTTGACAAAATAAAATTTTAGGAAAAAGCCGGGTATTTTTTCGACTTTTAAATTATTTATTATGATTTAAAAACTATTTTAATCTAATTTAATAATTAAAAATACTAAATGATTTTGGAAAAATCTGAAATTTTCACTAAAAATACTATGAACTAAACTGATTTTAAAAAAAAATAAAAAGTTGGGTACTACTTTTGGAAATAAGCTAATAAAAAGCTAAATAAGTTAGTAACTTAAAAACTGTTTTGGTATTTAAATAATACAAAGTGCAAGATTCTAACAATCAAAGTCCCTAGGGCAGTTGGTTAGAGGTGTTGTGTTGTGTCTTTGAGCAAGAGGTCAGGGGGTAGAATCCCACCCCTGCACCTTTTTGCAAAAATATTTTTTTCTCAAATTTTCTTTTTGCCACTTAATAATAAGATGAAAATAAAACTTTTTTGTGAAAACACTTGGTCCAAAACTTTGGAATAAGCAGTTTCACAACTGCTTATGTCCAACAGTTAGCAAAAAAAAACAAACACCCTCTTAACAGTTTTAGCACAAATAAGCAATGAATAAGCAATTGAGAAAATGGGAATAAGCACTTATCAAGCTAAAGGAGAACTATTCCTAATCTATACTATCTAAAAAGTACTAGTGTATCCTAGATAAGCTAATGGGATTCTAAAATAAGCTAAAACTATTGGCTGCTACAGTAACAGTAAACTAGTCCTAAGGGGCTGTTTGAGCCTAAAAATAAGCTCCAATAAGCACTATATCAACACTATAAATAATACTTTCTTAAAGCTAACCTAGGGAATACCAAGTATACCAAATGTTATAAGCTAAGGTTAAGTAATAAGAAAATGAGAGATCAAACAAACAAGTCACTTAGGCTAGTAATTTTTTTTTAAAAACAGTAACAGATATGGATTGGGACAGATTTTAAGGCAATTTTAGGCTAACCTAAAGCTAAACTAAAGGCAAATAAGCTAAATACATATTGAGGTGGGTATGCTAGGATGTAAGAAAAACAATTTTGAAAAGATTTTGATCACAAATAAGCTATGAAAAAGCCGTCAAACAGCAGCTTCAGCTGCTGTTTTACGTGAGCAGGCAGAAACAGATATTGCTTTTTTTTTTGTTTTCAAAACTTGTAAACTTTTGTCAAAACAAAATATACTTTGTGAAAACTAACTAAAGGGCTAAAAATGAGTTTGACTCTGCAAGTCAAACGGTTAAAAATGGGTTTTGACTCAGGTTTTTTGACCTAAACCAAACACCACTTTATAACTCAAAATCATTTTTTTGAAACTGAAATTTAAAGGAAACTTGCTCAAAACTCAAATGTAATGCACAAAATAAGCTTAAACTAATCTCAAATACCTATTCAAATCAGACTTTAACCAAGATTATGTTTGACTTTCCATCTTTTGACCCGGATTGACTTTTCTTGACTTTGTTTCAATGTTGCTTTAAACTTAAACACAAGCTTATAAAAAGCTACAAGAAGCTTAAATAAGCTTGTATGAGCTTTGAAAATAAGCCACTAACACTTGTACATAGGAATTTTGAAACTGAAATCTGTAATAGTAAGCATGAAATATGAAACTTTAACCAAACCTTGAAATTAATTCTTAAAACAGATTACAAAGCTAACTTAACTTGAGTTTGAATTATAACAACAAAAGATTACATAGTTTAGACTAAACTAAGACATTTTATAAAAAAAAAACGACAATAAGAAAATCTTCAAAACTAACTACTACATTCCTCCTCTTCTCTTGCCTCTATTTATATTCCAAACTTCATTTCTCTCCCTTCTGATTTGATCCCAGCATATATCTCAGCCATTGGATTGGTAAAACTGATCCTGGCCTTCCATTAGATTTTGGCGCCAAAAAGGATTTTTGACAGTTGGAGGGGTAGAGTGCTAAGAGGGGGAATGCATTAAATGGCTTTTGTTTTGTGTTGAGGAGGAGGGGACAAGGGAGTGAGATGTTGAGGTGGAGGTGAGGGCATGGTGGGAGTGATTCAGGGGAAGCAGTTGAGAGGGAGACTTATTTGGCGGGCTTGTTTGTTTTGACCAAGCTTTTGACCAGATATTATTAATAATGGGGGGTCAAAATGGTTAAATGACAGGGGGTCAAGGGTATCAAGGGTCCAAATTGGTGGCAGGGGGTCCAAATGAGGTTTAAAGGTTTTAATATTGGAGGGACTTAAGATGTAAATTCTGAAATTAAAGGGCCAATCCTGCCAATTCAACATATTTGCTTCCAAGGACTAAAAATGACAAAGTTTAATAATGCAAGGACCAAAGTTGCCATTTTTAGATTTTCCAGGGACCATTTTTGCCAATTTTCAAAGTTGGAGGACCAAACTTGTAATTTTCTCAAACTTTTGATATTTTTCACCAAATGACTAAATTTGACAAGTTATGATTTAAAAAGGACCTTTGGTGATTTTTCTTTTGAAATTTTGACTCAGGGACTATTTTTGACAATTTTTGAAACTTGGGGGACTAAAACTGCAATTTTTGCAAATTTGATACGTTTTTCATCTGATTTTGATATTTTTGCATTTAAAACACATAAAACACTGATTTGTGATATTTTTATCATTTTGAAGCATTTTTGAGTGTTTTCAGATGATTTTGCAGTTTATATTGTACAAAAATGATGAGTATTTAGACACTCATCAGTGCTGCAAGCACTGAGAGTCAGAGGAAGTTTCCCAAAAGGAATCCTCCTCGTGAAAAGACTGTTCCTTCCAAGGAAGCTGGTCCTATTCCCATCCCAAAGCTTGAACCACAAAGAAAGCTAGTGGACGAAAGCTCTGAAGATACACAATCGGACGAAGAGGTCTTCTATTCTGAATCTGCAACCGAAGTACCTCCTTCAGTAGCAAAACCTCCCAGTCCACCAGCTATCCAAGGAAAAGGGAAGACTCCAGTACTTGTGCCTTATGAAGAGGAAAGCTCAGAAGAAGAGACACTGGAAACTGATTACAGGAGGAAGTTCAAACTTGTTAGACTCTGACAAGTTGCGGAGAAATTTGCCAAAGATCAAATGGGTGGCCCCGGAGGGTCAAGTGGTGATGTTCAACCTACACCAGATCCTGATGCGGTTAATCGACCCGATAAGGGAACTGGTGCCACCACTCTTGAGCAACAACAAAAGCAACAGGAGGAATCTATTAAGTATGACATTGAGGAACCAGATACAGAGAAGTCTGAGAAAGATAAAGCTGATGAAGAAGCTAAGTCTGGAAACGATGAAGATGTTGATTATGAAAAGTTTCTTCTTAACAGTCCTGTACGGTCTAAGGAGGAAACTTCTGAACCACCAAAGGACCCGGAGTCTCCTCACATCTCATCATCATCGGATTCATCTTCTCATTCCTCACCACCACCATCAAAAAGATCAACCAAATCAACATCCAAATCTGTGAAGAAACCAACAGACTCTTGGTTATCCCGGGCTAAAACAAGGATTGTTAAGGCTGCCAAGCAAGTACGGAAGAAGGATGTTACCAACAAAAAGCTGAATCAACTTGCTGACAGAATCAACCTTCTTCAAGACGGGATAAAAGAATTGTTGACAGAAAGGGAACAAATCCAGAAGCTTATCAGTGGAGATTTCCAAAAGGAGTTGGAGAAGATGGCCAGATAAGACACTCACAAATTCCTTCTCGACACCATTCCAAAAGTAACAAAGGAGTTATATTCCAAACTTCTAACTCCAAACATCGTTACATTGGTCAAACATATCATGGCCAAAGAATCTGATTACTCTGAAGATGAATTGATTTCTAAATTAGTGATGCAAATGTCAAAAAGAGCTGGAACCTTCACTTCGGATGAAGCTAAGTTTTTTGAGACTCTATTAGACTATCAACTCAAGTCTTCATGCAAAGAATCAGCAACTCAACCAAAACGACCAAGAGACGACGATGATAAGGACAAAGACTCGGCACATAAACGCTCGAAGAAGTCTGGTGAATCATCTTCTATGCAACCTCCACCCAAACGGACTCCAACACAACAAAGGTCTCCTCCTCGTTCTTCTACTGATAAACCTCAGGATTCTTCTGAATTACCACCCCAGACTCAGAAAACCGGTGATCACTTTGAGTATACGGGTGGTGACGATGAGGAAGTCCGTGAGCCCCTACAACAACCCACCTCTCCCAAACAAGTTAAGAAACCAGAATCTTCATCTAGGCCTAAGAAAAAGAAGAAGAAGACGCCTACGAATGACGTCGTATCATGGCTAGATGAAGATGACACAGAGGAATTTGAATGGTTTTCTACACTTGTTAATTCCACCCCCTATCCTGCTGAAGGTCAAGATCTGGTAGACGGTAATACATTGGAGCATGCTAAGTTCTTGCAAGAGAAATTCCGTGTGAAGAAGATGACGAAATCCGAGTTGAAGCGAATCAAGAATGAAGCATTTCAACTTCTCAAAGACAGCTCGGAAAGTGCTATTGAAGTTGAGTATCACCTTGACAATATAGCACGAGCCATGTCTAACAATATGGATTGGCTCAACCCAGAAGCAAACATCGACTTCACCAAACGGGAGAATCCTCCATATTACACCGACTGGTCTAAACCTCTACCGACAATTGGCCAACCAGATCAGCCTAAGATTCCATTTCGCTATTTCTTCAACAAAGACTAGGAATTTCTTCTACACGGCAGTGATGATTCAAGGAAATATGCTACATCTCTGACACTTCCGTTCCCGGCAGCCATATACTCAAACTGCATAGCCATCGAGGAAAAGGCTACCCACATGTTTTCTAACAATGTGGAATTGTATGACCCTGATGCAATGTATGGGATTCATCATTGGCCAGAACGCCGACGAATCTACTACAAAAGCTGCCAAGTTCAGAAGTCTCAAAATGAAGTGTTCAGTACTAAAGGAATCTTTGCTATTAAACATGTTGATCTTTCGTCTAAATGGGACTACACTTTTCTCATGAATATCGTGGTCAAAAGACAAGACGAAAGAGATTATGCATTCAGTGAAGCGGACTTTCAGAATTTGTCTCTCAACGACATTGAAGATCTGTATCTTGCCAAAGTACAGGGACGCATGAGACAATTCTCGACTGAAGTACAACGTGAATACATCAAGTCCTTGCTAATATTCATCAGAAGCATAGTCATACAGGAACGTGTAGAAGATCTCCAGCTTGCAGTTGAATCATATCAGACCCGTGTCAACTTCACTCCACCTCAGCTAGATCTTCCCGACATCAACCAACTTCCACAATACACACTCGTCAGCAAACCATTCGGTGTCGTTTATCGCAGTGAACTTCAACGAAATTGCTTGATGGCGTGTAGAGATCTTCACAAGTTTGGGGATCACACTTTGAAGAAGGTTAGGGACGGATTGGCTTATCGGTTGAAGGCGATATATGAAGGCATAGGGTCTCAAAAGCGATGGAACTCTTAGTACAGAAGGGATGTGCAGAGGATCATCAGAATGATTGATGAAAGGTTGTATCGAAGGGATCAGTTCAAAACATTGGAAAGCTTTGTTGGTGGTCGACCCAGGATTAACATCACCGGCTATCAATGCCCTGTTCGTATTCCTGGCAAAATCACTGGACTTCTTGGTACCCCTTGAACTACTTCTATTTCATAATATTTTGGATGTATGATTTATTATGACAATGGCTTGTGCACACATATCAGTATACAACCCGTTCTTGTCAAGAATGGGCCCTGTGGTACGCTTCAGTGCCACAATCCTTATAAAAGGAGCGAAAGCTTCTTATTTTTGAGTAAAACCTATCAAACCTTTCATCTTTCAAGGTTTTGCTCAAAAGAACAAGTACTTCCCCATATCATTTTCAAAACCTCAACCGTTTATATCACTTGTTGAGGGGGAGTATTTGAATTAAAACTTTGTTCACAAATTGTTCATAGTGGTCATCTTCCCGCAACACTCGAAATGGTCATATTTATTCTCAACTTTTCAAAAATAACATTTTATATGCCATTTTTGAGGGGGAGAAAATTTTGTGATAAGAAATATGTTGTGTTAATGCAAATGAATCTTTGTGCTATAGACTTAACCAACGAATTGACGGTACTTAACTGTTAGTAATTCGAAAAGACTTGTTCAGGACGGGTAATAATTTCAAGCTAGTTCGCTAGTAATGTAAACGTGTCTCGCAAAGGACTTGTCCGAGTAGAAAGTACCATTCGAGAAACTCTTGGTAGACATGAAATCTGACGGGTTTGACAACCTTTCGAGGTTTGTCTACACCTTCAAGGTAGTTATTAGAGCTAGTCGTCACCTAAAAGCTGACAATGTAACTCTTTAACTATGTAACGTAACCGTGTCTCGCGGGGGATTGTCTATCTTGAGTTGATCAATTCATAAAGTGCGCGCTCTTTCCTCACTATGCAGATTTCCGTAAAAATTCTTAAGCACATGTGGAGGGGGAGCATTTCTGAAAATCTAAAACTCTTGAAGTGTTCAAACATGTTTTTCATTCACAAACACTTTGAGAGATTTTCTTGAAAATTGGTTTTATGGAAACATAGGTTAGTCATGGAGTTATAAGGTGACTAAGGTTAGGAATAACCGTCCTATGATCCGCCAGAGCCGGAGGGATCTACCCAAGGACATCACAAATAGTTAGTACTTAGAAGTCCTTAGGTATGATTATAAAAAGGAGAAAATGAGAATCGGAGAAAGAAGGAGTTGAAGAATTAAAAAGAAATGCAAAGAAAAGGGTGAATAGAAATAGCCCTCCAAATTATTGAACTTAGGGCAGACACCGGGTTCAATTCATATGCTACTGGTTGTCACTTGATGACGCCGGTATTGAAGAGTAAAAGTCGTCATGGACCCAGTGACGCATGCACTAAACCTTCTTAGCCACTCAAGTTTCTCTCAACAGAAGCTTGTTTCATTCTCACAGGGAACCCTACGTAAACTATTGGCTTTCTCTTAGAGATCGCTGGTATTGAAGAAGGAGACCCTCTCCCTAGTCTCCGCTCAGGAAAAACCAAAACGCACTATTGAGTCTAGAGCCACGAGATTCATCAAAAGATCTCTTAGGTACACTTGACGTTTCATCACTTGATGTTCAACAATAAGAACATCAGTGGTACGTTATCGAGTCCTTCACAGATCTTAGCAATCTGTCGAGAACATTTATGAGAGGTTCACATCTGTGATCCTCAGTGATTGAATGGAAAATCCTGCCAGGGTTAACATCAAACAGCCCTGACAGCAGGTCACTTCGGTAACTCCCCGTGGATTACGCTTAGTGTGTCTCAAATGGTCTACAGTCGTGAGGTGATGCTTCGGTGTACCTCAGCGACTCATCTAAACTGTAGGTGTACTTCGGTACATCGTGTTATCTCACTTGTGGGACTCCAGTTCAGGAACGGCCTTTGTAAGAATGAGAGTTGTGTTTTCACACTATGCTGTTAACACTCTCGAAGTTCAAACTTGTAAGTGCCGGAATCCGCTTATTACTAACCGTTTGAATGTTTTCTTCTTATGGAAGCTCTGGAGCGGAATGATCGTGCAGATTCTTCTCATGTTCACGCCAACATCATCACTAATGGAAGTTCTATCTTAAAGCAACACAAAAGTCAGAATGATTCTTCGCCAAATCAAAGAATCTACAAAGTTAAAGACTTAAAGAACTTCATCAGTATTGAAATCCAACATCAAAGAGCGTGTGAGCATGTTGAAGAATGACGTGGAGACACTGTAGCAGTGAAGCAGACCTGAGGCAGACTTGATGCAGACAACAAACAATATACTATCACTACCATCACAAAGAACAATGATCAAAGAACAAAGTTAAAGATGACGTCAAAGCAAAACTGTTCAAAGAAGACAATTTCTCTACACTGGGGAGATTGTTCGAATCAAGGCAATTATTCTCACAAGAAAGAAGAATGTCAGAAGACGTCAAAGCTACTATTACATCAACGCCTTCACCGTTTATATTCTTCATCACTAACACTTAGGGGGAGATTGTTGGAATCACTCCTAAACCTAAATCAAGTGTTAGTAATTCATATGTAATAGTTAGCTTAATTATGGCCTTTATGTTTGTTATTAGCCTTAAGCTTATGTAGATGGCCCATGAGCTTAGGCCCAAGCCCATAGGAGAAAGGATGGGAACTAGGAGTGTTGCCCTAACTTCCCTCCTATAAATACTATGTAATAACCCTCACTTGAGGGTTGGTTGTTCAATTTATTTCTTTCACTCACATCTCTACGCATAACCGTTTACTTGTATCGTGTGTGTATGTTTGATTTATTGTTCAATCGCCTTTATCTCTTTCTATTAAGCTTGTGTTGTAAAACTAGTGACCTAACAGTTCCCACGATCCACCAGAACCGGAGGGATCTACCCAGGGACAATCCACTAGTTAGTGTAGAAGTCCTTAGGTATGATGAAAAAAAGGAGAAAAATGAGAAATGGGAAGAGTGCAGACTGAGACAGAGCTAGAACTGGAATAAACCCAACAAGGTTCTAGTTGTGAAGTCTCGGTAAGCACTGAAGGGGTTGAAGAATGAAAAAGAATTGAATGTAAAAAGGGTGAAAAGAAATAGCCCTCCATTAATTCAACCTTAGGGCAGAAACCGGGTTCAATACATATGCTACTGGTGGTTACTAAGGTAACACTGGTATTGAAGACAAGACGTCATGGACCCAGTGACGCACTGCACTACATCTTCCCAAGCTACTCCAGTTCCTCTTAAAAGGACTTGTTTCATTCTCACAGGGGAACCTACATTATCTATCGACTTTCTCTTAGAGATGGTTGATATTGAAGAAGGAGACCCTCTCCCTAGTCTCCGGCATAGGAACCAAATGTGCACAATTGAGTCTAGAGCCACGAGATCATCAATAAATCTCATTAAGGACACAATCAATGAAGACTCTCTGTTTCACACAATGTGGAAAGAGAGAATATATTTTAAGAGTCCTACGCATTATCTTGGTGGTATTGCCAGAACATCTGAGTGATATGCAAACATATTCACAATGAAGATGGAAAGCCTTCTAGAGCCAACATCAAACAAGCTCTTGGTAGGTGGCATGTGAGATCTATCCAATAGATCAACCATGTGACAACTGAACAGGAACAATGGGGCGATTCAAAATTATGAATCAATCCTGGTTCAGGTTATGGATTGACGGATACCTTTGAAAAACCGGTCGTTGTGCTTAAAATAGTTTTCACTAGCACATCGACTGTGTATTAATGGTTCAAAATAAAAGGTGTTTATGATTGATAATTGATTTTCCTTAAAACCTTCGTTATATTGCAAAAACAATTTATATTGAGCAGTACATGATTGCTTTTCAAATCTCTTTTCATCAATCAGTGAATCTCAAATTCGCTGGTTCACTCACTCCGTGTTGTCTTCTTTGAGACGTTCCGGTTTAAGAACAGCTAGAGCAGCTGCGAAACCCTGTCAAGGAGGTTCTTCGGAATTATACCTGATCACAGGCAGTACTTGTACTGATCAACAAGGAACCGTGGGCCGTGTACCTCAATTCAACGAAAGTGATCAAAGACACTTTCGTGCGCTTTATTGCTAACTGTTGTATGCAGGTACACCCAACGTTTGCAACTGATCAGAATGGAGAGGTCAATCCATAGCCGCATGCTCACACAACACATTCATTTCCAAAGAAATCATGATTAGTGCATCAATGACTCTGATATTCTCACTCCATGCTTCTGCTACGCTGCTGCAAATATCATGAATCAACTAAAGCTTTCGCTACTCTGATGAAAAGAAATCATGATCCAGAATATGAGCATGTCGGTCCACTGTCACAACATCACATAATGTCAACACTACAAAGGATGATTCAGAGATTTATGCAAGCTGATGATCTCAAAGCTGGCTCAAAACTCATCATCACGTGGATCAGTTAAAGACCTCCACTTGAATTATCCAAACATGCAAAACATGGAGAATCAAAGACTACGGGCTACAGAGCAATGAACTTAAACAAGAATCCAAGAACAATCTTAATGTAAGATGTGTTTGTATTATGTGTAATTTGAGGTGACCTCCCTTAGGGGGAGATTGTTAGGATTTAGAAAATCCAGTCATTAAAGTGTCGGTCACCTCAAGTATATGTAATCATTAGAAAGCTCGTAGTCGTAGTCATTTAATATTAGTTAGTATTTAGTTAAGTAACACCGTGGAGGACGGACGGGTCTTTACCCACTGTATGCCTGATCCACAGCCCGTAGGAGGCGAGCCTTGTAAGAAAACTATAAATACCCTCTACCTCCCAAGGTAGAGGGTTGGAGCTTCAATACCAATTTTCTTTTGTTTCACATAGTTGCCAACTCTCTTCCCTTTCTCTCTCTAGAACTTTCTCTCTCTAAACCTTGTATACGCCCCATATGATTTTGGTTGATGTGTTTGTGAAATCCTATAAGTTACATAAAATTGCACTGTTGAGTAAGGAAAATGAATGCTCTAAATTTCAACTCAACATTTTTCAAACTAAAGAAAAACGTGAAAAAGGTTTTGAAAGTCGCATTTGCTAAATCTTACCAAAATGAAAAATCTTTGGAAAACAGATATGTGATCTAGTTGCCTCCAAGAATGCATTGCTTTCTCAAATATGATCATAAACAACAACTTAACGCTCTCACTTCGGAAACTCAAAAAGCCAAGTCTGAGTTGTTAACTTGTCAAAAACAGTTTTGTGAGTACAAAAAGCATTCGAGGAAACAAATATATGACTATCTTGATGAAATTGTCGACCTACAAAACAAAATCAAAGAGTTTCGAAATGTTGTTTACAAATATGGTGAGTTAATCACAACTATTCAAAAGTTTACTTTTAAACCAAATCCAAATGGATATGGACCAATTCTTGCTGATTACAAACCTAAGTTTTCAAATAGAGCATTCAAACCATATCCTCAAGTTTACAGTGTAGAACATAGAATTGATGACTCAATTATGAGTGTTGTTGAATATAATCGTATTGAGGAATTAGATGCAGAAGACGAGAGTCAGTTAAAAATGGAAAATGTTGTCTATAACAAACCATTTAACTATTCAAAAGCCATAAATTTCATCACACAACAGGATAATTCTAACACACCTTGGGTTATCACACCTAATCCTGAGTCCTCCTCTCATGACGGTCCCCATTCCAATGTTGCACAAATTAATGGTCCTTTACCTTCTTTTAGTGAAATAAAGCCATTAGCTGAACGATGTCAAGTTCTAAAATATTTTGACACTTTTATGTCTGACATCAAACTTTTGGAACATGCAATTGAAGTTAATTCTGAAATAAAAGCTGAACATTTTCAATCGCCATTTGCGCGACAACAAAGGGATATTTTTCAGAAAGGGCTTTTACCACATGTCCGAAATCTAAAAATGTGTGCAATTTATTGGGAACGGGAACTTCAGAAAGAGATTGGACTTATGAAAATAGTTTTCGAGAAAACCGAAACATCGATTTCCAATACTAAACGTAAAAAGAAAATGTTGAGAAATCATGTTGACCGACTCTTGGAAGATGTTATCTGTGCTGATACCATAAATGTTGTGCTATTACATTCTGTTGCATATGCATTTGATTATATCGCTGTTGATTCTGTTAATAACGTTGAGAATACCGATAATGTGTCACAAATCGAATCTTTCAAAATTGAAAATGAATGATTGTTAAATGAGCTTTCGAATGAAAAACGTCGTCTTCAATGGTGTAAAAAAGATTCTCAAAATCGAGAACTTGCTTTGCAAAACAAAATAAACCAGTTGCGTTCAAAATCTTTTGATCCTAAAATAGAACAACTGGATGATGAAAACGTGTCTTTAAAATGTCAAATTTCAAAATATGAATAAGAAATTGCCAAAGTCAAAACAGAATATGGTGTCATATTTGATTTGCTCAAAAAGACTCATGCTAAAGCGTCAAAAGATGCTGATGATCATCTTGCATATACCAAAGAAGTTTTATGAAATAATGGAAACACTCGCTCTGAAAATCAAGATTTGTTACACACTATCCATGACTTAAAAGCAAAGTTGGTAAAACTTAAGCAAGATAGGATTAGTAACACACATGTACTTGCCCCTGGATTGCTTAAAATTGACACTAGAATGCCTAATGACACACCACAAGATACTAATGTGCTTCCTTCCACTGAAACAGGAATAGTTGCCTCTTTTCCCAACGTTAGCACTTCACAGCTTAAGAGCAAAACCAGGAAGAATAGGAAGTTGCAACGTAAGAGAAGAACAATAAAGACCTCTGAAGTAGAAGAACACCTTAGGACTTTGAATAAAACTCATGTTGCATCCACTTTAGACATTGCGTTAGTCAAATGTAATAGCCAAAGTGATGTAATGAATGCTGAACCTTTAAGTACTTTGAATGTTATGTTTGAAGCATCTTGTGTTGGTTGTCATAAAAGCATGTTTTCTGGTTGTCATG
Organism: Chrysanthemum seticuspe; assembly: GCA_019973895.1. Taxonomy (NCBI): domain Eukaryota; kingdom Viridiplantae; phylum Streptophyta; class Magnoliopsida; order Asterales; family Asteraceae; genus Chrysanthemum; species Chrysanthemum seticuspe. Next base: position 113,322,326 of record BPTQ01000005.1, read on the forward strand.
ATAAATGTGTTGCTAATGCTATCTTATCTCATAAGCGGAACAATAGAAAACGGAATACCTCTAGGTCTACTAATGCTTATAAGTCTGTGCTAGGTAAACCGCCTACTAATGTTCCTGCTACGATCATTGATGTACCCATAGAACCCACTTCACCTCCTAGGAAGAGAATATCACCTAGTCCATTCACTAAGACCAAAGCTAAGACTAGTTGAACTTGGCAGAGATGGTTACAGAACATACCAAGATTTAAAAGGATTCCCAAGATCATTAACATGTGTGTGTCTAATGTAACTATAACGGAACCCTCTAACTCTTCGGGTTCCACCTCTACTTCTATTCCACCTGTGTCATCTGTGTGTAATGCAGGTGATACAGATCATCCTCTGGATTGTTGATAGCGGATGTTCCCGACACATGACAGGAAATCTCAAACTGTTATCAAACTTTGTTTCAAAGTTCATTGGCACTGTCAGGTTCGGGAATGATCACTTCGCAGCTATCATGGGCTACAAAGATTACATCAATGGGAACATCGAAATTAGCAGAGTTTATTATGTGGAAGGTCTCGGTCACAATCTCTTTTTAGTCGCTCAATTTTGTGATGGAGATTTGGAAGTTGCGTTTAGGGAGAAAACTTGTTTCATTTGTGATCTACAAGGAAACGATCTTATTTCTGGAAACCGCACATCAAGTCTTTACACAATATCAATGCAAGACATGATTGCTTCATATCCCATCTGTCTACTTTCTAAGGCAACATCAACAAAATCTTGGCTGTGGCACCGTCGATTTTCACACTTAAACTTTCAAACCATAACCAATCTTGCACGATATAAACTTGTTGAAGGACTTCCAAGATTTCGGTATTCTAAAGATCATCTATGCTCAGATTATGAACAAGGGAAAAGCACTCGTGCTCACTTTCCATCAAAGGTGGAACACAGCACCCAGGATGTGCTTCATCTTATTCACATGGATTTGTGTGGCCCGATGCTTGTGCAGACGATCAACGGCAAACGCTACATTCTTGTAATTGTCGATGACTAGTCAAGATGGACTTGGGTTTATTTTCTTCGAAGTAAAGATCAAGATCCACAGATGATCATCACCTTCCTCGCGAAAATTCAAGTTCAGCTCCGGAACACAGTCAGACAAATCAGAACAGACAGAGGGACTAAATTTGTAAATCAAAATCTTCGTGAATACTATGAGAAAGTGGGAATTGAGCATCAAACATCAATTGCACGGACACCAGAACAAAATGGAGTTGTTGAAAGATGAAACCGTACGTTAGTGGAAGCTGCAAGAACGATGTTGATAAATGCAAAACTTCCAGATTACTTGTGGGCAGAAGCCGTGTCTACTGCATGCTACACTCAGAACCGTTCGATGATAACCAAACGCCACAACAAAACACCTTATGAGCTTATCCATAACCGTAAACCGAATCTCAAACACTTTCATGTATTTGGTGCTCTCTGTTACCCGAATAATGATCGTAATGACTTTGGAAAGCTCAAGGCTAAAGCTGACATAGGAGTCTTCGTTGGTTACTGTGATAATTCTAAAGGATACCGGATCTGGAATCATCGTACAAGGGAGATTATGGAAATGATTCATGCAAATTTCGATGAGCTTACTGACATGGCTTCTGAGCAAAACAGCTTAGAACCCAGACATAACCGTCTAAACTTCCTCTAAACCCCATCATCAGCTGAACCAAGCTTACAGCTTACTCATCGTCAAATGGAACAGCTATTTGCTCCTTTGCTTATTGATGATATTGATCAACGTGCTCCAGATGTATCAACTGTTTCCGCTGCTCAACTTGATAATAATCCAATACCTGATACACCTGCAACAACAACAACTGTCGAAAAAGCACCTCCAATAGATTCTACGACAACAGCTGAACAAACCGCATCCAATGACGCTGAACCAGTCGATGATCTTCTGAATCATGATGTACCTACACCTACAGATTATGATCCAAATGCATTCTTCAATCCTTTCGCTAATGACACTGCCACTTCTGATGTTGCGGAATCGTCTACAAGCCATTTGAATCCTCCCTATCTGCATATTGTATATCAACATCAACCCTCCACACATCGTTGGACTAAAGACCATCCTCTTGTGAACATTATTGGAAACCCGAATCAACCAGTCGTAACTAGACAACACCTTCAGACTGACAGTGAACATTGCATTTATGCACTTACCGTTTGCCAATCTGAACCCAAAAACATTAACGAAGCAATGACTTATGACAACTAGATTGAATCCATGCAAGAAGAACTTAATCAGTTTAAACGTCTTGAAGTATGGGAATTGGTTGAAAAACCAACAGGGGTCTATGTTATTGGTCTTAAATGGAATTGGAAATACAAGTTGGATGCTGAAGGTACGGTTATCAGAAATAAGTCACGTCTGGTGGCTAAGGGTTATAGACAAGAAGAGGGGATTGAATTCGAGGAATCCTTCGCACCAGTTGCTAGACTTGAGGCGGTACGGATTTTTCTGGCATTCGCGGCTCATATGAACATCACGGTCTATCAGATGGATGTCAAAACCACTTTTCTGAATGGTAAACTGAAGGAAATGGTCTATGTTAGTCAGCCAGAAAGATTTTTTGATCCAGAGTTCCCTAATCACATCTACAAACTGAACAAGGCTCTCTACGGTCTCAAACAAGCCCCTCGGGCGTGGTACGATGAGTTGTCATCCTTTCTCCTATCTCATAATTTTGTTAAAGGATCGGTCGACCCAACACTGTTCATACAATATCACGGGGAACACATTTTAATCTTTCAAATCTATGTGGATGACATCATTTTTGGGTCAACACATAAAAAGTACTCAAACGCTTTTTCAAAACTTATGAAAACACATTTTGAAATGTCTATGATGGGTGAACTTACGTTCTTTCTAGGACTGCAAGTTCATCAATCACCCCGTGGTATTTTCCTAAGTCAGTCGAAATATGCTCTTGAAATTTTAAACAAACATGGAATGCAAAGCTGTGATACCTATGCCACACCAATGGCACATACCAAAAAAACTGGACGCTGATTTACATGGGAAATTGGTTGACCCTACCAAATACCGAAGTATTATTGGGTCACTCATGTATCTAACAGCCAGTAGACCTGGCATTGTATTTTCTGTATATCTTTGCTCCTGTTATCAGTCGCGACCAACTGAAACTCACCTCTCTGAGGCTAAAAGAATCCTCCGATACATCAAGGGAACCATTATTTGGGGATCTGGTATCCGAAGGATTCTGGTTTTGAACTAATAGCTTTTTCAGACGATGATCACGCAGGTTGCTTAGATTCTCGGAAAAGTACTTCAGGTGGTTTGCAATTCCTTGGTGATAAATTGGTGTCATGGCAATCAAAGAAACAAGATTGTACATCGATGTCCTCAACCGAAGCAGAATATGTAGCCATGTCAGCGTGTTGTGCTCAAGTCATTTGGATGAGAACACAACTCAAAGACTATGGTTACGTATTTGACAGAATTTTGGTATACTGCGACAATCGAAGTGCTATTGCGATCTCGTGCAACACCGTTCAATATTCGAAGTCCAAGCACATCGACCTTTGATATCATTTCATAAAGGAGCATGTGGAAAAGGGTACCGTTGAATTATATTTTGTGGGTACTGAACACCAACTGGCAGATCTTCTCACCAAAGCCTTAGCTCCTGCTAGGTTTACTGAGTTGATCCACTGGATTGGTATGAGGTGTTTGACTCCAGAGGAGCTGGATGAACTTTTAACACATTCTTAAAACTAGTCAAACACCAAAACCTCTTTTGTAAATAATTTCTCAAAAATAAAATAGAAAAATATAAAATCTGATAAAACTAAAAAATATTCTTCTATCTAAATTTCTTCCAACATTGCAAGTACAAATCTTCCGTCAACACTTTGCTCTTTCAACCATTTCATTATTTTTCTCGGACAAGTGTTGAGGGGGTGAATGTAAATATTTTGCTGTTTCATAAAACCTTGTACTTGCATGTTACCCAATATTGGTTGTATCTTTGATAATGGTGGATACGTTTCTTGTTTCAAAACACTCCTCGGACTCAAACTTGTAAAATTTCACTATTTCTAAAGTCGAGGGGGAGTGTCGTCAAGTTTCTTGCCAAACATCACGTTTTGCTTAACCAAAATAGAAGTTATGGGCTGTGGTTGAAAATGGTTGAGGTGGAGGGACTATTATTGGCAAAAGTAAAAACTCATTTTAATACTTATACCTCCACCTAAATATTCTTTTACATTTATTACAAAAATTTATTTCTCAACAACCATCATCCACGCCTATAATTCAATCTCAAATCCGTGCTTTAATCTTCAAATTTGTAAGTGTTGAAAGCTTCATTGAATGATTACAAACATTAGTTTTAAACCTTATTCAAATTTAACGGTTAGATTTTAAAGTAGAATTGATTTTGTGTTCTACGCATAAGCGTATGAACATGAAATCACTATGGGATGTTTCTGATGGAAAAGATTGTATCAAAATGGTTAAAAACATGTTTTATAAACATTTTCATCAAAATTTTCAACCCATAATATGTTTTTGATCTTAATCGTAGTTTAGGGTTTATGCGTGGAATTTGGGTACTTTCATGTGTGAGTGTTTGAGGCTAATTAGATGCTTGGGATAGGTTTGTTACATGTTTAATTAACCAAAAGCACCTTTGAATCTTACCCAGAAACATTAAATTCGCAAAATTAGACTTTAGAGTTTATGTACTCGTTGGTTTGGGTACTTTTGATTCATGAGGTTTTTGATGTTAAAACTTGTTGCAAACAACTCATATTGTCTCTAAGGTGTCCCAGAATTCATTTGGTTGATTTTCCATGGCTAGATTTGTTACGAGTAGGATTTGAAATACTAGGGTTTATGTTTACACATAGTGTTATCCTACGCATAACTAGAATTGACTTATGATACCATGTGATGTTGAAAGTGTTTGAATAACTTGTTAATGGAAGTGTTATGATTGATCTGTTTCAGGTTTTACACGTACCAATTCAGAATCAAGGGTAAAATGGCCTTTACGCTTAAGGATCACCTTATGCGTAGACGTTACGCATAAGAGCAATCTTACACATAACTTATACGCATAAGGTTCTACAATAGGACTACGCGTATCCTGTGAAGGATATGCGTAAACTTGGACTCTTACGCCTAAGGCTTACTCTTATGAGTAAACCTTACGCGTAAGTCCCCAACCTACGGTTACGCGTAAGCTGTATGCTAAGTGCTCATTCTTACGCATTAGATTTATTACGCCTATGAGTGACTCTTAATCATAAGCTTATTCCTACGCGTATGGTTACACTGTTTACGCATAAGCTTACTATCCTATGCCTAAGCCAAAATTATAACTTAACTTATAAAATGTTACGCGTACAAACTTGTAATAAGTTACTCATAACGTCACAAGACCAAAATGTTACTAATAAGCAATAATGGTTAAAATGTTGTGTGAATGAGTGAAAATTTGGACTTTAAATTTCAAAATTAAAATACTCACGTAACTTATCACGTCAACTTTGGGCTATTGGACAACAAGTGACTTTGGACTCGTAACATTCATTAACATAACAACTTCAATAATTGGACAATAAAATCAATTTTTGACTAACATAATGTCTTTCGATATGTTGGTTCTTTTGTCTCAATACCTTTCAGATCACGATATGGACGTCATCATGGAAAATGTCAACGCACCAAATGAGCTCACAATGGAAGATATCTTCCCTACTGATTACAGCAAGACAATCGGAAAGAACAATCTCAAAGTCGATTTTGAGAACTTCACCTGCTCAGAATCATCATGCAGAATTGCAGTGGATATTGTCAAGACTCATCCGTACAACAACATGCTTACGAACTCTGCAACAGTGCCAGAAATATACATTCATCAATTTTGGCACACAATGAAAAAGGTGGATGGTCAAGACGCTGTCACAGTGACCCTTAATCATAAGGAAGTCACCGTTACTGTTGCAGATCTTCGGTCAATTCTTCTTCTACCTGCCATCGAGGCTGCTGACTATGTGGCAACTCTAAGTGAAGAGGCTATCATTCAATTCATGATCGACATTGGAAATGATGAAACTGCTAGGGTCATCACCAGCATTCCTCTGTGGATCTAAAGAATATTTCTCAACCTTGGAGAACACTATATAGTATGATCGCTAAGTCTGTGTCTGGAAGAGACAGCGGTCATGAGCATCCCAAACTTATGCATCTGCAAACCTTCTGGGGCATGGTCAACAAGCAGCACATTGACTTTGCTAGTCTGATATGGGAAGACATGATGTCCCATCTCAAGAAGCCCGGTTCAAAAGTTCCTTTTATCAGATACACCAAGCTGTTGATCCAAAATATTCTCGGGAAACATCAGGACATTACCTTGAGACTTAATGACCCCAAGAACCACTCTGTGTTGTATGAGCCCACACTGAACAATGTCAGATTCAAAGACTCATCAACAAAGAAGCAAGGTGCAGTGTTATTGGACTGCCTTCTCACCGATGATATCAAAAGTTTACCATCGTATCATCGATACCTTGAAGCTGTAAGCAAAGGCAAAGTTGGGTTTATTGATGAAAAGAATTCTGCTACTACTACCAGGAAGACACGAAGGTCTGGCAGCGCTGAAAGTGTAGAAAGCACTTGGAGTGCCCGCAAGTATCCAAAAAGGCATCAAAGTATCAAAAGAAAAGTCCCATCTAAGGGTGCCATTCCTAATCCTAAACCAGCACTTAAACTTGAGGACGAAGACTCTGAGGATACTGAGTCTGAAGAGGTGGTTCGTTATTCCGAAACTGCAACAGACGATACAACCTCGCAGTGGTCAGATGACAAACCACTCAGTCCAAAATCTGACAAAGGGAAGACACCAGTTGATGAGGAAGAAGAAGAAAGTTCTGATGATGATATTGAACCAAAGGATGAAGAGAGGGCTTACCGCAAGACTCTTAAGGAGCTGAGGCTACAACATGCTGCTACTAAATTCAACATTCAACAAACCAGAGGCCCTGGAGATTCCAATGGTGGTGCACTAACCACACTAGTTCTTGATGAGGTTAATCAACCCGATAAGGGAACTGGTACCACTACTAAGGAATCAACAGAGCAACAAAACCCTAAAACCCTATAAAAAACCCTAAAACCGATCTCACCTCTCCTCCCCTAAAACCTCTCCTGGTGATTTTCTGCAACCTCCTGCTTCCCTAATTAGTTTTCCCATTCGATCTCCTCTCATCTCCTTGATAATTTATCTAGGTTTTATTGTGGATCGTGTAGGTTTAAATCAATTATGGTATTCTTCATTAATCTAAATCGTCTGTTAGGGTCTGAGTTTGATCTTGAATTACATCTATTATATACATATTTTTTTTTATCTAAATCAAATTCTTGGGTCATGGGTTGATCGAAGAGCTTTATGGATTAAAACCCTAGTGTTTACTAGGGTTTTCTCGTACGTCGTGTTAACATGTTTGTGTATTAGGGTTGTTTTTCTGTGTTTGAATGGAGAGTGTGGGTGATGTTGAATTGCGTGAACCTGATGTTGATAGGAGCCGGTTGATGGAAGCTGATTTGGGTGTTAACAAGATACAAGTGGAGCTGATTCCACTTGTTTCTAGCCCTAGTCATGACACACCGGAGAGTCATGATACTTTATCAAAGATTCGTGCTATTGAACAAAAAATTCTAGAGGAGAAGCTTGTTTTAGTGGATGAGGACGGGATACCATTAAAACCAGTTGGGTTAGTGGATTCGACAACTTCCATTGGGGCTACTCCACTTAGTTTTCCAACGGTGCCACAGTCTCAGAAGGAGTTGGAGGATATGCTTAAGGCTATTGGTTATCAGCAGCAACAACCGGGTGGTGATAAGTCTGGTATGAATGCTCATTGTTCTAATAAACCGACTACTAGTGATGTGGGTCAATCTCAAGAATCTGATCTGGTGGATAAACTGAATCTGAGTGTATCTAGGGATGATATCAATCTACCCCAAAGTGGCCCAATGTCTTATGTCAATGCTACGGCTAATGCTCCTATCAAGACAAAAGCTTATTTTCGTCGGTTGGAATGTAGTAATAAGACGGATGGAGTGGATCTTACTGTCCCTATGAAAGTGATTGAAGAGGTAAATTATCATTTTGATAATACCTTGTATGGTTACTTTCTAGGTAAATGGGTTGCCTTCCCGGTGGTGGACTATTATGTACGTAGTGCTTGGGGTAAGTATGGTCTTCAAAAGGTCATGATGAATGCTAAGGGATTCTTTTTATTTAAGTTTGCTACTAGGAAAGGTGTTGATGATGTTCTTGAAAATGGTCCGTGGATGATCCGCAATGTTCCTATTATTCTTAAAACTTGGACTGTCAACACCAATTTGCTTAAACAGGATCTGACCAACATTCCAGTGTGGGTTAAATTCCATGAGGTTCCCATTGCTATGTTTCCCGAAGATGGTCTTAGTCTCCTAGCTACATTGATTGGTACGCCTAAGATGTTAGACTCTTATACTAGCCAAATGTGTTTGGAATCTTGGGGTCGTAGTAGCTTTGCTCGCTATCTAATTGAAGTTAAGGCGGATGAGACTCTCAAAGAGAGTCTTACTGTGGCAATTCCATTACTTGATACTCAGGGGTTTTCTATTGAAACGATTCGGGTTGAATATGAGTGGAAACCACCTTCGTGTGATACTTGCAAGATTTTTGGGCATACTGGGGGCACTTGTCCTAAATTTGTCCCTCATACTGTACAACCTTCACACAAGACTGATGATGGATTTCAGGCTGCCAAAGGTAAGCGGACGGGTAAGAATGGTAGCCAAAATGCTCCGGGCAAAGGTGGTTTTACTAAGCCGAATGTTGGGCCTGAGGTTCGGTATCAACCAAAGGCTCCTATAGTGACGAAGAAGGTGGATGGTACATGTGCCAACACTAGTGGAATTACTACCACTAATGCGTTTGCAGTTCTTAATACGGTTGATACTGATAGTACTATGCCTACTAATGTTATTACTAATGAAGGGACTCCTCCTGAGTCTCGTCCTTCAATGGCTGCTGATAAGTCTCAACAGACTGGTAGTATACCACAAGCTCCGATTGTGGTGGGTGATACAATAAAGGAACCACCGGTGGTTTCTAGTGTGCAACAGGAAGTGGGTCAGCCTTCTTCTTTCAGTTCTGCTTCTTCCATTAAAAGGACTAATCCATTCTCTAAAGCGGGAGAAATTGTTGTTTCTGACAGTAACGATGACCAAGTACTCCCAGAGGATAACCCGATGGTGAATTTTCTTGCCTCTGGAGGTGGTGGATATGAACATAAAGATGAAGAGGATTATGATGATTATACGAGCCACGTCTACGATCTCCCACATGAATTAAATGACTTTAAGCTCAAAGGGCGTGATAAAAAGTAGTCTTGGTGTTCGTTTATTGGTAGTTTATCTCCTTTGAGTTGTGGTTTATTGTTTTATTTTGAAAATTGGAAGTGCGTTATGTAAGTCTACCCATGTAATGGGCTGAGATATGAGATGTCTCGCATATCCTTTGTACTTAAATGTTTTTTGAAGTAATAATATTTACCGGGTCATCTTGACCTTTTACCCAAAAAAACAGAGCAACAACAACAAGAGTCCGAAATCAAGTTCGACTTTGAAGAAGAAGAGGAACAAGAAAAGAATGAGAAGATAACAGATGAAGACGTGGAGGAAGCGGCTAGGGAAAGGGCTGAAGAAGAAGCTCGGGCTAAAGCTGAGGAAGAACGGATTCGAATTGAGGCTGACAGTTTCATTCAAGACAAACCTAAACATAACCCTGAAGAAACTTCTGAGCCACCTAAAGATCCAGAGCCATCTCATGACTCATCTTCATCAAATTCATCATCTCATTCATCACCACCACCATCCAAAGATACTACCACCAGATCCTCATCCAGATCAGTCAAGAAACCCACTCACACTTGGGCATCACGTGCCAAGACCAAGATTGTTAAGGCTGTCAAGCAAGCAAGGAAACGAAACGTGGTTAACAAGAAATTGAATCAGCTGGCTGACAGGGTAAATTTACTTGGAGATGTGATAAACGAGTTCTCAGAGGAAAGAGACCAGATCAAGCAATTCCTCAACAGGGATATTCAGGGTGAAATGGACAAGACGATTAGGGACTATACTCATAAGTTCCTTCTCGACACCGTCCCTGGAGTCACAAAAGAAATGTTCGCAAGACAACTCTATCCTTATCTGATGTCTTTTGTCAAACAAACACTGTCAACTACACCAGCAATGATGCAAATCCGACCAGTTCCACATCCTGTTATCACTGAAGCAGATTTGATTTCAAAATTGATTATGCAGATGTCTTCCTGATCTGGAACTTTCACTTCTGATGAATCAAAACTTTTTGAAGCATTGCTTGCATATCAACTAAAGCAAACTTGCAAGGAAGGAGCTGGTCAAGATAAAAGACCAAGAGACGAAGATGATGCGGACAAGGATTCTGAGCCTAAACATCAAAACAAAACAGGCGAATCCTCATCTATGCCTCCACCACCCCTAAAGACCACCACCACCACAAGCTCTTCTCAACAACAACCTGCTAGTGATAAACCTCAGGACTCTGAGTCTCCACCACCATCGGAGAAAACTGGTGATCATTTCCAATACACCGGTGGTGATGACGAAGAGATTCCTGAGCCCCAACAACCACCCTCATCAACAACATCAACCAAGAAACAACCAACATCATCCTCCAAGCCAAAGAAGAAAAACTCTACCTCAGTTGTATCATGGCTGGATGAAGATGACACTGCTAAATACGATTGGTTTTCCAAGCTTGTTGATGCCACCCCTCGATTACCGGAAGGCCAAGAACTGGTAGATGGTCGAACCATGGAGCACATCAAGATAATTCAAGATAAGTTCAAAGTGAAGAAGATGACGAAAGGGGAGTTACGCCGAATCAAGAACGATGCATTTCAACTATTTAAGGACAGCTCCGATAGTGCTATTGAAGTTGAATATCATCTAGACAACATCGCACAAGCTATGTCCAACAATATTGATTGGCTCAACCCTGAATCTAACATCAACTTCACAAGACCAGACAAGACTCTATACTACACTGATTGGACAAAGCCACTACCAACCATTGGTCGACCAGATCAACAAAGGATTCCCTACCAATACTTCTTCAACAATGACTTGGAATTTCTTTAACACGGTAGTAATGTAAGCAAGAAATACGCTGCGTCACTCACCTTTAACATCCCGGCAGCAGTCTTCTCCAATAATGTTGCCATCGAGGAAGAGGCCACAAGAATGTTTGTTGACAGTGTGGTGAATTATGATCTCGATGCACAATATGGAATTCATCATTGGCCTGAACGAAGAAGACTATACTACAGAAGCTGCCAGATTCTGAAATCAAACAAAGAGGTGTATAGTTACAAACGAATCGTTGCTATCATGAATGTCAGTCTGGTTACGAAATGAGATTACTCATTCCTGGAAGCGATCAAAGTCAAACGCCAAGACGAGCAGGAATATGACTTTACTGAAGCTAATTTTCCGAGACTATCGCTCAACGACATTGAAGATATGTATCTGGCTAAGGAATGTGTTGAAGATCTTCAACTTGCCGTGGAATCATACCAGAAACAAGTCAATCTCACTAAACCGTTGCTACACTTTCTCGATATCAACCAACTCTCTAAGTACACCATTGTAAAGAAACTAAAATTTAGAGTAGTTTACCGTAGTGAACTTCACCATAACTATTTTATGGCGTGCAATGAGCTTCACAAATTTTTTGATCATACTCTGAAGAAGGTTCATGATGGGTTAGCGTATCGGTTGAAGGAGATTCATGAAGGCATTGGGTCAAAGAAGCGGTGGAATTCTAGAGAAAAGAGGGACGTGAAGAAGATTATCAAGCGGATTGATGAAAGGTTGTTTCACCGCGATCAGATGCGGAATTTGGAGAATTTTGTGGGTGGACGTCATAGTTTCCCTCTTACGGGTTATCAACGGCAAGAGAGAACTCCTGGCGTTATTGAAGGATTGCCTGGTACTCCTTAATTTTTTTCTTTGATTGATATTTGGATGATATGTTTTGTTTAATTTACTATGGCTTGTGCACACATAACATTGTACAACTCGTACTTGTAATGAAAGGACCATGTGGTACGCATCAGTGCCACAATCCTATAAAAGGAGCGAAAGCTTCTTACTTTTGAGTAAAACTTATCAAAACTTTCATTTTTCAAAGTTTTGCTCAAAAGAACAAGTACTTCCCCTTATGTTTTTTCAAAACCTCAAATGTTAATATTACTTGTTGAGGGGGAGTATTTGCTAACAAATCTTTGTTCACAAACGTTCTTCGTGGAAATCTTCCTACAAAACTCGAAATGGACATATTCGATATCAAAATTTAATCAAAAATAACATTAATATGCCATTTTTGAGGGTGAGAAAAATTATGTGATACTAATTTGTTGTAAATATGATGGAATATTCGTGTACTAAGACTTAACCCATGAATTGACGAGATCTGAACTGTCATACATCGAAAAGATTTGTCTTCCAAGACTTATCTGAGTAGATTATACCTTTTCGAGAAACTCCTGATAGACATGAACTTTGACGAGTTTGACAATCTTTCGAGGTTGTCCACACCTTCAAGGTAGTTATTAGAGCTAGTTATCACCTAAAAGCTGACAATGTAACTCTTTGACTATGCAACGTAACCGTGTCTCGTGGGGAATTGTCTATCTTGAGTCGATCAATTCAAAAGTGCAAGCTCTACCCTCACTGTGCAGATTTCTGTCAAAACACTTGAGCACATGTGAAGGGGGAGTATTTCTGAAAATACTAAACTCTTGAAGTGTTACAAAATGTTTTCACTCATAAACGCTTTGAGAGATTTTCGAGAAAATGGTTTTATGGCAACTTAGCATAGTCATGGTGTTATAAGGTGACTAAGGTTAGGAATAACCGTCCTATGATCTGCCAGAGCCGGAAGGATCTACCCAAGGACACCACCAATAGTTAGAATTTAGAAATCCTTTGGTATGATTATAAAAAGGAGAAATGAGAATCGGAGAAAGAAGGAGTTGAAGAATTAAAAAGAAATGTAAAGAAAAGGGTTAAAAGAAACAGCCCTCCAAACTATTCAACTTAGGGCAGACACCGGGTTCAATAAATATGCTACTGGTTGTCACTAGATGACACCAGTATTGAAGATTAAAGTCGTCATGGACCCAGTGACGCATGCACTAAACCTTCTTTGCTACTCAAGTTTCTCTCAACAGAAGCTTGTTTCATTCTCACAGGGAACCCTACGTAAACTATCGGCTTTCTAATAGAGATTGCTGGTATTGAAGAAGGAGACCCTCTCCCTAGTCTCCGCTCAGGAAAACCAAAGCGCACTATTAAGTCTAGAGCCACGAGATTCATCAAAAGATATCTTAGGAACACTTGACATTTCATCACTTGTCGTTCAACAATAAGGACGCAAGTGATAACATTATCAAGTCCTTCACAGATCTTAGCAATCTGTCGAGAACATTTATCAGAGGTTCGCATTTGTGATCCTCAGTGATTGAATGGAAACTCCTACCGGGGTCAACATCAAACAGCCTTGACAGCAGGTCACTTCGGTAACTCCTCATGGGTTACGCTTAGTGTTGTCTCAAATGGTCTACAGTCGTGAGGTGATGCTTCGGTGTACCTCAGCGACTCACCTGAACTGTAGGTGTAGTTCGGTACATCGTGTTATCCTACTTGAGGGACTCCAGTTCAGGAACAGCCTTTGCTAGAATTAGAGATGTGTTTTCACACTATGTTGTTAACACGCTCGAAGTTCAAACTTGTAAGTGCTGGAAATCCTGCTAAGGAGATTCCTTTCAAGAATCGAGTCCTGAAGATGTGGGTCATTACTTGAACTTGTTCAATGTAATGCCAACTGTCCCTTATAGGATTCGGACGGCTGATTCGCCCGACCAAGGTGAATGGAATCAAGACATTCATCAGAAGAACAATCGTAGTGGTCAATTCTATAAGAAACGACCACAGTGATCGATTGGTGTTTATCACTAACCCATTCTTATGTTTTCTTCTTATGGATGCTCTTGGGAGATGATCGTGCTGATTCTCCACATGCTCATACCAACAACAACACAATTTGAAGTTCTCTCGAAAGGCAACACAAAAGTCAGAATGATTCTTCCTCAAAGCCAAAGAATCTACAAAGTTTAAAGACTTAGAGAACTACATCATAGCTGAAATCCAACGTTAAAGAGCGTGTGAGCATGTTGGAGAAGGACGTAGAGACACCTGAGCAATGAAGCGGACCTGATGCAGACAACAACAACATAACATCACCATATCCACAACAAAACAAAGAACAAAGCTTCAAAAGAAACAAGTTCCTCACACTAGGGAGATTGTTGGAATCAAGACTCTTCTTCTCACAAGAAAGAAGAAGGCCAGAAGACGTTAAAGCAACTGCTATTACATCTACACCAACAACTTTTCAAGATTGCTGGAGTCATTTATTAATTACCAACACTTAGGGGGAGATTGTTGGAATCGCTCCTAACTTGTATTTCAAGTGTTAGTAATCAATATGTAATAGGTTGCTTAATTAGGCTTTTATGTTAGTTATAAATGGCAAGGCTTATGTAGAAAGCCCGTGAGCCTTGGCCCAAGTCCAATAAGGAAGGAAAGGACTAGTAGCGTTGCCCTAGATCCCTTCACTATATAAACACATGTAAACATTGTAAGATATAACTTTTCACATACACATCAAACCATAACACAAAGTAGCATATAGATGGAACTCTAGAGAGAGAAAGTTAGAGGTTTAGGGAACTTAGTGAGAGAAAGTGAAAGATATTATTATGAGCTCCAACCCTCTACCTTGGAAGGTAGAGAGTATTTATAGTCTTACATAACTCGCCACACTTTGGGCTGTGGATCAGGCATACAGTGGGTAAAGACCCGTCCGTCCTCCACGGTGTTACTTAACTAAATTACTACTTAACTTAAAAGAACTACGACTACGAGCTTTCTAACGATTACATATACTTGAGGTGACCGACTCTTTAATACCGGGAATTTCTAATTCCTAACAATCTCCCCCTAAGGGAGGTCACCTTAATCATGTACCAAAATTACATTGAATACAAATAGATATTACATTTAACAATTGATCTTGCATTCTTGATGTAGTCCTTTGCTCCTAAGCTCGTAGTCATTGATTCTTCACATTGCATGTTTGGTTATTCCAAGTGGAGGTCTTTTACTGATCCACGTGATTATAAGTTTGAGCCATCTTTGGAGATCATCAGCTAACAACAATCTCAGACACATCCTTTGTGGTGTAGGTATTTTGTAATGTTGTGACTTTGGGACCGACATGCTCACATTCTGGATCATGATATCTTCTCATCAGAGTAGCGGAAGCATTAGTTGATTCATGATGTTGGCAGCAGCGTAGCAGAAGCATGGAGTGAAAATATCAGAGCCATTGATGCACTAATCATGATTTCTTTTGAGATGTATGTGTTAAGTGAGCATGCGGCTATGGATTGACCGCTTCATTCTGATCAGCTGCAAACGTCGGGCGTACCTGCATACAACAGTTAGCAACAAATTCGCACGAAAGTGTCTTTGATCACTTTCGTTGAATTGAGGTACACGGCCCACGGTTCCCCGTTGATCAGTACAAGTACTGCCTGTGATAAGGTAGGATTCCTAAGAATCTCCTTGACAGGGTTTCGCAGTTGTTCTAGCTGTTCTCAAACCGGAACATCTCAAAGAAGACAACACGGAGTGAGTGAACCAGCGAATTTTAAGTCCACTGATTGATGAAAAGAGATTTAAAAAACAATCGTGTATTGCTCAATAGAAATTGTTTTTGCAATACAACGAAGGTTTTATTGAAAATCAATTATCAATCATAAAAATACCTTTTGGTTTGAAAAATGAGTACACGGTCGATGTGCTAAAGAAAAGAGTTTATAAGCACAAAGACCGGGTTTTCAAAGGTATCCGTCAATCCCTAACCTGAACCAGGATTGATTCAAGAAATTGAATCGCCCCATTGTTTCTGTTCAGTTGTCACATGGTTGATCCATATAATAGATCTCACATGCCACCTACCAGGAGCTTGTTTGATGTTGGCTCTAGAAGGCTTTCCATCTTCATTGTGAGTGTGTAAACACATCACTCAGATGTTCTGGCAATACCACAAGGATAATGCGTAGGACTCAAGATATAATCTCTCTTTCCACATTGAGTGAAACAGAGAGTCTTCATTGAAAGTGTCCTAATGAGATTTATTGATGATCTCGTGGCTCTAGACTCAATATGTGCATATTTGGATCCTGTGCCGGAGACTAGGGAGTGGGTCTCCTTCTTCAATATCAACCATCTCTAAAAGAAAGTCGATAGATAATGTCGGTTCCCCGTGAGAATGAAACAAGTCCTTTTAAGAGGAACTTGAGTAGTTTGGAAAGTTGAAGTGCAGTGCGTCACTGGGTCCATGACGTCTTGTCTTCAATACCGATGTTACCATCAGTAGCATATGAATTGAACCCGGTTTCTGCCCTAAGGTTGAATAAATGGAGGGCTATTTGTTTTCACCCTTTTCTAATTCAATTCTTTTTAATTCTTCAACCACTTCAGTGCTTACCGAGACTTCATAACTAGAACCTTGTTGGGTTTATTCCAGTACTAGCTCAGTCTTAGTCCGCACTCTTCCCTTATCTCATTTTTCTCCTTTTGTCATCATACCTAAGGACTTCTACACTAACTAGTGGATTGTCCCTGGGTAGATCCCTCCGGTTCTGGCGGATCATGGGAACCAATACCTAACCTTATCATCCTTATATCACCGTACATAAAGTAAAGTTGGTCGGTCAATTTGGTATTGTTCATCTGCCATTGGATCCAATTGAAAACCATTTGAAAATCAATTCAGATACTTGTGATATATTATCAAAGCTTTTTGTACCTGAGTTGTTTTTGATATTTTTAGAACGAGAACTCCCCCTCAACATGTGCATCAAGTATTTGAAAATGTTTTGCACACGGAGGCAAGAGAAAGAAATTAACTTCTTTTGATTACCATTTTCTAAAAGATATCAACATCACTTCCCTCAACAGATCAAGTGAGTATTGCATTTCCGGGAAGGATGAGGTTTCCATGAATTTACTCCCCCTCAATATGTGTCTCGAGGTTTGAAAAGAGTTTTGCACATACTAGAGGGAACCTGCACATTAGGATGAATGATCACGTTTCAAATCAAAGGTTTAAGATAGATGCTCCCCCTCAACATGTGCATGGAAAATTTGAAATCGTTTGTCACATGTGGGCAGGATAGCATGTACATCCTTATAAAACCATTTACCTATTTATCAGTTTAAGTCCAGTTTAAATCACACATTCTCCCCCGATCACAATTATCAAATCATTTGAGATTTGTGATCTCTTATTGATTAAAATTGATTTTGAAAGCTTTTAAGGAGAATTGTGACTTGATTATGAAAGCGTTTGAACTGATAAGGATCGGATTTTAAGACTTTACACTCCATTGATAAAACATGCATTTATATCTTTTGAAAACAATTTTAATGCCAAATAACTTTTTAATTTAATTGAAATCATTCTCCCCCTCAATCAATGACATAGGTTGTTGATTGAGAGATAGGAATTTTGACAAATAAGTCCTGATGATTATCAAAAAATAGAGATTGAGTTATTTTTCAAAGCATTTAGTTTTCAGCAGATAAATGTTTATAGAATCAGAGCATGGAATTTTGAAAACATGATAAGACATGGCTCTGTTCTTTCTTTTAAAACCGGGTTATTGCCTGAAAATGACAATAAACCATTTCTCTTTCTCTCAAAATTTATTTATTTATTATTATTATTATTTTATTATTATTATTTTTTTTTTGAAGAATTCGAACAACATCTAAAGTCCCGTGTCATTCTTTGAATGACAGCACAAAGACCGTAGATATAATCGAACCAGAAAGAAAGAAAGAAGAAAAAAAAGGAAAAAGCGTGACAAAATGACAATATTTTTTTGAAGATTTTTCGAATTTTTCAAATTTTTATGGATTTTTGAAAGTTTTATAATTTTGTATTTGATTTTTGAAGGTTTTATAATTTTGTATTTTGTTTTTCAAATATATATGTACAAGAGATAGATGAAGAAAGACCTTTACTCCTCGTCTTCCTCCTGAAGACGTTTGAGAGTTTCTGGTTGGAGGCTTTTCAAACCAAGTCGTGGAAGAATAAACTCAAAACGTTCTCTTGGAAGAGCTTTGGTGAAGATGTCTGCTAACTGATATTCAGACCTCACAAAATATAGTTCCACCACACCTTTTTCCACCTGTTCCCTGATGAAATGATGTCGAATGTCGATATGCTTTGCTCTTGAGTGTTGAACGTTGTTGCATGAGAGAGCAATAGCACTTTTATTATCACAGTACAGAGGGATTTTGTTGAATTCAAAGCCATAGTCAGATAATTGAGATCTCATCCATAAGATTTGAGCACAACAAGATGACATGGCTATGTATTCAGCCTCTGTAGAGGAAATAGAAGTACTCATTTGCTTCTTTGAAGACCAGCTCACAAGCTTATCACCCAAAAACTGAGCACCTCCAGACGTACTTCGACGTGTATCTTGACAACCTGCATGATCGGCATCTGCATAGGCCGTTAGTGACATACCGGTGTCCTTCGGGTACCATAGTCCCATATTGATGGTTCCTTGGAGATACCGAAAGACCCGTTTAACTGCTTCAAGGTGCTTTTTAGTAGGCTTAGCCTGGTATCTAGCACACATGCATACAGAGAACAAGATGTCTGGTCTACTAGCAGTGAGATACATCAGGGATCCAATCATACTCCGATATTTCGTTTGGTCAATCATGATCCCTGAGAGGTCCTCATCTAGTTTGGTTCGGTCAATCATGGGGGTGTCAACAGGGTCACATGAATCAAATCCAAATTTCTTTAAAATCTCTGTTGCATATTTAGATTGATTTATGAAAATGCCTCCGGGACTTTGTGAAATTTGTAATCCCAAGAAAAATGACATTTGTCCCATCATTGACATTTGAAACTTTGAACTCATTTCATTTGAAAAACGATCACATTCCATTGGGTCAGTCGAGGCAAAAATAATATCATCAACATAAATTTGAACATGAATCAAATGTTTGCCTGACTTCCTGGTGAACAATGTAGGATCAACTGCTCCTTTGATGAATCCGGTTGATAGAAGAAACTTTGACAGTGTATCATACCATGCCCTTGGAGCTTGCTTTAAACCGTAAAGAGCCTTCTTCAAACGATAAACGTGGGTAGGATGCTCTTGATTCACAAATCCTTCAGGTTGGCTGACGTAGACAACTTCTTTAAGATCTCCGTTTAGAAATGCCGTCTTTACATCCATCTGATAAACTACCATGTTCTTACTAGCAGCATTAGCCAGAAAGATTCTGATTGCCTCGATTCGAGCAACTGGAGCAAAAGATTCTTCAAAGTCTATACCCTCCTCTTGACGATATCCTTTAGCAACTAATCGAGCCTTGTTCTTCAACACATCACCATGCTCATCAAGTTTTACTTTGAAGATCCATTTTAGGGCTATAATCATAGCACAGTCTGGAGCAGGTACTAACTCCCATACATCAAGACGATCAAACTCATGAATTTCATCTTGCATAGCATTGAACCAGCTATCTTCATTCATAGCAGTTTTAACATCTTTTGGTTCGATCTTAGATAGTACGGAGTTGAAGAAGCACCATAAGGCATCGGTTGCGAGTTGCTTCCGGGTTGATATAGGACGAGAGGGGTTTCCAATGATGTTGTCTAATGGATGATCGTGAGTCCATTTTCTGAGGTGTTCATGTGGCATTTGTTGAGGAACTGAGGTAGCTGAGTCGATGTCTCCTGAAGAAGATGGTTCTGATGATGATTCAGGAGTAGCAAATATGTTTTCAAATGGAGCATCTTCAGGAGTCGCAAAGGGATTAACTTCATCATTGATGCCAGAAACATTTCCATGATGTACATTTGAAGAATGATGATTTGTTGATGAGACTGAAGGATCAGCAGCAGGTGCTTCTTGACTTACAGATATTGAGACTGATGGATTGACTTCATTCACTGGAATATGAGCATCCTCTGTTGTAGGGATCAGCACCTCATTAGTAGTAGACTCATACAGTTCATCAAACATGGGATCAAACAATTTCTTTACATCATCTTCAGATGGAGGTACATATGGAGTTTCTTGAGAGGAGTTTGGAACAAGGGATGAACCAATAGGACTGTTTTGAAGTGCGGGTCCTGAGCTGGAGTGTCCAGGAGCCATTTGACCGGTCAGCTCATCAAACGTAACGTGAATTGTTTCCATGATATTTCGGGTTCTTTTGTTGTAGATTCGGTATCCCTTTTTGTTCGGTGCATATCCTACAAATACTCCAATGTCAGCTTTAGCCCTAAGTTTGCCCAAGTCTTGACCCTCATTAGTTGGATAGCACAAGGCACCAAACACACGAAGGAAAGATAGATTAGGTTTTCTGTTGTGGACAAGTTCATATGGAGTTTTTCCATGAGAGGTGTGAATCAGGGAACGATTTTGTGTGTAGCATGCAGTGGCGATTGCTTCAGACCAGAGAAACATTGGAACCTTTGAGTAGATCAGCATTGTTCTAGCAGCTTCAACAAGGGTACGATTTCGTCTTTCAACTACACCGTTCTGTTGTGGGGTTCGTGGAACACTTCTTTGATGGCTGATTCCAACGCTTTCATAGAATTCACTAAGTTGTTTGTTGACAAACTTAGTTCCATTGTCTGTTCTGATAATTCTGACAGTTTTGTTAAGTCGAACCTGCAGCTGTTTGATGAGTTTGATGATGATATCAGGAGTTTCATCCTTTGTCCTTAAGAACTTGACCCAGGTGAATCTAGAGTAATCATCAACCACAACTAACACATATTTCTTCCCAAAGATGTTCTGCACCCTCATTGGTCCACATAAATCCATATGAATCATGTGAAGAACTTCTGTGACAGAGTTAGTAGGTTTGGGTTTATGGGCATACTTCTTGCTTTTTCCCAATTGACATGCTGAACAAAGATGATCCTTTTCATACTTTAGTCTAGGTAAACCTACAACTAAGCCCTTTCTGGAAAGATCGTTGATGGTGCCGAAGTTCAAGTGATTGAGACGACGATGCCATAACCATGACTTTGTTTTTGAAGCCTTAGATAACAAGCAGATTGGAGATGCTCTCATCATGTCATCGATAGAGATGGTGTAAAGGTTTGAGCCACGAGTTCCTTTCAACAGTTCCTTACCATTAAGATCTCTAACAAAGCAGGTATGTTTTCTGAAGGCTACTTCTAGATCAGAGTCACAGAATTGACCAACATAGAACAGATTATGACCTAAACCTTCCACATAATACACTCTAGAGATGACACTATCACCAACAACATAATCTCCATAACCCATAATAGCACCAAAATGATCATTACCAAATCTAACAGTCCCAATGAATTTGCTCACGAAGTTCATGAGCCGCGACCGGTCTCCAGTCATATGCTTGGAACAACCTGAGTCCAGGTACCACAAAACGATTTGAACGATCTGTAGTTGAACACAGACAAGAATGGATAACTGGATAATTGGGATCCCCATGCAAGAATGGGTTCCATTTGGTTAGTTGCAACAGTTGGAACACCCACATCAGAAATAGAAGCATTCATATCAGACAGTGAGGTAATGGAATCATTGTGAATAGGTGCAATACTAGTGTCTGTATTAGCCCTGTTTACAGTGTGACCACTTCTTAAGGGAATAGTTCTACCAGTAGGCATCCATTTTCTAGTGGGCATTATCTGATTAGTCTTATGACCAACAGGTATCCAATAAAATCCTATTCTGCTGAATGTTCTTCCTGTGGGTTTCCATTGTTTTCTAACTCTCTTTCGCTTTTGCCTTTTAGCCTTTTTAGCATGAATTTTAGCATTAACAAAATTAACTGGACAATTAACATCATTAGGCAGAACATTAACATCACATCCATGATTAGAAACAGAATTCACGCAATCATCAGTACAAGGTTTGCAAATAGTATCAGAATTCGAATTAATTACAGTACGCCTATGGCAAATACTAGAATCAACACGATTCGTTTTATTCGATTCAAACTTAAGGTTCCTAGATTGTTCTTCTACTCTTTTCCAGTGCACATTCTTAGCTTGCGAGGTCCTATCATTCCTTGTATTGTCTTGAGACTTTGACCTGCTCCCTTTAATGTCACTGATTACTCCTGTAGAGGGAATGGGAACATTAGTTTGTTTTACTACTCTTTGCACCACCTGTTTAGATGTGCTGGGATCTGAACTACAAGCAGGTGCGCTAAGGTTCACTTTCTTAACACTAGAGGTACTGAGACTAGTACTCCTAGAAGGCACATTTGAGTTCACTTTCCTAGCATTGACAGATCTAGAATCTGAGCTACTCAATGGTACACTACTCCTTACATTCAAGCCATTGGGAATCGAGTGCATATCATGTTTGGCCTTAGGCATTGAGCATGGAATCAAAGGGTTAACTCTCTCACCTAATGTCTTTGGGCATATTGTGATCAAACATTCTAAGATTTCTTGAGATCGTTTGGCATATAAGCATGCATGTCCAATTGCATTATCATGAGGTTTCTCTAGCTTATCCTCTTCAACAATCTCACGCAGGCATTCTAAGCAATCCTTAAGGGATGAGAAATATGTTTGAATGGCAAGTTTGTTGTTCCTTAGATGAGGGGGGACATATGTCACAGATAAAGCATATTTATTACTAGAGTGAACCTTAGATACCACATTATCCTCATTGATCATTGGCATTTTCCCTTTTACCTGACTCTTCAGATTCTCAATTTCCTTTTGCAATGAAGTTATTTGTTCGTTGTTTTTGTTACGAGTGACTTTAATTGATTCAAACAACTCATTGAAATGACGTTTAACCTTTTCATTTTCTTCTAGAAAACTTTCGTTTTCCTTTTGTAAAGCATTTACTAGGTTTTGAAGATGAAACGTTTGGGAATTCTGAGAATCTAAAGGAGGAGGCATTTGGGAGCCTGTCATATTGTTCGTTTGACCCTTTAATTGAGAGATTTGGGCTTTCAACTTTCTGATCGTGTTGCACTGAGCTTGAATCTGTTCATCACGTTTGTTAATTTGAAAAACTGCATCAAACTCTGGAGCATCTGAAGATGTCTTGATATTTGAAGTTTTGACATTTTCTTTGAGATGTTGATATTTTAGTTGTAAATTAAAATACTCAACTTCTAGTTTAGAAAAATGTTTAACCAAAGTGTCGTGATCATCCAGTTCAATTTTCTCGTTTAGTTTAGAATTAGTTTTTTCAAGCTCAATGACACGATCATGGGAGACTTTCAGGGCCACAGATAGTTCATGAAATTTGGAAGCATTAATAGAGCAATTTGAAGCAGTGAAAAATACATCTTGAGCAACACATTCAGTAATAAGATTCTCATTTAATGTATGCAGGTTCTTTCTCTCAATCTCATTATATTTTAGTGCACGCTCATAGTCACTAACTTCAACAACCATTGCATCAAATTCCTTTTCCATACCCTTAATGTCAGTTTCTACCCCCTTTTTAAGACTCTCAAAGTGATCTTTTAGAAGTTTAAAGAAGGGCATGACCTCAGTTAAATAACATTCTTTCATTTGTTCAAAACCCCTTTCTCCTTCAGTTATGCCAGTGGGTGTGATCCTTTTCTTGCAAGTTTTCTCAAAATCAACAAATAGTTGAAAAATAACGTATTGGCTAATTAAGGTCTTGCTTTTAGTGGCAATTGTTCTAGGAACAAGATGCATTGGTGTGTTAGGAGGATACACAGTTGCTCTAGGCATTTTCCAAAGGGGAGGGTTTGTTACTGCAATATTTTCAGCTTTCTGCTTATCTAAATCCATTTTCCAGAAGACTTGTTCGGGAGTCAACAATGTCTGAGTCTTAAACTTGTTCAAGGAAATCCAGTTTTCCTTCTTGTAGTCATGGGGAGTGATAATTACTTTCTTCTCTTTGCACTTAGGATCATTTAGTTTCTTATTCATCTTTTCCCTAGTTACTTCATCTAATTTCTTGTCATCCTCAGTGCACTCAAAGCAACTAGGTTTTTGTCTAGGTTTAAGAATCTCATTTCCATCATAGATAACACTTTGAGCTGCTTTTGCTATCTTTCCATACTCAGGGTTGGGTTTATCTATAATGGGAACACTATGCTTATCGCTTAGAACTCTATGCTTAGTGATCATGTGAGCACTCTGAATGGTGTTTCCTTGCATGTACAACTTGTTTTCAAGTTTGTTTTTCAAAGTTTTCAGATTAGAAAAATCTCTCAAGAGCTTTGATTCTTTTGCATTAAATTCTTGCTTAAGCATTTTCACATTTTCTTGAAGTTCTTGTTTTTGCTTAGCTGTTTTAGAAAGTTTTTCTTGCAAAGAATTTAATTCTTGTTTCAATACTTCTTCTCTAAAATTACTTTTTCTAATTACTGTACGCACTTGGTCATCCATTTCCTGCTCACGAGTGGTCAACTCAAATTTAGCGCGTTGTTCATAAATAGCAACACGTTCTTTATAGGCATTTAGTTCAGAAATTATGGAATCATCAGGAGCACATGCAGTGTATTCATCAAAGACATAGTCATTGTTGACTGCAGAAGATGCATCACTTGGTACAACTTCACTTTCACTTTGTTTCACGTATTGATCATATGGGACAGTATTGTTATTACCCATATTTTCAACGTTTGATTCAATAGTTTCAGTTGATTGTACTTTGTCATGCATCTGTTGCACATCAGCATCATCGTATAGTTTTAATACCTCTGAGATAAGTTTGTCCTTGGATGGGCCAGTTTGTGGTGAAGAAGAGATCTTGGGAGAAACCATTGGAGAGATGCTAGCCATAAAGATTGTGTGTGCAGTAGGTCCATCATCTACATCAGAGTCGTATGCATCACAGTCAGCGACTTGAAAGGCATTCTGATGATTGTGACCTATCTCCTGAATAGGCTGCTCATCCACATCTGCATCATAGGTCTTGGCATTGCCCTCAGCAAGAAACAGCAATTCCTCTTCATCCAACGCAGCACCATTGTCCTGAGCTTGTGCCAGCAACATCTTATCTCTGAAGTAATCAGCATTCTGTGGACGCTTTGGAGATGTGCAGTTCCTTGCAATGTGTCCTTCACCACCACAGTTATAGCATTTGATTGGCTTAGGTTGACCTTGGTTACCATTTCTTCCTCGATTCTGGTTTCCAACATAACCTCTCCCAGCTCCACCTCTTCCCTGATCATACTGTCTTTCCTGAACTGGTTGCACCACGATCCTTCCATCTTTAACAGTGGCTTGATTATGTGGGTTAGATGCAGTTCTGAGGTTGTTGTTGGTTTGTGGGAGAGAATTCATGTTTTGACTAATGAGAAGAGCTAGTTGATTGATGATGTTACCCACGTGTGCATCAGCATCAGCTTGTTTGAACATGGGATCAGGAATGAGTTTGTGATTACCATTCCCCAAGGGTATGACTTGTGATGCTTTGGTTGTGATTCCGATGTTTGAGTAGAAGGCTGTTGAGTCATTAGACGAGCTTGTCTCTCCCTGGTTGGTTTTGAACTGATTGAGAATCAATTTTTCAAACATGGCATGTCTCTCATTCTGAAGGAGGAAGGCATAGAGTTGCTCATAGTTTGTATTCTTCAATCCTTTGGTGAGCTTCACAGCTGTGACAAACTTGTGCCATTCGGGATTCATGTTGTTCACAAACTTTGAGTTCAGCTGAATGTTAGGCATAGTCATTCTGATGTTCCTCATGTCATTCACTAACTTATGGAATCTCACATAGTACTCATAAACACTCTCATCTGGTTTCATCTTGAAGTGCTCAAATTCGTCATAGAGTTGGGATTCTCTGTCTTCCATAGTTAATTCTGAACCTGAGAGAAGCATCTTAACGTTATCCCAAACAGCCTTTGCATCAGTGTTATGATTGATCAGCTTGTAGATGTCTTTAGGAAGACCTTGAAGAACAATGTTTGAAGCCCTCATATCTGCATCGAATCTCTTTTTCTCCTTATCATCAAGCTCATCGTACATCTTAGATCTGTCCATTCCGTAAACAGGAGTACCATCTTCATTAGTATCAAGTATGTCTCTAGTCGTCTCAACCCGATATGGTCCTTCATCAATGGATTTGAGAATGTTGACACCATTTTCCTTTCCAAGGCAATACAATCTGATTCGTTGAGCCCAAGAATCGTAGTCAGTTCTGTCAAGCATGGGTAGACGAGTATCTGAGCCAGCTGCTTGAACATCCTCGGCAACAGTGGAGATGACAGTAGGGACGTTGGTAGACATGTTAACAGATTATACGGGATTTTATAACTCAATGATTAAACCGGGAAATAGATTCTTTCACGGGATTTTACTAAATCAAGAGAAAACCGTAAACAATCACTCAAGTCGCTAGATGATAAAGCTCTAAGTCGCTAGAAACAAATGCACTAAGTCGCTACCAATTAATTCGCTAGACAGCCAAGTCGCTAGAATCCCAAGTCGCTAGATAGAAAGCAAGTCGCTAAGTAGTAACTCGCTACAGACCAAGTCGCTAGCCAAATTTTGGCAGCAATTCGCTACACAAGTCGCTAGATATGCAAGTCGCTAAAGAGCAACTCGCCACAGACCAAGTCGCTACCACAAGTCGCTACCCGTAGTGGAGAATCCACTACTTGTACTTTAACTCGCTAGATCTAACTCGCTACCTTCAACACTGTAAGTCGCTACAAAAATGTGAAGCAAGTCGCTACCAAGAAACTATTCCGTGAGCTAAGTCGCTAGCTTGAAAAACCATATAAACATCACTTTTCAATCCAAAAACAACCCAACCAAGATGATTCAAGCTTACCAAATGAAAACCTAAACACTTTTGATGATTCTAAACATAAAAGTACCAACAAAATTCAAACTTTAACACAAGAAATCAACCAAATGATGCAAAAACCACTAAACCTTTTCAAACTCAAAAACCACCTAAAAACCACTATAAATCCAAAGATGTGCAAGATATGATCTAACCATGGCTCTTGATGTAACACCCCAACCCGACAAGGGTCCGAGTGTCACATTATGGGGTCCAATCAGAACATAAATGCAAGCGGAAGACTTACAAAACCAAGTCATGAACCCATGACCCAACAAACAAACCCAAAAGATTACAATTACAAATGACACAACAGAAAATCAAAATACAAAAGTCAGAATCATAAGTCCACAAGAATAGGGTAACTCTAGGGTCAGTCTCTAACAGCTCCTACTCTCGACTCTCAATCCCAGCATCCCGCTAAAATTACCTGCCGCCAGAGAAAAGAAAGTGCGGCTGAGCTTAAAAAGCCCAGTGAACAGATATAGACAATATAGTAACAAGATAATCAAAATAAGAAATGGATTAAATCGTGCCAACACAAAGAAAGGAAAAGAGCCTGCTGAGAACATGTCAGACGAAATAGAATGCGAAACGCATATGAGTCAAATACTAAAACAGAGTGCATAACAAATATAATAGGATCGGAGTGCACTGCCCAGTGCCTAAGCATGCCACATGAATAGGCCAAATAATCATATCACAAATCATATACCGTCAAATCCAAAGTTGTACATGGAGTAGCTAGCTCACAATGTACCAGAATGTGATGGGGTGTAGGAACACACACCAACCAATCACCAGATACAGATACAGATACAAATTACCTAGGATGCATCCATACGCTCCCTGCAAAACAAATCATAATGGCCAAAGCATATACAAAATGGGAACGTCGGGGACCAATCACACCGCCCCAGATAGTGTCATGCCACCGGTGCCTCAATGACATGGCCATGGTACCTCCATGGCTAGGGATACAGATACAGAAGCTGGGCAATACAAGAGCAATCATAATCATATCAAATCAAATACTGAACTGAAACATATTATATCAAATACTGAACTGAATCATATCAAACGGATAACCAACGAATATCAGAATGCGATAACATATTAAATATCAAAACGAATATCAAACGGATTTAAACCAGATAAGAACGGATATCAATAGCAATAACGGTTAACAATACCAAAGGATGCCCTTACTAAAAAAGGACGGAATATCTGTACTAATATTTACGAACAAAGAATGTTTTAGAAAGAGAGACTGAATATCCGTACCTTAGCAAATGAAAGTAATGGAAATGTGAGCACGAAGAAATAACGTCAGGTCTTCTTCAACGAATCTACACGGATTACGGTTCGTATAATACTTATTAGCTCATTTAAGTCATAACGGATTTATTTGCTTATACAAATTGTATTAATATTTTTAGAGTTAAATATAACAACTCATCATACTTTAGGGTTTAAAGTGTAACTTATCAAGGTTTAGGGTTTATTGCGACAAGTACATAAACTTCGAAGCTTACTATTATAAATCTTATAGTTTAAGGTGTAAAATGCTAATTTATAAAGGTCCAAGGTTTGCATGTGACCACATTCTAAAGGTGAGGGTTAAAAGTGAAAAGTATTTAAATACTAACATGAAACCTAATGAGCCATGCGTACATGCACTGTAGTCTTCCATTTTATATTTCTTTTTATCTTTTTTTTTTTCTTATATACATCTCGACATTCTTCACCCTCGCTCGCGGGCCAAATGGCTAACCAACGTGACTCGGAAAACACACGTAGTGATTACCCCCCGACTCATCTTCCCCGAAACACTTTTTATGTACCGTATAATTTATCTGTTAATCCCGCGAGTACCCTCAAACATACCCCCACAAGCCTATTACTATGTTCATTTTATAATATCTTGAACTGTTTGTAATACACACGCACATATTAACATGTATATAGCCCTATATGATCATGCACCCACACACAGTTAATGAGCCAAACTAGATTCATAAAATGACCAATGTGCAGCCTTGTTAACTTATGGACCCATATCAAACGTACGCTCTAATAAACACCAAGGACCCATCAAACGTATTCGGAAGCAAAACCGAATAGAGATCGATCATGTTATACATTTCTTTATTTTATGCAACTAATCCTCTTATGTCATTCGTTTATATATATCCCACAGATTCTTATTCTTCGAAACAGAAACAATTATTTATATAGGCATTCCATGATTTCATGTATAGATATTTACATTTTATGAGAATTTACATGTTTTAACTAGCATCTAATTCATAGGTTGATATAGCAAAGTTTCATGTAGCGTATAAAATTTGTAGTTCAAGATATACCTCGAGATGAAGTGATGGATCGAATCCGAAACTGAACACGAACGTACACTAGTATGAATATGAGTACCGAGATTCAATGAGGTAAGATGGAACCCGAAACCCCGACGTACACACCGCCAAACGACCAAAAATCCTAACCTGCTCACGAACAATAACCCACCAACGAATAGAGATCGAGATCGAAACCTATGCACGAACAAAATGGAATTCAGGAACCGAGCAGTAATCCGAATTTGACCTCAAACTTGCAGCTTGAATGGTGGATGTTGTTAACCCAACACTCACGCTCACTTTTATTTAGGCAAACTTATTAGAGATTTGAAGTGTTGATTGGTATTTGATTAATGAATGAATGTATATTTGTGAAGAATATATGGACGAGTATTGAACCAATTCATCGACAAAAACGGGATGGATGAAGACTTGAAGACCGAGTATTACTCTGAACGTGATGTGAGTTTGAATATTTGAGGTTATCTTGACCAAGTACAGGGTAATATGTTAATTAACTTATTAATATAATGCCATACATATTTTGCATGCCTTTTACGTAATATTTTTAAGAATTATGAGAATACAAATCTTATTTCGCACTAATGGGAATAATAATTTTATTACTATAGATATAAGTTAGTGTATTTTACTAAGGGTATTATAATTCTTCCCTTCTAAAAAGAAAATTTCGTCCTCGAAATTGAAGTAGGAAAGTCAAAACGCATACTTACCGATTTACAAAAAGAAACAAGGATAACTGAATGACAGTCTCAGGCTCTTTGACTAACAACAGATCATTACGGTTTTGGTCTAAAGGTTATATATGGAACCATGTGAAGAGGATGATAACAAAGACATATCAGATTGAGAATCGTGCTAAATGATGTAGTCAAAATCAGAATCAAGATCACACATTTCTAGAGAAACAAGATGGCAAAACATAATGGATATTAACCACAAAACTCCTTGTAGACAAAGGATGATGCACACACGGATAACGAAGCAGGAATGTCAAAATATTAAGCAAAGAAAATAAGAAACCACCAAAATGTTGTACCAGTATCAAATAAAATCAGAAATAGTACGAGTAAACGTGAAAAGAATCCCATGAAGATACTGAAAGTGCTTGTTGTCTAATCCTTGGGCATAGTAAACACTCGCCCCTTAGTAGCTGGCAGAACCTCATCCCCATTGTCGGCCTTCTCGGGACAGTCACGAATTTTATGCTCTAAAGATCCACATCTGTAACATGCTCCGGTAACCTTGTAACACTGTCTGCCTAGGTGAAGTTTCCCACAATCCCTACAAGTGCGAACTTCATCTCGATCCCTATCACCCCTCTGATAATCAGAACCCGAATGCCTGTTGCCCTGATAATCCCGAGTCTGTTGGTCGCGGCCCGACCTATCATAGCCTCTCCTGTCATTTCCCCGGTTGCCATTCCCCCGAGAGTCATTACTCCTCTGATTTCCCTGAGCTGGCCGAACCTGGTCCCCATCACGGTTCCTTTTCATCCCATGGTTGTTCCTCTCCCAAAAGATCTCAATGTTGCGGGCAGCATCCGCAACCTGAGCCACGTCCTCAAACCTCATATTAACTATCCTATCAAGAAGATCCTGGCGGAGAGCCCAACGAAACTTCTTTGCCTGCTCTTCAGGTGTACCAGCCCTATCACCCAAAAATCCAGCCAATCGGAGAAACCTGCCCATAAACTCTGTAGTCGACTCCCGATCAAACTGAGAAATGTTGTGGAACTCTCTCTCGTACTTTTCCTTCTCAGATTGAGGAAAGTACTGGAAATAGAAGGCCTCGCGAAACTGTGCCCAAGTAAGAGTAGCCATGAAAACATCTCCACCCTTGGCGTTCTTATACGCCTTCCACCAGTTCAATGCATCTCCTTCAAATTTGTAACTGGCGAGGCGTGCCTTGTACTCATCGTCAACACCCATAACCTCGAAGATTTTCTCTATATGAGCTATCCAATTCTCCGCATCCACGGGAGACTTAGCGGAGCTAAAAGGCTGAGGCTTCTGTTTGCCGACCTTTCAAGCCAAGTGTGTATAGTCACAGGTGGGTTAGCACCACCACCACCGCCGCCTGATCCACTAGCCATGTTGCGTTGAACATCCTGAGTAATGCGCTGAGTCAGTTCAGGAAGAAGAGCTTGAATCCGCTCATTGACTGCAGCCTGGAAAGCCGGGTCATCACTGAAGTCCGAAGTTCTCGTAACCACCATCTGAACGATAATAACGGATCAAAAGAGGCGAAAGAGTGTGAGTAAACGGTAAGAAAATAAAGAAAGTCGTAACTCAACAAAAGAAATAAGCGTCGCGGAAGCAACCTAATGTCTACCCAATTCCTCACAGGTCATCCCTAAGGTCAACAAGACGAAACCGAAGCTCTGATACCATATTTGTAACACCCCAACCCGACAAGGGTCCGAGTGTCACATTATGGGGTCCAATCAGAACATAAATGCAAGCGGAAGACTTACAAAACCAAGTCATGAACCCATGACCCAACAAACAAACCCAAAAGATTACAATTACAAATGACACAACAGAAAATCAAAATACAAAAGTCAGAATCATAAGTCCACAAGAATAGGGTAACTCTAGGGTCAGTCTCTAACAGCTCCTACTCTCGACTCTCAATCCCAGCATCCCGCTAAAATTACCTGCCGCCAGAGAAAAGAAAGTGCGGCTGAGCTTAAAAAGCCCAGTGAACAGATATAGACAATATAGTAACAAGATAATCAAAATAAGAAATGGATTAAATCGTGCCAACACAAAGAAAGGAAAAGAGCCTGCTGAGAACATGTCAGACGAAACAGAATGCGAAACGCATATGAGTCAAATACTAAAACAGAGTGCATAACAAATATAATAGGATCGGAGTGCACTGCCCAGTGCCTAAGCATGCCACATGAATAGGCCAAATAATCATATCACAAATCATATACCGTCAAATCCAAAGTTGTACATGGAGTAGCTAGCTCACAATGTACCAGAATGTGATGGGGTGTAGGAACACACACCAACCAATCACCAGATACAGATACAGATACAAATTACCTAGGATGCATCCATACGCTCCCTGCAAAACAAATCATAATGGCCAAAGCATATACAAAATGGGAACGTCGGGGACCAATCACACCGCCCCAGATAGTGTCATGCCACCGGTGCCTCAATGACATGGCCATGGTACCTCCATGGCTAGGGATACAGATACAGAAGCTGGGCAATACAAGAGCAATCATAATCATATCAAATCAAATACTGAACTGAAACATATTATATCAAATACTGAACTGAATCATATCAAACGGATAACCAACGAATATCAGAATGCGATAACATATTAAATATCAAAACGAATATCAAACGGATTTAAATCAGATAAGAACGGATATCAATAGCA
Organism: Chrysanthemum seticuspe; assembly: GCA_019973895.1. Lineage (NCBI taxonomy): Eukaryota > Viridiplantae > Streptophyta > Magnoliopsida > Asterales > Asteraceae > Chrysanthemum > Chrysanthemum seticuspe. The sequence goes on from BPTQ01000005.1 coordinate 113,355,210, forward strand.
ATAACGGTTAACAATACCAAAGGATGCCCTTACTAAAAAAGGACGGAATATCTGTACTAATATTTACGAACAAAGAATGTTTTAGAAAGAGAGACTGAATATCCGTACCTTAGCAAATGAAAGTAATGGAAATGTGAGCACGAAGAAATAACGTCAGGTCTTCTTCAACGAATCTACACGGATTACGGTTCGTATAATACTTATTAGCTCATTTAAGTCATAACGGATTTATTTGCTTATACAAATTGTATTAATATTTTTAGAGTTAAATATAACAACTCATCATACTTTAGGGTTTAAAGTGTAACTTATCAAGGTTTAGGGTTTATTGCGACAAGTACATAAACTTCGAAGCTTACTATTATAAATCTTATAGTTTAAGGTGTAAAATGCTAATTTATAAAGGTCCAAGGTTTGCATGTGACCACATTCTAAAGGTGAGGGTTAAAAGTGAAAAGTATTTAAATACTAACATGAAACCTAATGAGCCATGCGTACATGCACTGTAGTCTTCCATTTTATATTTCTTTTTATCTTTTTTTTTTTCTTATATACATCTCGACATTCTTCACCCTCGCTCGCGGGCCAAATGGCTAACCAACGTGACTCGGAAAACACACGTAGTGATTACCCCCCGACTCATCTTCCCCGAAACACTTTTTATGTACCGTATAATTTATCTGTTAATCCCGCGAGTACCCTCAAACATACCCCCACAAGCCTATTACTATGTTCATTTTATAATATCTTGAACTGTTTGTAATACACACGCACATATTAACATGTATATAGCCCTATATGATCATGCACCCACACACAGTTAATGAGCCAAACTAGATTCATAAAATGACCAATGTGCAGCCTTGTTAACTTATGGACCCATATCAAACGTACGCTCTAATAAACACCAAGGACCCATCAAACGTATTCGGAAGCAAAACCGAATAGAGATCGATCATGTTATACATTTCTTTATTTTATGCAACTAATCCTCTTATGTCATTCGTTTATATATATCCCACAGATTCTTATTCTTCGAAACAGAAACAATTATTTATATAGGCATTCCATGATTTCATGTATAGATATTTACATTTTATGAGAATTTACATGTTTTAACTAGCATCTAATTCATAGGTTGATATAGCAAAGTTTCATGTAGCGTATAAAATTTGTAGTTCAAGATATACCTCGAGATGAAGTGATGGATCGAATCCGAAACTGAACACGAACGTACACTAGTATGAATATGAGTACCGAGATTCAATGAGGTAAGATGGAACCCGAAACCCCGACGTACACACCGCCAAACGACCAAAAATCCTAACCTGCTCACGAACAATAACCCACCAACGAATAGAGATCGAGATCGAAACCTATGCACGAACAAAATGGAATTCAGGAACCGAGCAGTAATCCGAATTTGACCTCAAACTTGCAGCTTGAATGGTGGATGTTGTTAACCCAACACTCACGCTCACTTTTATTTAGGCAAACTTATTAGAGATTTGAAGTGTTGATTGGTATTTGATTAATGAATGAATGTATATTTGTGAAGAATATATGGACGAGTATTGAACCAATTCATCGACAAAAACGGGATGGATGAAGACTTGAAGACCGAGTATTACTCTGAACGTGATGTGAGTTTGAATATTTGAGGTTATCTTGACCAAGTACAGGGTAATATGTTAATTAACTTATTAATATAATGCCATACATATTTTGCATGCCTTTTACGTAATATTTTTAAGAATTATGAGAATACAAATCTTATTTCGCACTAATGGGAATAATAATTTTATTACTATAGATATAAGTTAGTGTATTTTACTAAGGGTATTATACTTGATACCAATTGTAAGATATAACTTTTCACATACACATCAAACCATAACACAAAGTAGCATATAGATGGAATTCTAGAGAGAGAAAGTTAGAGGTTTAGGGAACTTAGTGAGAGAAAGTGAAAGATATTATTATGAGCTCCAACCCTCTACCTTGGAAGGTAGAGAGTATTTATAGTCTTACATAACTCGCCACACTTTGGGCTGTGGATCAGGCATACAGTGGGTAAAGACCCGTCCGTCCTCCACGGTGTTACTTAACTAAATTACTACTTAACTTAAAAGAACTACGACTACGAGCTTTCTAACGATTACATATACTTGAGGTGACCGACTCTTTAATACCGGGAATTTCTAATTCCTAACAATCTCCCCCTAAGGGAGGTCACCTCAATCAGAAGACGTTAAAGCAACTGCTATTACATCTACACCAACAACTTTTCAAGATTGCTGGAGTCATTTATTAATTACCAACACTTAGGGGGAGATTGTTGGAATCACTCCTAACTTGTATTTCAAGTGTTAGTAATCAATATGTAATAGGTTGCTTAATTAGGCTTTTATGTTAGTTATAAATGGCAAGGCTTATGTAGAAAGCCCGTGAGCCTTGGCCCAAGTCCAATAAGGAAGGAAAGGACTAGTAGCGTTGCCCTAGATCCCTTCACTATATAAACACATGTAAACATTGTAAGATATAACTTTTCACATACACATCAAACCATAACACAAAGTAGCATATAGATGGAACTCTAGAGAGAGAAAGTTAGAGGTTTAGGGAACTTAGTGAGAGAAAGTGAAAGATATTATTATGAGCTCCAACCCTCTACCTTGGAAGGTAGAGAGTATTTATAGTCTTACATAACTCGCCACACTTTGGGCTGTGGATCAGGCATACAGTGGGTAAAGACCCGTCCGTCCTCCACGGTGTTACTTAACTAAATTACTACTTAACTTAAAAGAACTACGACTACGAGCTTTCTAACGATTACATATACTTGAGGTGACCGACTCTTTAATACCGGGAATTTCTAATTCCTAACAAACATTCCTTGTAAGGTTGGTTGTTCATTTCACTTCAATACCTACGCATAACATTTAAGTATTCATACGTGTATTGTGCGTGTGCTTTGTTCATCCAATCTATCTTCATCTTATTTCTTACATATAGTTTCTTGTGTTACATTATGGTGACCTAACAGGAATGCACTAAGTAACCTAAGTACAACTAGTCCTAATCCTCAAATAAGCTAAAAAAAGGAAATAAGCACATGATGGACTGCTGCGGTTGCAGCAGTCAAGGGGGCAGTGAAGGGCTTTTCTAGACTAAAAACAAGCTACTAAATTAGCACTTAAGAGCAAACAAAGGAAAATCAGATGAAGTCCATTCTTAAGGCTATTGAGGGAACCAAAAATCAGGAAAGTAATCTAATAGACTAAGCAGAAAATCAATTGTGAATAAGCCGATGTAAAATAGAAAGGGAAACAGAGTTGATGTAGCAGGGCAGAAAAACATCAAAATCAACAACTTTGGAGCCTTTGCAGCCTATGAAGATGATTTTTCTGAATTTTTTTTGGGAAAAGTTAAACCAACTACTCAACTTGCTATTTTTAATTTTTATAACAAACTAATTTGACTCAAACTGCTTGTAGAAATTTGACAAAAATGAATGTAATGAAAATTGAAATGGCCTTTGACTTTTATTGAAAACTAGATGCTTGAATTTTTTGAATCATGAATGAATCAAACTAACTAAAATGGATGAAATAAGCTATTAGAGAACCTAAATAAGCTATATTAACTAAAATTGCAACTATATGAGTGAGTAAACAAAACTGATGAACTGTTATAATGCAGAATAAGAGTAATTTTGACTTTTGTGATATGAATTATGAAATTTATGCTAAATCTACTTTACTTAACCTAAAATAAAGTGAATGAATCAACTTATACTACGGAAATGACCTTGAATCTCATAACTAAGGCATAAACCAAACACCCCTATTAGTGAACCAAATGAAATTTGAACTTAGAACCTTGATGAATAATGACATAAACTGAAATGACCTATTCAAACAAACATTAAAATCAACCTTTTAACAGATTCAGAAAAGAAATTAAGCTTAAAATAGTTTGACTTTTGAATTTTGACTAATATTGACTTAACTTTGACTTTGCTCAAAAACTAAAATTAAAGACAATTGAAAACTCAATTAAGCTCATATAAGCTTAAACAAGCTTATATGAGTTATTATGACAGAATGTAAAGCTTTTGGAACAATTCAAACAATAATGACAATTTAAGTAAAAAATTGAAAACTAAATTTTCATTAATAAGATGGAAATTACACTTGTGGAAATTGAAATTACAACTAATAAAACAGTAAATGACAGAAATTAAACAGGTCAAAGCTTTTCTGAAACATAAAAAACTGGACATTTTACAACTGTGAATGAGAAGTCTATTTATAGCCAGAGTTGGAAACTTCAGGATGGGAGGAAGCATCTGGATCCTCTAATCTCGACCTTTGATCATTCCTTGTGTCATTAAATCATTCCACAGCCCTTAGATCAAATTTGGTGATGTGGCTTCCCAAATCAGAGCACTCCTTTCTGCCATGTTGGCAATCCGGGCGTGTGCACCCTCTGACACGTGTGTAAGAGGCTTCCAGAAGTATTTTAAGTTGGGTAAGAAGCTGTGGAAGCAGGGTGAATTGTGGGAGAAGAGTAAACAGTAACTATTGGGTTTTAGGCGCGTTCTATTTTTCTGGGTTTTGTTTTTTATTTAGTTTGACTTTGGATGTGGGTGTGTTGACTGGAAGAATTAAAAGGGTAAAGGGTCAAGTGTATTTTTGAAGGGTCGTGAGGGTAAATGGAAAAAGGGTTCATCAGGTTATTGGAAGGGGGTCATTTTGGGATATGGACTGGTCAGGAAGGGTAAATGGGTTTTTAGGATAGGTTATATTTTATGGATTTGGTAAAGGGAAAATTAGTCAAATAGACCGCGCGCCCTGAGGCTTATCACTTTCCGGACCACGCTCTTTTGCCGTATGAAAATGGACCAGTTGCCCAGCGATTTTCTTGTATCCAACAATGGGGTGCCACGTGTCCGACAAAGGTATGACCGAAGTACGTATTTTGAGAGTATATGTCATGTATTGTAAGGTATTGTTTTTTGGGCAACCAAATTGTATTTTCGGGCAACTATATAATATTGGGCAACTTGTATTTATACACGAGGATAATATGGTCATTTTACACTGGTTGTATTATAAAACTAATAATAATAACGCACACAACATCACGCGCGCACATACACAATCAAACATCTTCTTGTACAATTTCTAACAACTTCTACAATTAAACGTCTTCTTCTACATCACGCGCACACACTCACAAACCACATCTTATTCACAAAACCCTCTAAACCCTAATTAATTTTACTGTATAATTCTATATGACAAAATTAAAGTTGTACAATTGTAAAATCGCCAGATATTAAACTCTATTTGTCAAAGAATGAAAACCACGAAAGGTTGTTCCGGCAAACAGTATTTGGTCCATGGTTAGATATAAAGTCGTGCGAGAATGACTGCCTTCTGATGCATTATGTTTTGCAACACCAGGTATATGTTTCTAACATCTCCTCTGATTCCCTTCCACTAAAATTTCAAATTGGGGATCATTCGTTAAGGTTTGGCCGGAAAGAATTTTGTCTGATAACAGGGTTTCGATTTGGCAAAGTTTCAAAACCAATTAAATGATCTAGCGCATTTTTCGGTCGTGTATTTCCTGGAAAAAAGAGTAGTGGTATAACAAATGTACATGCAGTTGATCTTTTGGAACTTGTTAATGACGGAAAAAAGGATGGGAAAAGGTGGTTATCTGTTTCTGATGAGGATGTTGTTAGGGTGTGTCTGCTGGTAGCTGCAGAGCCGGTGTTTATGGGAAAAGAAGACAGGAATTGCATCCATAATCACTTACTGTCCTTGGTTGATGATTTTGAAGCCTGGAATGTATTTCCTTGGGGTGAATATATGTGGCATAAATTTTATCAAAGGACTGTCAATATTGTTCATATTCACAGAAAAGATCATCTGTTAAAATTGAAAAAAAAACCCAAAGTTAAGTGCCACATACAATCTATACGGGGTTCGCTTGGGCTTTCAAGGTTAGAATTCTCAGTAGTTTGTACTAATATATCAATGTCTAGCTTTGATAACATATTTCTTTATAAAAACAGGTTATTAAAAGCTTTTGATTCTATTTTGTTGTGCTATTACTTATTCATTTCAAAAGTACCTAAAATTAATGTTGTTGTTTTATTTTTATGAAATGCTGGTGTTTTGTTCTTTATACAAGTAATATAAAAGTTACCCATAATTTAGATTACAACAATGTTATAACACATTTTAGTTTGTGATTTATTTTTTAAATTGTAACCATAAAGGTATTGTTTCATCCTAAACAGGTGACCTTTACTTTGGTAAACCTTGAAACATTTTCAAAAACGATAGCTGCATAAGTACACGTTTTAAAGATGATAGTTGTGGCTATTACAGATTTGGATTTTGGAGACTTATCCTAAAAGCTCAGTTTGGTGGGTGAAAGACAATAAGGTCATTCCACGTGGTCTTGCTTGGTCAGAACTTTCAAAGTTTCGGAAAGCGGACTGTTGTAACCTCTTTGGACCGGTATGCATCACACAGTCTTACATTGCTGACCCCACTAACTTGTACCTGAATTTGTTCACAGTATATCAGTAATTTTAATTTTTGTTGTTGTTAGGATTCAACTCCCATTTCTGAACTTTCTGCAACACAAGCTGAAATGAAGCAACCGTGGTGTATTGCTGTTGGAATCAGTCCTAAACCATAATCAAGTGTTTGTAATTAATATGTAATAGTTAGCTTTATTATGGCCTTTATTTTTGCAATTAGCCTTAGGCTTATGTAGAAGGCCCATAAGCCTAGGCCTTAGTCCATTAAGGAAAGGATGGAAACTAGGAGTGTTGCCCTAGCTTTCCTCCTATAAATACTCTTGTAAACCTTCATTTGAAGGTTGGTTGTTCAAGTTATTTCTTTCACATACATATTACGCATAACCGTCCCTTATTATCGTGTGTGTGTGTTTGGATCTTGTTCAATCGCCTTTATCTCTTTCTATATTACTTGTGTTTGTAAAACTAGTGACCTAACAGTGGTATCAGAGCCTAATAGTTGAGTGAACGCATTGTTTGAAGTGAGCTTTGGTCTCACGCTTAACTTGCGTATCCAAAACTTTGGCTTGATCAAAAACGTATTTTTTACACTTTTTAATCCAAGATTCTTGTCCTTTCAACGTTATAAGGTGTTAAACTTACTGTTTTTGGCAAAAAGTTTGGAACTTTATGTGTGGATCATTGTTTTTCTACTAGTTTTTGAACGAGGGTTAAGTCCTACGCATAACTGTTTTAAGAGCTTTGGATCATCAAGTTTCACACTTTTGTGTCTTTTGGTGTTATTGAAGCTATTTCATCACACAAAAACTGGTTTAGAAACATCTTTGGGCATAATCAAAATTACGAGTAATCCTACGCGTAGCAAAACCCTAAAACTACGCGTAAGGTTATCCTTGGTTTGATCTTCATTTTCGTGGTTTACTTCGTGTTTTCTTACTTGGATAAGTCTGAAAATACGTCGACTTTGGATATCTTTTGCACTGTGATAGTGTAAAAGATCATTTGGGCAAAACCCTAAAATTACGCATAAGCATAAGCTTACGCATAGAAATCCTACGCATAAGATTTTTCTTACGCCTAAGCCTAGTCTTACGCATAAGATAATCCTACGCCTAACTTTCTATGCCTAACTTTTGTCTACGCATAACTTTAGAGTCTTTTCCATACTTACGCGTAAGCTAAATCTACGCGTAACTTCATATTGTTACGCGTAACTTTGGTGTTTTTACGCATAAGTGCTACTTGGCTATTGTGATTTCTACGCCTAAGGACACTTCTTCATCAAAGGTTCATTCGACTACAAAGATCCATTTTTACCAACACAAGTTTTTCAACATGTCTCAACCACCATACTCTAACTATTTCCCTTACACTTATTCTCAACGACAACAACAACTAAGTCCACAACATCAACAATAGAATCAACAACAAGCAATTTATCAACAACAATTTAATCAACAACATACTCCACAAATTGGTGCAATTCCCCCACCACAAATGGTTCAAACACCGTCAAGTCTTCAAGTTCAACCCTACACAAATGAATTCAATCAACATCCATCAAGGAACACTATGAAGGAACCCACTTGGTTTGCAAAGATGTGTGAAGCTTTAAGCAGCCAACAATCAATTCATGAGGCTGGATCACTTGATAGACCTCCAATGCTCACTCCAGGAAACTACGATCAATGGGTGATAAGGTTCTTTAGGTTTTGTGATCTGAAGAAGCCACATGGAAAGTTCTTAAAGAAGGTTATCTTGGAAGGTCCATTTGAGATGCCTACTGTCATTGTACCCGGAGATCCTACTGCTATTCCACCAAGAGATGAACAAACAAACATTGCTACTGTTGCAGATCTAAATCCAACAGAACTTCTACACTATGAAGCTGATGAGCTTGCAATGCAATATATCCATTTAGGATTACCTAACCCAATTCTTCGAAGTGTTGATGCTCAAAAGACTGCAAAGGAAATGTGGGACCATATTCATCTTCTTATGGAAGGATCTGTACTCAATAAGGAGGATTTGGAATCCAAAATTTACTTGGCTTATGAACACTTCATGATTGAACCTGGAGAGACACTAGAGTCTTATCATCATCGATTTTCAGACATCATCAATGATTTGGATAAACACAACATCATCATGCCAAGAATTGCAGTGAATACTAAGTTCCTGAGTAGTCTTGGTCCTGAATGGGAGAAGTATGTCATCTTTCTCCGTCAAGCGAAGAATATGCATCATTCTACATATGGATTGTTGTACGATTACTTGAAGCCTCATGAAAAGGAAGTTGATCGGGAAAGGATTCTCCGTGCTCAAATTGCTCCACCTACACATCCGGAAAATCAACAACTTGCCTTATATGCTCAACAAAGTTATCCTCCTCAACAAGCAACTCAACCAACTGCCTCAGTCACACCAAACGATCAATCACAGCAACCTCAACAAAATCAATTGGTTCCTTACAACAACAAGAATGATCAAGCACTTCATAGTCAAACTAGTGAGGAATCTGATCCGTCCGAAGCACTGCAACAGGGATTTGTTATGATTGCTAATGCTTTTATCCGTTATACCAACAAATCCAACAATCGTATTCGTTCCTCATCCAATACACGAAATCAGGCTGTTGTGAACAATGGATGAGTTGAAGTTCAGAATCGTGGATATGGTTGTCAAATGGGAGGTGGTCAAGGGTTTAATGCTATGGGAAGGAATAACAACAGAGCTCAAGTGGTGGAACAAGGAAATGCTCATAATGGGTTGAATGGTCTTCGATGCTACAACTGCAATGAGAAGGGACACCTGGCTACTGCATGCCCAAAGCCAAGGACTAGGGGCAGTGCTTATTTCAAAGAGGCTCTTCTTTTGGCTCTTAAGGATGAAGCTGGTGGATCTCTTACAAACAAAGAACAGAGCTTTATGGCAGATGCAGACTCAGATGATGATATGGAGGACTTGCAGGCCAATGCAGCTGTTATGTTGATGGCTAATATGCATGAGTTACACATGAGTGACACAGGCCCAGTACATGACACTGATGGCTTGTCTCAGGTACCTGAACAAACCATCATCATATCTGAACTAATATCTCTGCCAATATCTGAATCCGGCACGGCTCAGACTGTTCAAAATGAGTCATCTACATCTCATTCTGACGATTTTCAAATAAACCCTGTAGTTACATTTGACGATCAAGATGACCTTATGGTTTCCCTTGATAATCAAATTGACTCCGTGGTTGTACTTGAGGATCTAAATAATGATCATGTTGTGACTCACGTTGAACAAGCCGAATTGTTGCCTCATCCAGATTTTGCTCGTTTAATTAAAGACCATCAAATCAAAATGGAGGAATGTTATGCATTAAATAAGGACTTAAAAAGCAAAATGCACTGTTAACCAAGGATTTTGAATGCTTACAAATGCAACTCAACTTTTTCAAAACTCAAGAAAACCGTTAAAAAGGTTTTGAAGCCGCTTTTGCTAAATCTCATCAAAACGAAAAATATTTAGAGAGACAGATGCGTGATCTAGCCGCTTCGAAGAATGCTTTGTTGTCTGAAATAGAACAACTGAACCATGAACATAAAAAGCAAATTAACGCTCTCACCTTGGAAAATCAAAAAGCTAAGGCTGAGTTGTTAACTTGTCAAAAACAGTTCTCCGCATACAAAAAGCATTCAACGAATCGGGTAGATGACCTTCTTGCAGAAATTATTGGCTTGCAAAACAAAATTAAAGAGTTTAAAACTGTTGTTTACAAACATGGTGAATCAGTAACAGCTATTGAAAAGTTTACTTTAAAACCCAATCCAAAAGGATATGGACCAAATCTAGCTGATTACAAACCAAAGCTTTCACTCAAAACATTCAAACCAAATCCTGAAGTTTCCAGTGCAGAATATAAAATTAATGATACTGTTATGAGTGTTGTTGAATATCATCGTCAAGAGGAATTAGATGCAGAAGACGAGAGTCGATCAAAATTAAAAACGATTGTTTACAACAAACCTTTTAATTATTCAAAACCGGTCACTTTCGTCACACCAACGGATTCTTCTAACACACCAAGGGTTATCATCAAAACACCTGAGTCTTCTAATGTTAATCCCCAACCAGATTATGCACAAATTTATGGTCCTTTACCTTCCATCAGTGAAGTAAACTCAAAACCTGAAAATCGCAAAATTCTTAGATATTTTTATATTTTCATGGCTGACCTCAAAACTTTAGAACATGAGATAGAATATCATTCTGAAATCAAAGTTCAACACTTTCAATCGCCTTTAGCGCGAGAACAAAGAGACATTTTTCAGAAAAATCTTTTACCAAATGTTAAAAATTTGAAAAGTTGTGCATTGTTTTGGGAACGGGACTTTCATAAGGAACTTGGAGTCATGAAGGTCGTTTTCGAGAAAACTGAAACATCTATTTCTAATACTAAACGTAAAAAGAAAATGTTGAGAAAAGATGTTGATCGACTCTTGGAAGATGTTATCTGTGCTGATATCCATAATGTTGTGTTATTCTATTCTTTGCCACATGCATCTGATTATATCTCTGCTGATAATGTTGACTCTGTGGTAACTGTTGAGAATACTGATAATGTGCTTCAGATCGAGTCTTTAAAAGCTGAAAATAAACAATTACTTAACGAACTTTACAATGCAAAACGTCGTCTTCATTGGTGTGAAAAAGATATTCACAATCATCAACTTAGTTTTCAAAAGAAAATCGCTCAGTTGAGTGCAAAATCTTCTGATCCTAAAATTGAGCAAATGGATGATCAAAACGTGTCTTTGAAAAGTCAAATCTCTAAATATGAACAAGAACTTGTAACAGTTAAACAGGAATATGGTGTCATATTTGATTTACTCAATAAGACTCGTCATGAAGCATCAAACGAACTTGATCACTATCTTGCTCACACTAGAGAAGTCATGAATTTTGCTGGTAATATTCGGTCTGAAAATCAAGATTTGATTCACACTATCTCTAAGTTAAGAGAAATGTTAGGAAAGTATGAACAACTTCTGCCAACCATCATTAAGAGATTAGCACCAGTAACACTTAGTAATCGTGCACCTAGAATCCCTACTGCCAAATCACAAGTTGCTAACGTGCTTCCTTCTACTGAAATAGGAATAGTTGCGTCTTTTCCAAACGTCCGCACTTCACAGCCTAGGAGCACTCAATCGAAGAAAAGGAAGTTGCGACCTAAGAAAATATCAATAAGGAATGCTCAAGTAGAAGAACACCCTAGGACTATGAATAAGACTCACGTTGCTTCCACTATAGATGTTGCGTCTGGCAAATGTAATAGAAATAGTGATGTAACGAATACTAAACCTTTAAGCACTTTTGATATTCAGTCTGATGCACCTTGTGTTATTTGTCGTACAAGTATGAATTCTGATTGTCATGACAAATGTGTTGCTAAAGCTATAATCTCTCGTTTACGGAATCCTAAGAAACGGAATACCTCTAGGCCCACTAATCATTCTAAGTCTGTGCTTGGTAGACCGCCTTTTTTAGATTCTAAGGCAAGCATTGCTGTCACTGTAGCTCCAGTTTCACCTCCTAAGAATGTAGTACCACCTAGTGCATTCACTAAGACTAAAGCAAAGAGTAGTTATAGATGGCAGAAATGGATATATAACACACTAGGATTTAAATGGATGCCTAAAATTATTAATGTGTGTATATCTAATATACCTGCTTCGGAACCCTCTAACATCTCGGGTTCCACATCTACCTCTATTCCATCTGTGTCGTCTGTGTGTAATGCAGGTGATACAGATCATTCTCTGGATTGTTGATAGCGGATGTTCCCGACACATGACAGGCAACCTTAAACTGTTATCAAACTTTATTGCAAAGTTCATTGGCACTGTCAGGTTCGGGAATGATCACTTCGCAGCTATCATGGGCTACGGAGACTATGTCAATGGGAACATCGAAATCAGCAGGATTTACTATGTGGAAGGCCTCGGTCATAATCTGTTTTCAGTAGGTCAGTTTTGTGATGGAGATTTGGAGGTTGCTTTCAGGGAGAAAACTTGTTTCATTCGTGATCTACAAGGAAATGACCTTATGTCTGGCTCGCGTAATTCTAGTCTCTACACTATCTCTATGCAAGACATGGTTGCTTCATCTCCCATCTGCTTACTTTCAAAGGCAACATCAACAAAATCCTGGCTATGGCACCGTCGTCTCTCACATCTAAACTTTCAAACCATCACCAACCTTGCTCGACACAAACTAGTTGAAGGTCTCCCACGATTCCGGTATTCAAAAGATCACCTTTGCTCAGCCTGTGAACAAGGGAAAAGCACTCGTGCTCATTTTCCTACAAAGGTGGAACACAGCTCTCAGCATGTGCTTCATCTTCTTCACATGGATTTGTGTGGCCCGATGCGCGTGCAAACGATCAATGGCAAACGCTACATCTTAGTAATTGTTGATGACTACTCACGATGGACTTGGGTCTACTTTCTTAGAAGCAAAGACCAAGCTCCACAAATGATCATCACCTTTCTCACGAAAATACAGGTTCAGCTCCGCAACACCGTCATGCTAATCAGAACAGACAAAGGAACTGAGTTTGTTAACCAAACCCTTCGTCAATTTTATGAGAAAGTGGGAATTCAGCATCAAACATCTATTGCACGTACACCAGAACAAAACGGAGTTGTTGAAAGACGAAACCGAACGTTAGTGGAAGCTGCAAGAACAATGTTAATCAATGCTAAACTTCCAGATTACTTGTGGGAAGAAGCTGTATCTACTGCATGCTATACTCAAAACCGTTCTATAATCACAAAACGCCACAACAAAACACCTTTCGAGCTTGTCCACAACCATAAACCGAATCTCAAACACTTTCATGTATTTGGATCCCTTTGCTATCCGAATAATGATCGTGATGATTTTGGAAAGCTCAAAGCAAAAGCTGACATTGGAGTCTTTATTGGATATTGTGAGAATTCTAAAGGTTACCGGATCTGGAATCGTCGTACAAAACAGGTGATGGAAACGATTCATGCTCATTTTGATGAACTCACGGATATGGCTTCTGAGTATAACAGCTTAGAACCCGGACACAACCGTTTAAACTTCCCTCAACCCCCATCATCAGCTGAACAAAGCCCCCAGCTAACTCGTCAACAAATGGAAAAGCTATTTGCTCCGCTGTTCTGTGACGATATTGATGAACGTGCTCAAGGTGTATCCAATGTTTCCGCTGCACAACCTGATAATATTCCTATACCTGATACACCTGCTACAACAACTACTGTTGAAGAAGCACCACCAGTTGACTCCACCACAACAGTTGAACAAACCGCTTCCAACAATGATGAACCAGCTGATGATATTCTTAATGAAGTACCCCCACCTGCAGATTTTGATCCAAATGCGTTCTTTAACCCGTTTGCTAATGACATTGCTGCACCTGATGTCGTAGAATCATCAACAAACCATTTGAATCCTCAGAATCTGCACAATGTATACCAACATCAACCCTCTACACATCGATGGACAAAAGACCATCCTCTGGCAAATATTATTGGCAACCCGAATCAACCAGTCGTTACGAGACAACTTCTTCACACATATGGTGAACATTGCATTTATGCACTCACTGTCTGCCAATCTGAGCCTAAAAACATTAAAGACGCAATGACAAAAGACAACTGGATTGAATCCATGCAAGAAGAACTCAACCAATTCAAACGTCTTGAAGTATGGGAACTGGTTGAAAGACCAACAGGGGTCTACGTCATTGGTCTCAAATGGATTTGGAAAAACAAATTGGATGCTGAAGGGAACGTAATCCGAAACAAGTCACGTCTAGTTGCTAAGGGTTATCGTCAGGAAGAGGGAATAGACTTTGAAGAATCTTTTGCTCCGGTTGCTCGTCTTGAGGCTGTTCGGATATTTCTCGCGTTCGCGGCTCATATGAATATGACGGTCTTTCAGATGGATGTCAAAACTGCGTTTCTCAACGGACAACTAAAAGAAACGGTTTATGTCAGCCAACCCGAAGGATTCATTGATCCTGAGTTCCCGAACCACGTCTACAAACTGAAAAAAGCTCTTTATGGTCTCAAACAAGCCCCTCGGGCATGGTACGATAAGCTATCATCTTTCCTCATTGCTAATAATTTCACCAAAGGTTCGGTTGACCCAACTCTTTTTATACAATATCACGGGGCACATATCTTAATTGTTCAAATTTACGTGGATGACATCATTTTTGGGTCTACACATAAAAAGTTTTCAATCGCTTTTGCAAAACTAATGAAGAAAAATTTTGAAATGTCCATGATGGGTGAACTTACGTTCTTTCTAGGACTTCAAGTTCATCAATCTCCCCGTGGTATTTTCTTGAGTCAGTCCAAATATGCCCTTGAATTGTTAAACAAATTTGGAATGACAACCTGTGACACTTATGCCACACCAATGGCTCATACCAAGAAGCTAGATGCTGATTTAAATGGGAAATTAGTGGACCCTACCAAATACCGAAGTATTATTGGGTCTCTCATGTATCTAACAGCTAGCAGACCTGATATTGTCTTTGCCGTTTATCTATGCTCCCGTTATCTGTCGCGACCAACTGAAACCCACCTCTCTGAGGCTAAAAGAATCCTCCGATACATCAAGGGAACCATTAACTTGGGGATCTGGTATCCGAAGGATTCTGGTTTTGAACTAATCGCTTTTTCAGACGCTGACCACGCAGGATGCTTAGACTCAAGGAAAAGTACTTCAGGAGCACTACAATTTCTTGGTGATAAACTGGTGTCTTGGCAATCAAAGAAGCAGGATTGTACATCGCTGTCATCAACCGAAGCAGAATATGTAGCCATGTCCGCGTGTTGTGCTCAAGTCATCTGGATGAGAACACAACTCAAAGACTATGGTTACGTATTTGACAGAATCCCGATGTACTGCGACAATCAGAGTGCCATTGTGATCTCGTGCAACTCAGTTCAGCACTCGAAATCAAAGCACATCGATATTCGCTATCATTTCATCAAGAACCACGTGGAACAGGGTACCGTTGAATTATACTTCGTGGGTACTGAATACCAATTGGCAGATCTACTCACCAAAGCCTTGCCTCCCGCTAGGTTTAATGAGTTGGTCCACCGGATTGGTATGAGGTGTTTGACTCAAGAGGAATTGGATGACCTCCTAAAACAGTCTTAAAAACCTGTCAAACACCAAAATATCTTTTGTAAATAAATTTTCAAAAACAAAATACAAAAATATAAAATCTTTTAAAACAAAAAAAATATTCTTCTAATCTAATTTTCTTTCAACATGGCAAGTACATTTCTTCCATCAACACTATAATCTTTCAAAATTCAGTATTTTTACGATCAAGTGTTGAGGGGGAGAAAATTATCACTTAACTGTTTCAAAACATCTGTGTACTTGCATGTTATATTATCCCGGTTGTTTTCCTATATCAATGGTGGTAAACTTTTCTGGTTAAATGACACTCCTCGGACTAAAATTAATAACCTTTCAATATTTCTTAAGTCGAGGGGGAGTGTCGTCAAGTTTCTTTCTCAAAATCTTTGTTTGGTAACCAAAATGGAAGTTAAATGGCATTGTATGAAAAAGGAAAAGGTGGAGGGACCAAAATTGTCAAAATGTTAAAGTCATTTTTAATAAAACCACTCTCCACCTAACTATTCCATCACATTTATTACCTACACCTAAAAGATCCTACGCCTAAAAATCGTTCATCTAATCTGTGTTTTTGATCATCAAACTGTAAGTGGATTAATGTTTCTAACATGTTTTTAAACATTGATTTTGATTTTCAAATGAATCCAACGGTCAAATCTACTTATATGGGTGATTTTGTGTTCTTCGCATACGCGTAAGAACACATGATCATGTGTTATGTGTTTGTGGCTAAAAAGATAATGTCAAAATGTTTTAATAACATCAATGATATGTTTTCTATCCTCAAAACAAACCCAGAAACTCGAATTGAATGATTTTGAAAATTAGGGTTTATGCGTGAATTTGGGTATTTTCAAATGTGAAGGCTCTTGGTCAATAAGATTGTTGTGTGATACTCATATCATGTTGAATTAAAGATTTCCTGTCTCTATAACCACCCAGAAACTCTAATTGATTAAAAATTGGATATTAGGGTTTAAAGTTCTTGAGTTTGGGTATTTTTTGATTCACCACGATTTAGATGTTATAACTCCGTTATTAGACTCTCATAACATCCAAGACCTACCAGAATTAAATTGGTGCAATTCCTACGGCTAAGATTCTTATGCGAAGTCTTTGAACTATTAGGGTTTAGCTCTACGCATAAGGTCTTTTACGCGTAAAATGTTTAACAAGCTCTCATGCTTTGATCTGTTGTAAAATGAATATATGTGTTATGATTGCTGATATGATGACTTTATTTCAGGCTTGCTACGCGTAATAATCAGAATCAAGGTCTTTGTTAATCTACGCATAAGGATCACCTTACGCGTAGGCAGTTATGCGTAAGAGAAATCCTACGCGTAACTACTACGCATAAGGTTCTACAATGGGACTACGCGTATCCTGTGAAGGATATGCGTAAACAGTGACCTCTACGCATAAGGTCTATTCTTACGAGTAAGCCTTACGCGTAAGGTTCTTGTACGCCTACGCGTAAGCTCTACGCATAAGGTCCCCTTTTTCCTACGCGTAACATTTCTTACGCGTAAGATTAGGATCCTACGCATAAGCTTTCAACTACGCGTATACCACTACTGTTTACGCTTAACTTTGCCAAATCTACGCTTAAGCCTGGATTGACCTTCATTATGAATTGTTACGTGTACAAACTTGTTAATAAACTAATCATATCATCACGAAACCAATAATGTCACTAATAAACTTAAATGTTTGATATGTTGTGAACAATAAGGGATAACATAAACTTTAAAACTTAAAGTTAACTAACTCACGAAACATTTCACGACGTCATTGGACTATTGGACAAACAAGTGACTTAGGACTCGTAACAATCATTGACACTGTACATTCATTAACTAGACAATAAGACTTTCTGTTGACTAACATTATGTCTTTCGATATGTTGGTTCTTTTGGCTAATGTTATTTCAGATCACGACATGGCTGCTCAAATGAATGTGGATGCACCTGAGGTTCTCACTATTGCTGATATCTTCCCAAATGGCTATCCGAGAAAGATTGGAAAGAATAACCTTAGGGTTGACTTTGAAACCCTCACATGCTCAGAATCTTCTTGTCTCATTGCTGTGGATATTCTAAGGAATCATCCCTACCAGAACATGCTCTCACACTCTGCCACTGTACCGGAAATCTACATTCAGCAATTCTGGAATTCTATGCAGAGGATCACAGGTCAAAGTGCAGTGACAGTGACACTTAATCACAAACAAGTCACCATCACTCATGCAGACTTACGGGTTGTTCTTCTCATTCCTGAAATCGAGCCAACTGACTTCTTTGCTACACCTACTGAAGAGACAGTTCTGCAATTTCTTCTTGACATTGGCTATGATGAAGCTTCAGGGATTATTACTAAGCATTCTCACGTGGAGCTTAAGAACATTCCTCAACCATGGAGAACCCTCTACATCATCATTACCAAGTCTGTCTCTGGTCGTGACAGTGGTTATGAGCATCCAAAGCTCATGGAACTGCAAATCTTCTGGTCTCTGATCAATAAGAAGGACATCGAAATCGAAGCACTGATATGCCAGGACATGATGCTATTTCACAAGAAGCTTGGCTCAAAGATTCCCTATGTCAGATACACAAAGCTTTTGATCCAGAGAGCACTTGGACTTAATCCTGATATCCCCATGAGGCTCAATGACCCCGACAATCACGACTTGTTGTCCGAACCTATCCTTTCTATCAGAATCAAGGAATCGACAACTAAGAAGCAGGGTGCCGTGCTGCCTGATCACCTTCTATCTAAAGAACTCAAGAAGCTTGAAACGTACAAAAGGTATCTAGTAGCAGTAAAAGAAGGCAAAGTTGGTCATCTTGATGACAAACCTTCAGGAACTCCTACTCGGAGAACCAGAAGAGGAAGTGCTGGAAGTGCAGTAAGTTCTGAAAGTTATAGGAAGCTTCCCAAAAGGAATCCTCCTCGTAAAAGGATTGTTCCCGTAAAGGAAGCTGAACCTATTCCCACACCTGAACCGAAAAGAAAACTTGTGGACGAAAGCTCTGAAGGTACTGAATCAGAAGAAGAGATTACATACTCTGAAACTGCAAAGGATGACACTCCATTAGTACCGAAACCTCCTAGTCCTCCAGCTGAACATGGCAAAGGGAAGACTCCAGTACTTGTGCCGTACGATCAAAGCTGAAGCTCAGAAAGTGAAGAAGAGCAACTGGATAAATCATACAGGAAGAAGTTTAAATTCGTCAGACACCTTCAAAAAGCTAAAGAATTTGCAAAAGACCAAATGGGTGGCCCCGGAGGATCAAGTGGTGCTGCCCACTCTTCACCAGATCCTGATGCGGTTAATCGACCCGATAAGGGATCTGGTGCCACCACTCTTGTGCAACAACAAAAGCTTGTGGAGGATACTATCGAATATGAGTTTGAGAAAACTGAAACTGAGAAGTCTGAGAAAGATAAAGATGCTGATTATGACAAGCTGCTTCTGGAAAGTCCTACACGTTCACAGAAGGAAACTTCTGAACCGCCCAAGGACCCCGAGTCTCCTCATGTCTCTTCCTCATCAGACTCTTCATCTCACTCTTCCCAACAACCATCAAAGAAATCAACCAAATCAACATCCAAATCTGTGAAGAAACCACCTCGATCTTGGATTTCACATACACATGAAAGAATTGTGAATGCTGTCAAACAAGTCAGAAAGAAAGACGTGCTTAACAAGAAGTTGAATTTCTTTGCTGATCACATACAACATCTGTATGACGAGAATGAAAAGATGAAAGGAGAAAGGAAGTTTATTCAGGAATTCATGAAAAATCATCGTCAAAAGGAACTGAACGAAATGATCGAAGGTTACACTAACAAGTACCTTCAGGATTTTGTTCCTAAAGTCACAAAGGAGATGTTTACCAGACAACTATATCTGAATCTTATGCAGATAGCCAAGCAAACTATAAGATCAACACCTTTAACCGTCACAATCAATCCATCTGATCCTGTAGTTTTCTCGGATAATGAATTGGTGGCCAAGATTATCACACAAATGTCTAAACGATCTGGGACATTTAATTCTGGTGAAGGAAAGCTGTTTCAAGCATTGCTGGACTACCAACTCAAAGAAGCATGTAGATTCAAAGCAGAAAGGCCTAAACGTCCTAGAGACGATGAAGATAAGGATCAAGATAAGCATGATGAAACTAAACGTCAGAAGAAGTCTGGTGAATCATCTTCTATGTTACCTCCTCTACGAACTCGTGCTCAACAAAGGTCCCCTCCTCGTTCTTCTACAGATAAACCTCAGGACGATTCCAAGTTACCACCCCTGACTCAGAAAACCGGTGATCACTTTGAGTATACGGGTGGTGACGATGAAGAGGTCTTTGAGCCCCTACAACAACCCACCTCTCCCAAACAAGTTCAGAAACCAGAATCATCATCTAGGCCTTCCAAAAAGAAGAAGAAGAAGGCACCCATGGTTGACGTCGTATCATGGCTAGATGACGATAAAACTGATGAATTTGAATGGTTCTCTACTCTTGTTAACAACACTCCCTACCCTGAAGAAGGTCAGGATTTGGTAGACGGTAATACATTGGAGCATGCAAAACTTTTGCAAGAAAAGTTCCATGTGAAGAAGATGATGAAATTCGAGTTAAGGCGAATCAAGAATGAAGCATTTCAACTGTTAAAAGACAGCTCCGAAAGTGCCATCGAGGTCGAATATCACCTTGAGAACATTGCTCGAGCCATGTCTAAAAACATGGATTGGCTCAACCCAGAAGCAAACGTCGACTTCACTAAACGGGACAACCCTCCATATTACACCGACTGGTCAAAACCTCTACCAACAATTGGCCAAACAGCAGAACCTAGGATTCCATTCAGATATTTTTTCAACAAAGACCTGGAATTTCTTCTACATGGTGGCGATGGTTCAAGGAAATACGCTACATCGTTGACACTTCCATTTCCAGCAGCTATATACTCGAACTGCATAGCCATCGAGGAACGTGCCAATCACTTGTTCTCTGACAAAGTGGAAGCATACGACCGAGATGCAATGTACGGGATTCATCATTGGCCGGAATGCCGAAGAATCTACTACAGAAGCTGTCAGGTTCAGAAGTCTCAACATGCAGTGTTCAGTACTAAGGATATCGTTGCCATCAAACATGTTGTTCTGTCATCTAAGTGGGACTACACCTTCCTTAAGAATATCGTGGTTAAACGAGAAGATGAAAGGGACTATGCTTTCTCTGAAGCTGACTTTGAGAATTTGTCTATCAACGACATTGAAGACATGTACCTTGCTAAAGTACAAGGTCGCATGAGGCAATTTTCAACCGAAGTACAACATGAATTCATCAAGTCACTGCTCATCTTCATCAGACGCATAGTCATCAAGGAACGTGTAGAAGATCTTCACCTGGCAGTTAAATCTTATCAGACCCGTGTCAACTTCACACCACCTCAGCTAGATCTTCCCGACATCAACCAGCTCTCACAATATACACTCATCAGCAAACCTTTCGGCGTCATTTACCGTAGTGAACTACAAAGAAATTGCTTAATGGCATGTAGTGAACTTCACAAGTTTGGGGATCACACCTTGAAGATGGTTAGGGACGGATTGGCAAATAGGTTGAAGGACATACGTCAAAAGATTGGGTCTTCTAAGCGATGGAATTCTCAGGATCGCAGGGATGTGAGGAGGATCATCAGAATGATTGATGAAAGGTTGTTTCGAAGGGATCAGTTCAGAACGTTGGAAAGCTTTGTTGGTGGTCGACCCAGGATTAACATCACCGGCTATCAACGCCCTGTTCGCACTCCTGGCGACATCACTGGACTTCCTGGTACCCCTTGAATTGTTTCCTTCATTATTACATTTGGATGTGTGATTATATATGTCAATGGCTTGTGCACACATAACAGTGTACAACCCGTAATTGTCAAGAAAGGACCTTGTGGTACGCTTCAGTGCCACAATCCTTATAAAAGGAGCGAAAGCTTCTTACTTTTGAGTAAAACCTATCAAACCTTTCATTTTTCAAGGTTTTGCTCAAAAGAACAAGTACTTCCCCGTATGATTTTCAAAACCTCAACCGCTTATATCACTAGTTGAGGGGGAGTACTTGAGTTAAAACTTTGTTCAAAAATTGTTCACAGTGGTCACTCTTCCCGCAACACTCGAAATGGTCATATTTATTCTCAACCGTTCAAAAATAACATTTTTTATATGCCATTTTTGAGGGGGAGAAAATTATGTGATAAGAAATATGTTGTGCAAAATGCAAATGAATCTGTGCACTTTAGACTTAACCAACGAATTGACGATACTAAACTGTTAGTAACTCGAAAAGACTTGTCCTGGACGGGTAATAATTTCAAGCAAGTTCGCTAGTAATGTAAACGTGTCTCGCAAAGGACTTGTCCGAGTAGAATGTACCATTCGAGAAACTCTTGGTAGACATGAACTCTGACGGGTTTGACAACCTTTCGAGGTTTGTCTACACCTTCAAGATAGTTATTAGAGTCAGTTGTCACCTAAAAGCTGACAATGTAACTCTTTAACTATACAACGTAACTGTGTCTCGCGGGAGATTGTCTATCTTGAGTGGATCAATTCAAAAAGTGCGCGCTCTTTCCTCACTGTGCAAATAACCGTTAAAACTCTTATAGCACATGTGAAGGGGGAGTATTTATGCAAAACCTTATCTCTCACAGTGGTTCAAACATATTCTTCATTTACAAACCCTTTGAGAGATTCTTCACAACAGTGGTTTTAATGGCAACATAGGTTAGTCATGGAGTTATAAGGTGACTAAGGTTAGGAATAACCGTCCTATGATCCGCCAGAGCCGGAGGGATCTACCCAAGGACATCACAAATAGTTAGTACTTAGAAGTCCTTTGGTACGATTATAAAAAGGAGAAAATGAGAATCGGAGAAAGAAGGAGTTGAAGAATAAAAAAGAAATGCAAAGAAAAGGGTGAAAAGAAATAGCCCTCCAGATTATTCAACTTAGGGCAGACACCGGGTTCAATTCATATGCTACTGGTTGTCACTTGATGACGCCGGTATTGAAGATTAAAAGTCGTCATGGACCCAGTGACGCATGCACTAAACCTTCTTAGCCACTCAAGTTTCTCTCAACAGAAGCTTGTTTTATTCTCACAGGGAACCCTACGAAAAGTATTGGCTTTCTCTTAGAGATCGCTGGTATTGAAGAAGGAGACCCTCTCCCTAGTCTCCGCTCAGGAAAACCAAAACACACTATTGAGTCTAGAGCCACGAGATTCATCAAAAGATCTCTTAGGTACACTTGACATTTTATCACTTGACGTTCAACAATAAGAATTTCAGTGGTACATTATCGAGTCCTTCATAGATCTTAGCAATCTGTCGAGAACATTTATGAGAGGTTCACATCTGTGATCCTCAGTGATTGAATGGAAACTCCTGCCAGGGTCAACATCAAACAACCCTGACAGCAGGTCACTTCGGTAACTCCCCGTGGATTACGCGGAGTGTGTCTCAAACGGTCTACAGTCGTGAGGTGATGCTTCGGTGTACCTCAGCGACTCATCTGAACTGTAGATGTACTTCGGTACATCGCGGTATCTCACTTGTGGGACTCCAGTTCAGGAACGGCCTATGTAAGAATTAGAGTTGTGTTTTCACACTATGCTGTTAACACTCTCGAAGTTCAAACTTGTAAGTGCCGGAATCCGCTTATTACTAACCGTTTGAAATGTTTTCTTCTTATGGAAGCTCCGGAGCGGTATGATCATGCAGATTCTTCTCATGCTCACGCCAACATCATCACTAATGGAAGTTCTATTCAGTAGCAACACAACAGTCAGAATGATTCTTCGTCAAACCAAAGAATCTACAAAGTTAAAGACTTAAAGAACTTCATCAGTATTGAATTCCGACGTCAAAGAGCGTGTGAGCATGTTGAAGAATGACGTGGAGACACTGGAGCAGCGAAGCAGACCTGAGGCAGACTTGATGCAGACAACAACATACTATCACTTTCATCACAAAGAACAATGATCAAAGAACAAAGTTAAAGATGACGTCAAAGCATAACTGTTCAAAGACAACTATCTCTCTACACTGGGGAGATTGTTCGAATCAAGGCAATTCTTCTCACAAGAAAGAAGAATGTCAGAAGACGTCAGAGCTACTATTACATCAACGCCTTCACCGTTCATCACCAACACTTGAGAGGGAGATTGTTGGAATCACTCCTAAACCATAATCAAGTGTTTGTAATTAATATGTAATAGTTAGCTTTATTATGGCCTTTATGTTTGCAATTAGCCTTAGGCTTATGTAGAAGGCCCATAAGCCTAGGCCTTAGTCCATTAAGGAAAGGATGGAAACTAGGAGTGTTGCCCTAGCTTTCCTCCTATAAATACTCTTGTAAACCTTCATTTGAAGGTTGGTTGTTCAAGTTATTTCTTTCACATACATATTACGCATAACCGTCCCTTATTATCGTGTGTGTGTGTTTGGATCTTGTTCAATCGCCTTTATCTCTTTCTATATTACTTGTGTTTGTAAAACTAGTGATTTAACAATTGCCAGCGCCCAATTTATAGATGATTTGTCTGTTCCAGAGACGGACGATGGTGACAAGACTGTAGAGCATTCGAATGAATTCGCGGACGATTTCAATTTAAACTTGTGCATGGACGATTTCAATTTAAATGTTGTACAAACGGGAACTACTCATTCGACAGGGGGTCTATTTCGTGAGTTACTAGATTTGGAAAAAAAAAAGTTTTGATGATAGAAAACGACATTCATTCGGTCAGAAACACACCGTTTGTACATGATGTGTTTAGGACTGTGAAAAGCAGACTTTCAAAAGTACAGCAACTATTGGGTCTTAATAATGATGCTGTTGTTGATCCTGAACAATCTAAAAGTTGTGCCACCACAAACGACCCTGACGTTACTCCCGATGATTCGAAGGTTTGTATTTACTTTTCAGTTTACCTCCAATGTTTATACCAAACTCAAATAATCGTTCGCGTCCACACTTATATCAAACATTGGTCGATACAGGCCACGTCGTCTCATATTGTTGGCCTTAACATGGATAAGGTTGTCCATGCGGACCATGCAACGAACATTGACAATGATGATGGGCTTAAAGAAACGCAACCATGTAACCTTGGTATTCTTGTTGAAGCTTGTGCCATGACCCAAAAATGTCCTGTTATGGAATATGGAGGTGAAAGTAGTACTCAACTTCCACCAGTTACACCTAACAAGAAAATAAAATACCCGGTGACCCCATTATTATACATATATTTCAGTTACAGTTTAAATATCAGCTATAGCATACGTCCCTACTTATGTATATATATTTAAAATTCAGCAGGAACCGGATTTGTGGTAATGATTGGTCGTCTTACATAAACGATGAAAAAGTTTCAGGTGATAATTCTGTAGATGCAATGGATTGTGATAACAAATAGCAAGATGTGGTTCAGAAACAATTGGCTTGACAACCTGAACCCGTTAGCAATATTGTTTGTGTGCAGACAGAAGTAGGAACACCCACCAACAAAGCTCATGAGGTATCTACATTATCAGTAAAACATCGCCGATAAATAAAATATTTTAATGTGCTGTTTTGTAACATACTATATTCTCAAATCTCAGTTTAAAGACAACAACCTGCCATATGTAAATATGGTTGGCCAAAATGACACACCTATGTTGGGACCTGTTTCCTCCCAAGATAATGTCAAAAAAAGCGTCGATACAAAATTATGTCTTCCGTCTTTAGATTTAATGGATTGTGATGATCAACAAGGGGATGTGGTTGACAAAAATTTGTTTGTTGCCCTTCAATCCAGTAACAATGATGTTGTTGTGGTTAGCCTAGAAGATACACCAACAAATAAAGACGCTGAGGCCCCTGAATCTCAGGTTAAACCTGTTGGGAATTGCAGATTACAAAACGAGTAAGAATGAAGAAAGAAGAAACAATGAGGGCCTTATAGATAATTTAATAGTAGCTTTGGTAGTAAGCTATGTCTAGGGTTTTTGTAACCTCCCTCTCCTATATAAAGAGGGTAGGCATCTAGTTACAAATCATTCCTTTCATTAATCCTTTCATTTCATTTCATAGTAGACATCTCCAATGAGAGTCTAATTAACGCATAGAGCGTCTAGTAGTTGTAGTAGTTAGTAGTTTTGTATATTCAATAAAGAAAACCTTATTAGTAATGTTGATTGTTTTATCTTTATTCCGCTGTGCATCATTCAATCAATCAATATTGCTTATACCCTAGTTGAGTCTGGATCTTGGATTCAACAATTGGTTTCAGAGCCTCGTGGCTCTCGATCTAGGGTTAATAAGGTTTTCCTGAATTAGGGTTTATACCCTAATTCATCTTGTGCAACAGATGTGGAAAGGAAAAAGGCAGCATGCAAAGGACAGATCCGGTTAAAATTGTCAAACAGATGAATTGGCCTCCTCGTAATAATTGGTTCGTTGTGATTAATTTGGATGGTCGGTGGGGTCACCGTCCATGTGATCTTGATGGTACTGCTGGTCACGTGCTGAATCCTTGTTAATTAATACTGGTATTTTGTTTCTTCTGCTCAATAACATGGCTTGAATTTCTTATGGTACTATTGGTTACATGGGTTATTATTTGTCTACACATAATGCTATCATTGATCATATGAATTGAGGGGTCACGTGTGTTTCATGATCATAAGGAAATGATATTCGATTAGTCCTCTCACGTGGGTTTGCTATTATGACGGTGTATTTGTACCACAATTGGATGATGATTGATTAGACGCGGGATCCACAGGTGGTGGTATATGTGTGTGCATCGATTTAATCCTGTGTCGGTGGGGATATAGACGAGGGACCCATGAAAGGAAAGATTTTTGATTGGCTAATGTTGTTGCTGATTGGTGATACTACTGGTGTCCCCACTCGTTTGAGTGTGATGCGGTATATGGAGGATATAGTGGGCTCGTCGTGTGATTGGTCAAGTAATAAAGTGGGGCCGTTGCCATACAAATTAAGAGTAGTGATTGGCATGCCTAATTGGCATGACTAATTTTATGCCTAAAAAACATCACTGTACACTTGGCAAGATTAATGGTAGTTTTGAAGAGGGAGAAATTATAGAATACATGTGTCAATCAATGAATGCATTAGGCACAAAATTAGGCCTATAAGTTAGTCATCTAAATCATTTCCCACAAATTAATTCTTCACATATATTATTCTTGTTGCTGATTGGGTCACGTGGCAATCTCATTGTTGCTGATTGGCTCGTGGGTATGTTACTAGTTACTGCTGATGTCATATTGGTCCCACGTATTATATAAGTCTCACCTTATTTACGCTGTGTTCTTGAGTTTTTTCATTAAAGAAAAAGGAAGTAAAGTGGAAGTAAACACTTTACTTCCATTTCCGCCCATTTTTGGGAGGAAACACTTTCCTTCCAAAATCACCCAAATAAGCCTAATTTTACTTCCATTTCATTTCCTTTTCCTCCTTAAGTAAAACTCAAGAACACAATGTGGAAGTAAATATCTTCACTTTACTTCCCTTTCATTTTCTTTTCTTTAATGATCCGACTCGAGAACACAGCGTTAATTGGTCAATGTACATACCGTATTAATTCCTACTGATGTCATTTATTCTGGTCATGAGTAGACTTGTGTTTGGTCACGTGATAGATGATCACATGGGTTGTGGGGCTAGTCAATATTGACTCTCGTGTATGATGGGATTCAATTGTTGGCCACGTGTTGTATGGGGTCCCATGTTTGGTAATTTAACGCTCATGACAGTTTCATGATTGGCCAATGGACGTGATATGATTGGTCGGCATATTATGGTATGATTTATTTTATTAATATTGATTGATATGATTGGTCGGCTCATTTAATGGTGAATCAGTATTTATTTTTAATTGGAGGGTGGACAGCAGTAATGATATCACATGGGTACAAAAGATATTGAAATGTAGTGGTTTTGATGAGGGCTTGTTGGTCACGTGAGGTGTCATTTATACTGGTCTCATCTTGTTCACTGTTAGCTACTGGCAGTTTGATGGTTTATATTGGCAGCGTGAGAACTTAATTCTGGTCGTCTATATTTTTTACTGTTCATGATCGGTTGTTGTATATGTTAATTCTGGTCTTAACAGTTTGTGCTGGTCTTTTAATGTTTTACTAGTATTGGTGAGTTGAATTTTTATTCAACGATGAACCCTAGTAATTAACATATTTTCGGCTTGATTTGATGTTCCTACTGGTTGCATATTTTGATTTGTGACGGTTCCTGCTGGTAGATTATTCGGTTTCTACTGATCGGTTCCTGCTGATTGTTACTGCTGATAGGTTTCTGCTGATCGGTTGCTACTGGTTGTTCTGGAGTTCCTACTGGTTGATCAGGTGCGTGTATTATCATATCTCAAAGTGCGTGATGAACACTTTTGAGATAACTTGTTCGTACTTTAATGGTGTGACAAAGACTTGATAAATCTAGCGAAGGGGTGAGATCTACAGATTAAAGGTACTTAATGAGCACATTTGCTAACACTTTAAGGAGTTACGTTATAGTGCTCAGTGTTAGTGAAGGGGTGTGATCTACAGATTCAAAGTGCTTAATGCTCACATTTGCTATCACTTTAAGGAGTCACGTTATTGTGCTCAGTGTCTCATATTACTTGAGGGTTTATCAAGATTTGGAATCACATGGATAGTGCAAGATATAAGACGCCTACGTTGATGTTTCTACTGGTTCTCTGTTCCTACTGGTAGACTACTTTGATGCTGCTGCTGATTTGATTTTTCTGTTGCTGCGCTTTATTTATTTTGTGTAGTAGTTAAAAAAAAAAAAAAAAAAAAAAAAAAAAAAAAAAAAAAAAAATCCGAGATGGTTAGTACAATTTTAAGGGGAAGCTTATGGTTTATATACTTACCATCTACATGCATCACTTGAGGGGAAACGTCTACGAGTTACACAAGACCCCTATTAGATGAAGTGGAAGAAGATTCATGGTGTGCAGCTTATTATTTGTGATGACATGTTTTGGCATTGTTTCTTCATACAGGTTGCTTTGTACTATCAAGTAACTGGAACTTAACCTAGTCAAATTCCAGTTTAGGGGAAGATTGTTGGGAATTGCAGATTACAAAACGAGTAAGAATGAAGAAAGAAGAAACAATGAGGGCCTTATAGATAATTTAATAGTAGCTTTGGTAGTAAGTTATGTCTAGGGTTTTTGTAACCTCCCTCTCCTATATAAAGAGGGTAGGCATCTAGTTACAAATCATTCCTTTCATTAATCCTTTCATTTCATTTCATAGTAGACATCTCCAATGAGAGTCTAATTAACGCATAGAGCGTCTAGTAGTTGTAGTAGTTAGTAGTTTTTTTATATTCAATAAAGAAAACCTTATTAGTGATGTTGATTGTTTTATCTTTATTCAGCTGTGCATCATTCAATCAATCAATATTGCTTATACCCTAGTTGAGTCCGGATCTTGGATTCAACAAAACCCAACAAAGTGTCATTTGCAAATGTGGTAGGTCCTAATGACAAACCTCTGTTGGAAGATCTTTTCTCCGATATGAATACGAACAAAAGAAAGAGAGTAAAATTGAACGACAACCTCAGTAAAAGAAGGCGCATTGTACAAACTTAAGTGAAGTTGCTTGGGTATGTCAATTCGGCAAATGGGGTATCAAAAACATCAGCTATTCCTTGCCGCCGTCTTACAAGATCGCAAGGTGTCATTAACAAGGCTATTATCCCGGCTGCCGTTTCAGATGTACAACACCTTATTAAATTGTAACTGAAACGAATATATTTTTTTTCTGCTTATTTTTCAACTTTGTTTTCAGGAAACATCTGGAAACCCCAGAACGTGTCCAGTTAGTCGCTTCTATTCGCCCACAATTGAACCGTTTGTAGAGGTAGGTTCTGTTTGTTAATCCATTAACATCATTATCATTGGGTGTATGTTATTGAATATATTTATTTTTTAGGAACTTTTACGACACCGGAAATGCAACAAGAAGAAGGTTACTGTTCCTGATTACCTTCGCAACTATTTGAAGCTAAAGAACCATTACTTTATAGGTTTCCTTGGGGCTCCGGTGCGGTTATTGCTTATAGGGATTTTTGGGTAGCCTTGGCATGTGTTGAAGATTGCACCGGCGGGTGGCTTAATGAGTTAGTGAGTAAACCTGATGCCTAGCTGGTCTACTACACTTGTTTATTATTTCGTTTTGTTACTTATGAACCGAATGTTTACAGTTTTGATTTGCTTTATATGTCCGCAGCACTTGGATGCATGGGTTGAATTGATGTGGTTGTTTAGACCAGCTGATGCAGATTGGGCTTTGGCAGGGTGTACTTTCTGCAATCAAATCCTAGGTGGCAACATGCCTACCACTTATTCAGATGGCACAACATACCCTGTGGCTTGGCGAGATGTTGCAAAGGTCATTTTGGCAGACTCTTACCGTACATATACCACTACTGTTATAAACAGCTTATAATATCCTGCATTTGTTTTATATATCAGGTGTATTTTCCCAAGAATGAAAATACAAAACACTGGGTACTCTGTGAGCTTCATATCCGCACTAGAGTTGTTTACATTTATGACTCTCTTGGGTCAGCCTCAGGAGGTGAACGGTGGTTGCGAGGTTCCAAGAGAAAGTTACATACACAGCTTAAATCGTACCTAACAAACGCTGGGGTACTGCATAGTAAGGGCATATCATCGGGGGATTATAAAATCACATACAAGTGTCCAAAAGTACCAGAACAATCAGAGTTGTATGGTGACTGCGGAGTATGGGTGTGCATTATTTTGTACAGATTGCTCTGTAACCAGCTTCTGGAAGTAGACGACTCTCTTCAAACAGCTTTAGCTTACCGTGAACGGATTCTTGAATACTTCTGGAAGCACAAGGTTGAATACATAATTTGATAGCGGTCTTTCAAGGTATAATTCTTAATGTCCGTTTGACCCATAATTATTGTCTAATGTTGACATGTGAAGTATTTTTCTTTCAATGTATATTGTAGGTATTTTTACTTCTATTATATATTAGTCGATTATTATAATATTATTTTAACTCAACGGCATTTCTTTAGTTAATACCTGTGCACATATACAAAAAGGCCTATGCTTTGCAAACCACTTCTATATATTATGGGTTATGTATACTTTATTAATTTTTGGTATATAGCAGAATTTAATATTTGGTTGCCCTATAGTACATCACGGTACATGTCCTTAAATGTCTTCTTTTGCCAATTTCTTTCTTCAATACAAATCTTTCTTAATTTGTTTAACAAAATATGTATTTCTTCTTTTGGTCTATTCACTTCATATCTTTATCCCAATCTTTCTGCTTTTGTTTAACAAAATGTCCGACTATATCCCACTGGATGTTCAACTAGATATCATTCGCAGGCTACCTCCTAAGTCTATACTCCAGCTACGTAGTGTTTGCAAGTTATGGAAGGCTAGTATAGATTGTGGTTTCTTCATCTTTAATTACGGTGTTCGTCGTAACGATGAGTGTTTTTTTACGCTAACATTTGATCAGGGTCACAAAGGTTTTATGTTAGCTTTTAATGAACAGCTGACCGCTACGGTACTTCGTACAGATTTAATGCTTTCATTTATGATTGCAGTTGGCAATTCTAATGGTCTTCGTGTTTTGTTTATGGCTCTAATCTAATGTCTGTTATTTGGAACCCGGCAATCCAAAAATCATTTGCAGTACATGTCCCGTTTTACACGCATCAAATTGAATGTAAAAAGATTTGTTTTGGTTTTGCCGTCCGTCTGGACACTCTTGACCCGACGATCGTGAAGGTCTCCTATCCTGTTTTCCAAAGTGGTTTCTGGTATGTGTCTGTCTTTTCTTTCAACTCGTTAAGGTGGACATGCCTTGAAAATTTCCACCCCCCTCGTGAAACTATCAAATTGAAACGTCAAAGTCAGGCAGTTGTAGGTCATTTTATCTATTGGACTGGGAGTGAAAAGTTAACTAATGAGGACGGTGTTACGTACAAGATTTATATGTTGATTTCGTTTTATTTGGTAACCAACCAATTTAAAGTTATAGACCTACCGTAGATTTTAAAAAATGAACTCCCAGTTTCATTCTATGTTTTCGATCTTGGAACCTCTCTAGTGATTTCTGGTATGATCATTGATGAAGATATGCCATTGTTTTGTGGATGGTTGTTGGACGTGAATGGTTTTGCCATAAGATCATTTAGAAGCCTCTTTGCCATCCCCACCCTATTATCTATTCGTTTGCTTGGGTTTACAAAGGATCAGGCTCCAATAGTGGAAGCGTACACTGGCAACCATTTGGGTCACTCGCTATTCGTGTACAACAAAGAACTTGAACTATTTGTCAGCATGGGAATGTTAGGAGATACGGGATCTTTCTACATCGCCCCATACAAAGAATCTCTTCTTTTGTTAAATCATACAGACCGTGCTGTCTATAGTATGTTTTATTTATAACTTACCATTCTACTCATGTTCCTTTTAAACATTATCACTTGATTTGGTTAATGATATATCAATGCCATTTTCAACAGGTTTGTTCGGCTGAAGTTACGGATCAGGCTAAATGGTAATGAAGGTTTGTGGTTTTAGTACGTTGTCTGTGTGGGAAGGAAGCATTGGACTGTTTAGATTTTTCGTAGTCGATGAATGTTATCAATCAAGTGGTTATATAATATGTAACAATTGAAGTTATAACCATGTAGTATTCATAATATGTAGTTGGTTGTCTGTATCAAACGTTGTATGTCAACGTATTTACTATTTCATCTCTTTTGTTATCCCATTATCCATGTTTATTTAATCTGGGCAATAAGCAGTTGTTACCCAAAATAATTTTGGCAACCTACTTTTGTACTTAGGGCAACTTGTTTTCCCTACGGACTACTTTTATAAACCCACGACTCCTTCTAGACGTACATTTCGTATTCTACAAGCTACTAATAACTACCAACTAGGGACAATGCACACTTCCAAAAAAACAGGTTTAACATTCGACACTAGTACAAATTAACTAGCAGTTGTAAGTTTACTACAAGCAGTGGTAAACGACTATGTCCCTGTTCAGCCCCACAATAGCAGTAGTAAAAAACAACTAGCAGTTGTAAGTATACAACCAATTCATTTATTAATTCGAGATATTTAATTTAAGTAATCGAGCATAAAAGCAGTGTAGCATTTTTTTTACGTTTACAAATGTCGCATAAAGCTCAAAATAATCCACTCAAACGAATGTAACTCTACACATCTGATAACCTGATGCCGTTATGTGCTTCTGTCCAAGTGAAGATGTTGATGTTTTTAGAATAAGTGATGGTCTTTAAAATTGTTTCGTCCATTGACATAAAAATCTGTTTTTGATCCCAGCTTAGCGAAGGATCTACTATAGAAGCTGACTAAACGAACACAACCTATTAAACACTATGCAGAATCTAGTGCTTCACCTTAAGAAGAATAATAATTAACGAACAGTTATTCTCACTAAACACCTCGATATGTTGTTAATACACGAATACTCTTAATAGTATTGGGGTTTACAACCTTGAAGTGTATCGACTCTAGATATCACCAAAACTTATATCTAACTCAAACCTAGGACCTCCTTTAATAGGCTAGGGAGTCCTTTACAAAATACACTAAGTACTGTACAAGATAAATATACTTACCATACTTATCTAATACAAAACATCCTACCGAAGACATTCTAGAATATTACATATTCATCCCACACAATCATACTAGCAGTGACAAGTACATTAGCAGTGGTACGCGACTTATACTACCACTGGTTTGTCTATTGCTGACACTCTTTTTTTCCGCTGGCTTTCCCGGTGCGGGTCTTTTGCCTTTATCCTTTTCTTGAAGGAGTTCCGGTGGCTTGCTTCCTCGTGGCCCCGCCATATTCAACCCATGGGATTCCCTGAGGAATTAGATAGGCCTTTCAACTTCAATGGGCCTTTCAGGGGGTTTCCCGTCTAAATACGCCCCTCTGCGCGGTACAGGAAGGGCGCTTGGTAATGTAGCTTTCCACCCGCGCAGCTTTTATTTTATCTCGGCTCCCGCAAGCTAGTTATTTTTTCCTTAAACCCAGTCTATCCAACCAGATATGCCTGAATTAGTAGACGCACACTTGAATGGGGGCCGGGCTGCACCAACAGAGGAAGAAGGCATAGTTTTCATCCTCTGTTGTTTGACTTTCTTAGGGAAGTTTCATGTTAGTTAGGGGCTGGTTTACGTATTTCGTTGCCCCTAACTTCCTTTTGTCTCCCTTCCCTACGGGACCCATCTGCCGAACATATATTATCACACCCATGACCCAATTCCCATGATTTATTTCCTTCTTCCGCTCTCGAACGGTTAAGAAGGAAATGCCTGCACTTTCAAGATCCCATATTGCTAATGAGAGTCTAATAGGTTTAGACTCCCACCTTTGGTATGCATATTGTCCTGGCAGACTACCACAACTTGAATGGACATGGGTTTTGGGTGAAGGTGTGCTGTGAATGGTCGCGGAGATGGGTTATTAGTCGTCATTTTAGAACGACTAATTGTTATTAGTAGTCATTTTAGAACATGTTTCAGTTTTCGCATCATCAGTTTTGCGCTTATTTTTTTTAGAGGGTAAATATTTAGGCTATGTATGGGCTTTTTGGAAACGGTCGTGCGTGGGCAACGAGTTGTTGTTGACGTCTGTATGTATTCTTTTTGTATTGTGTACCATCGTGTTCTTTTTCTGAATAACATCTTCAACTTCTCTTCGGTGTTTCTAAAAAATTTCTGTTGGCTGATTTGCAGGTCAAAATCTTTTTTTGGTGAAGGAATGGTTCCTTTTTTGCTTTTTCTGGACTTTCCCCTTGATTTACCTCGCATATTTATAGCGAAGATTTTACTGTTCGTGCACGCGTTATCATTAATTTTCATTAAGTGTTTTGTGGGTAGGCACGTGCCTAGGCTCCTAGACTGGCCATCTATTTTTCCTGCTATATTTGACATAACATTACTTGGGAAGTGTTAGCCTTGATTATTTTTATTAGAAGTGTTGGTCATTCACGATTAGGAACTTTGTAATGTGTGTTAGATATCGTGATAGAATAGTCAACGGGCTCGTGGATTGGGCTAAGCTAATTGGGCATTAGTTAAGTTAAGCTAGCCTTGTCTAGTTCGTGTAACCCAAGCCCAATCCAAGTCCATCTCAAGGCCCATGGCCAAGCCTTAGGGCATCATCCTCTCTTACTATAAATACCCCTCAAGTATGTCATTTGAGGGGTGTGCTTGAAAGTGTGTGTGTGTGTGTATTTTTCCTTTGAAGCAATATAACATCTTATTGTTTTCATCTTTCTTCTCTTTACCTCTCTAAACATATACACGGTTTACATCATTCAAGTCACCAAGTTCTTTACTTTATCTTTCTATTCTACGCATACAATTTGTGTTTTAAGTGGGTATACTTGTGTTAGTTAAGTGGGTTTGTGATAAGGTTGATAAATCTTAGGTCCTAACAATTGGTATCAATCGCCTAACAATGGTTTAGGAGTGTTTGTGTTTGTTTTGAAGGTTGGAACTGTTACGCGTATAAAAGCTCACGTTTTACATATTTGAAACGCTTAAAGCTTTCATTTTTTCACCAAAAAATTCAAGATTCTTGTGGTTTAAGGTTTATTTGGTGTTAAAGTTTTAGTTTTTCGCAAAAAGTTTCAAGCTTTACGGGTTTAGATACATTTTTAAACTCGTATTTGGTTCATTGGTCATTTCTACTCGTAACTTTTCTAAGCACTTTGGG